>JAOTAV010000025.1:1277348-1302018 GCA_026546445.1 Cyclargus thomasi | reverse complement strand
TCGTAGATACCGGATAACCACAAAAAATTTCATTAAAATCAGTCAAGCCGTTTCGGAGGAGTATGGCAACGAAAACTGTGACACGAGAATTTTATATATAAGATATTGCTGAGCACAATAAATATACAATTACCAGTAAATTTTCTTATACTTAATAAAATAGAATATAATAATTATTTTAGAACGTATTAGTTGCTCTTAAATATCTTAGCGTGTTGCGACTGCTGTTGATGAACTATGATTCCAGATTTTGTGCTATGATTTTTTTTTAAGTCATCGAATATGTATAAATAGCTTTTGCTCGCGGCTTTGCTCGCGTGAAATTGGAAATTACGTTCACATTTACCTATTGCTAACTAACCCCCTTATAAAAATATTGAAGCAATGTTTAACTAATCAAGGTTTGCTGTCGCTTTCTGTCGTGTAACGTTTTCATTCCAGAAAGGGATTGCGAATCTTGAATGTTTAAACACTGTTTAAATATTTTGATGAATAAGGGGGTTACTATTTATTAGTTGTTTCGTAATTGGTTATTTTTTTAATTAAATAATTATTTATGTATTTCGTTTTCCGTTGTTTCAGTTGGGGGCGCCGGTGGAGATCGTTTACCTATCACCGCTGGCAGGCCTGGTGACCCATCTCCACCCATATTCGAACAAATATTTAAAAATGCGAGATTCGCCCAAGGAGGCAATGCGAAATTCGAGGGCAAGCTGAGAGGCAATCCCACACCCGTGGTTTCTTGGACCAGAAAGAAGGCACCGCTTGTAGAATGTAATAAATACAGTATGAGCTACAACGAACAGACCGGCGATGTTTCGCTCCTCATCAAGCAGATCGGTCCCGGTGATGAAGGAGAATACACATGTACGGCACGCAACCAGTACGGCGAAGCTATCTGCTCAGTGTACATACAACCCGAGGGTGTCCCCGTGCCCGCGCACCAGGCATCCCAGCAGCAGAGCTATAGACATGTCAGCGAAAGCGTCGAACACAAGTCATACGGAACTCAAGAGTTTTCCGACAAATCGAAACAGTCTCAAAAGTATGTCTACACGAATGGATCTGAGGTTTCCACCGAAGATTTCAAGGTAGACACCTTTGAGTACAGACTACTGCGAGAGGTGTCGTTCAGGGAAACGATCACGAAGAGATATATTGGAGAGACTGATGTACATATTAACACTGAAATAGACAAATCACTGGGACCAGTATCGCCGCCGAAAATATCACAGAAACCGAGGAACTCCAAACTCCAGGAGGGCACCGACGCCCAGTTTCAAGTCCAGTTATCTGGGAATCCGAGACCGCGGGTGACTTGGTTCAAAAACGGCCAGAGGATAGCCAATTCGAACAAACACAACATAATCACTACGAACAATCAAACTATCCTAAGAATAAGAAACACACAGAAATCGGACTCCGCCCACTACACTCTGCTGGCGGAGAATCCCAACGGCTGTGTCGTTACTTCGGCATATCTCGCCGTGGAATCTCCACACGAGACGTACGTCCAAGAACAAAAATCACAGCATATCCTAGAATCTCAACAAATAGAGACTGAAAAAGTAGAAATAAGTGAAAAAGCTCTTGCCCCGCAATTCGTTAAAGTCTGCCAGGACCGTGATGTAACAGAAGGTAAAATGACGCGATTCGATTGCCGCGTCACCGGCAGACCTTACCCAGAAGTCACGTGGTTCATTAATGATAGACAAATACGAGATGATTATAATCATAAAATTTTAGTTAACGAATCAGGTAATCATGCTCTCATGATTACGAACGTCGATAGACGTGATAGTGGTGTAGTTACTTGCATTGCACGAAACAAGAGTGGTGAAACATCTTTCCAGTGCAGATTGAATGTGATAGAGAAGGAGCAGGTCGTAGCTCCCAAGTTTGTCGAACGTTTTAGTACGATAAGTGTAAGAGAGGGTGAACCGGTAGTGTTGAACGCGCGAGCGGTCGGAACCCCTACACCACGTATCACATGGCAGAAGGACGGCGTTCCGATTATACCCAATCCAGAACTACGAATTAGTTGCGATGGTGGGGCCTCGACATTAGATATACCGAGAGCCAAGGCGTCGGATGCGGCATGGTACCAGTGTACGGCACAGAATGTCGCAGGCTCCACCGCTACTCGGGCAAGGCTCTATGTGGAAGTTCCCAAAGAGCCTCCGCCTGAGCAGAAGCGTCTGCACTTACCTCGGCCAACTAAAATTATCGAGCCAGAGTGAGTATTTTAGCCACATTATTTAAAAAATTAGGAAGTTAGTCCCTTTAGCGTTTTTTACCACCTTAATAAGTTTGATTGGATCACCTTTACGGAAAGCAACTACCGTTGCCCATGGACATCCGTAACAACGAAAGAGTTACATGTGTGTCAAACCTTTTATGAAAGAATAGGGGAATAGAAGGAGGCGATTTGGGCCTCATTCAATCTAAGTATTACAACGCAAACACTTTTTACGCGACTGCGCCAGGAGAGTTGTGTTTCGAGAGTATGTATGTTTGTATGTATGTATAGATTTGAAAGATTTGTTATGTATGTGTGTGTTTGTATAATTGTTTGGCGTTAGATTCGTCTTGATAGCGCAAGAGAAGTATCTCTTGCGCTATCAGTAGAATACATTAAAAAAAAATTAAACCGGCGGATTTTGAAGTCAAAATTGGGAGGTTCAAAAAATTTTTTTCCGCTTATTCACTTCGAGTAGCGTATCAAAACAAAGGGCTTTAAATAGCCATTCTACAAATATACATATCTTGATGTTTGTTTTTTGACATTAAGGTTGTTAACGCACGTTTTCTGTATCTGGTTCTCTTTTTTTAACTAAGTCCAATTAGTAAGGTTTGTTATTGAGTTTCCTTTCTTTCAATTTTCACAGGCCTGCCCCTGGTCCGGAAATTATTTATTTAAGGCACGTGGAAAGAGCACGACCGTATATTCCTCCGGGTGAGGAAGACCGTGTCTATCCTCCACCACAGTTTATTGTGCCACTCAAAAGTGTTACACAGATGGAGGGTGGCAAAATTCACTTTGAAACGAGGATAGAACCGGTTGGCGACCCATCGATGAGAATCGAATGGTTGAAGAACGGACAAAGTATAGAAGCTAGTAAGTGCAACTTTCAGATTATTATTCAGCTTTTGGTTTTGGTAATATAATAATGTGCACAACATTTTATATGAACATTTGAAGATAGTCATTAAATAAATGATACTCTTTCAGGTTCAAGATTTACTTCAGTGTTCCGTTTCGGTTACATATCTCTAGACATGCTCAGTCTGAACATGCAGGACAGCGGCGAATACACATGTCGTGCTATCAGCGCGACAGGTGCCGCCGAAACCAAAGCGATGTTGCACGTTACACCACGAGCAACCATCGAGAGGAGTAGTCAACATCCAGAGAGCTTACAATATATCCAACAATTGGAAGATTACTCCAAATATCAGCACCAGGAATCGGTCGAGGAGCAGGTCTCACAGAAACCTCAATTCATCAGACCGTTACAAGATCTCGGTGAACTTCAAGAAGGCAGGAATGCTCACTTCGAAGCACAGTTGACTCCGGTCAGCGATCCCACGATGAGAGTGGAGTGGTACAAAGATGGCCGACCGATCACAGCCAGCTCGCGAATCACAGCAATCTTCAACTTCGGCTACGTCTCCCTTAACATCATGCACCTACGGGCTGAAGATGCAGGTTCGTACACAGTGAGGGCTATGAACAAACTCGGCGAAGCCATCAGTACCGCCACTATCAGAGTGGCCGCCAGGAGCACCGTCACCGCTGATCTTGGAATTCCCGAACAAAGACGATACATCGAAAAGACTGAGCAGCTAGAGGCTTACCAGCAGCAGCAACATCAGAAATACTACCAGGAAGTACCTGAAAGTACACAGAGACCCGAATTCAAAACGCCTATCAAGGATCAAATTAATATTAAGGAAGGTGGATTCGCACACTTCGAAGCTCGTTTAGAGCCCATCGGCGACTCTACTCTGAAAGTAGAATGGTTGAAAAACGGCAGGCCCGTTGAAGCTAGTTCGAGAATCACGACATTCTTCAATTTCGGTTACGTAGCGCTCACGATCAAGTCAGTGACTGTGCACGACGCCGGTCACTACACATGTCGTGCGTACAACAAAGTTGGTCAAGCAACTACAAACGCCAACTTAAGCATAGTAACTAAGAAAGACATAATAGCAGAATCGCAGCACCCCGGTGGTCTAGAAAAGATCCAATTTTTGGAAGACTCAAGCAAATATTCGAAGAGGTCTGACGAGGAGGTTAAGGTTACGCAGAAGCCTAGATTCTTGGGGCCACTGAAAGGCACTAATAAAATCGTTGAAGGCCAAAGTGCTCACTTTGAAGCTCGCGTCGAACCGCAGAGCGATCTTACCTTGAACATTGAGTGGTATTTTAACGGGAAGCAGATCAAGTCAGCTAACCGTATTCAGACTTACCACGACTTTGGATATGTAGCTTTAGACATATCTAGTGTAAGAGCCGAAGACGCTGGGGTGTACACAGTTGTGGCACGTAACGCTGCAGGAGAAGCCCAGCTTAGTGCCACTATGGTGGTAGAAAGTAAGTAAACTTTAATTATTAACTAATTAGATTTACGTTTTGACACAAGACCGGTTTGGAAAAAAAAAATAAAAACGTTTAGATAACTTTAAATATAAATTAGTTTTGTAGTACCATGAGAAACTCATTCAAAGACATCAAGATTTATTTTTTTCATATAAATTATTATCTAACAGATATAATAAATATTTTTCTTTTGGCTTGATTGCAGCAAGGTCCAGCATAGACACATCGAGCATACATCATGGCTTATATGAGAAGACAAGACAGATGGAGGAATCTAAATTTGTCGAGCCAATGTACCACATTGAAGAGATTTCCAAATCTAAGCCTGTATTTGTGCAACCTCTGTCGGATCCCAAGCCTATTTCGGAAGGCAAAAACATTCATCTCGAGTGTCGTCTAGAACCTATGGGTGATCCCACCATGAGGGTCGAATGGTTCCATAATGGACGTGCTGTCACTGTGGGATCGAGATTCAAAACCTACTACGACTTTGGATTCGTAGCGTTAGATATTATTCATGCTACGTCGGCTGATTCCGGTGAGTATACTGTCAGGGCGGTCAATCATCTTGGCAGTGCTCACACGTCAGCTATGGTTCGAGTCATCGAACGGTCCGATATTTTAACTGAAACGCAAAACGAACAAGCCGTTGAACAGATCCAAATGCTGGAAGACGCGTCTCGTCGCAGCCGACAGGTCCAAGAAGATATAACAGTGATGCAAGCGCCACAGTTCTCGCGCGCACTGCATAACATCGAAACCGTCGAAGGAACGAACGTTCACCTCGAATGTCGCTTACAACCTGTTGGCGATCCCACAATGCGGGTAGATTGGTTCTGCAATGGACGTCCGATTAAAACAGGACACAGATTCAGACCCGCGTACGAATTTGACTACGTCGCTCTGGATCTCCTCAGTGTATACCCCGAGGATTCCGGAGTTTACACTTGCCAAGCTACCAATCAGTTAGGTGAGGCTGTTACGTCCTGCGCTTTGCGCGTAATGGCCAAGAAAGATTTAATACTCGAATCACAGCACCCAGGAGGTTTAGAGAAGATTCAATACTTAGAAGACGCATCGAGGTATAAGAAGACTGACATAATTGACGAATCTATCAACATTAAACCGCGATTCGTGACTAAGCCAAAATCGATCGAAAATGTCAAAGAAAGACAGCACGTTCATTTCGAGTGCAAATTGGAACCGGTGACCGATTCCAACTTGAAAGTCGAATGGTTCAAGAACGGACACCCCGTTACTATCGGACATAGATTCCGTCCGATTCACGATTTCGGCTACGTAGCTCTCGACATCATCGATTTGATTGCCGAAGATTCCGGAGTATACACATGCAGAGCGGTCAACTTGGTCGGAACTGACGAAGTTAGCTGCAGGCTGACCTGCCGAGAGACGGCTGATATCATTAGAGCAACTCAAAACGAGGCCGGCTTAGAACAGATCCATGTCTTGGAAGACAGATCGAAATATCACAGGACGGATCACACGGACGAGGTGACCACGCAAGCGCCTATTTTTACGACATCGCTAAAGAACGTGGAAATAAAAGAGGGTCAGCGAGCTCACTTCGAATGCAGATTGATCCCGGTTTCTGACCCCACTATGAAAGTAGAATGGTATCACAACAACAAACCCCTAAAGAGTGGTTCTAGGTTTACAGAAACGAATAACTTCGGCTTTGTGGCTCTGGATATAATGTCTTGCCTGCCGGAAGATTCTGGCACCTACACATGCAGAGCCATCAACGCATTGGGTGAAGCGGTGACATCCGGAATCGCCATCGTTCACTCCAAGAAGTCCATATACTTGGAATCGCAACACGAAGAAGCGTTGCCAAGGTTGAACCAACTGGAAGATGGATCGCGGCATCACAAGCCAACTTCCCAAGAGGAAATAATTACCCAAGCTCCGGTATTTACTATGCCACTGAAGGACATGAGAGTAGCTGAAAACCAAGCTGTTCATTTCGAAGCCAGACTTATTCCCGTTGGTGATCCCAAATTGAAAGTGCAGTGGCTGCGCAATGGAGTACCCATTGAAGCTTGTAAGCATTTTTAAACTCTCTATAAGTCTTAGGGCATGTTTCACCGCTTACTGATGAAGTTTCAGTTAGGCTATCCACAACTTTTTTAATAGATTCTCCATACAACATCTGCCAAATGAAATCGCGGATAGACTATTTGTAAGCGGTGAAACAGGCCCTTAGTATATTTTCAATAAATATAATTGGATATTTAACATTTAACTGTTTTAGCCAACCGCATCACCACAATGCATGACTTTGGATACGTCGCTCTGAATATGAAGTACGTTAATCCCGAAGACTCCGGAACTTACACATGCTACGCCATCAACGAGTTAGGCGAGGCAGTAACCTCATCAACTCTATTTGTGCAATGTAAGTATTTCTAATAAACGGGTTTATTTAAATAATAACAAATTTAATCAGTTTATAATGTGTTACATACAAATGAGTTCTAACTACCTTAATTATTACAAAAATCTTTTTCTACTGTGAAATAAATGAAAAGTGGACTACATACACTACACAATTTAGTTGCGACATGGACAACCCAGAATCACGACTAACATCAAATTGACATAACTCGACCTAATAACTAGGTTCGCCATCTATACATAAATTTCTTCAAATATGCTTTATAAATGTATTGCAATAAACGAACCCCCCGTTTCAGCTAAAGCATCGCTTCAACTCGAATCCCAACACGAGACGGCTCTACAGAAGATCCAACAATTGGAGGACACTTCACGCTACCAACGAAAAGAGGACGTCGAAGTCGCTGTCACTCAAGCTCCTCGCTTTGTAACACATCTGAATGGACCGACAAAATTGATTGAAGGCCAAAGCGCTCATTACGAGTGTCGTATTGAGCCATATCCTGATCCTAACATGAGAGTCGAATGGTACTTCAACGGTAAGGTTCTTCAAAGCGGTCACAGATACAGAACAGCGTTCGACTTCGGTTTCGCTGCTCTCGATATACTTACCGTTTACGGCGAGGATTCAGGAGAATACACCTGCAAGGTCATCAATAACTTGGGACAGGCGACGTCGTCTATCAAACTGAATGTCCAATGTAAGTCAGAATGATTCTTATTCACTATACTTTTGTTCATTGAGCCACAATATTTACCAGTGCGTAAGTGATTTTTTTCACATTTATTGTCGCAATCGGAGATAATAATTATTAATAACTTAACAGCTGTAATAAAACAAGGAAGTCAATCTCTTTACATCGAAATGTTATATAGTTATTTTAGTACGGCCGTTAGTGCCTAAAAATGAATTCTCACCTTAATTTCAGCCAAGGAATCCATCATTCGTGACAGCCAACACGAGAGTGCGCTTGAGAAGATTCAATACCTCGAAGACGACAGCAGATACAAACGCGTTGTCCGTGACGAAGCGTTCATTGCTGAAAAACCACAGTTCGGAAAACCCATTAAGAACGCCCACGTTCCTGAAGGCCAGCCCGTGCATTTAGAAGCGACCCTAACACCAGTAAATGATCCGACGATGCGTGTCGAATGGTATTGTAACGGTAGGCCTATTCAACAAGGTCACCGGTTCAAAACCACGTACGATTTCGGATATGTCGCATTGGACGTTCTATATGCGTACGCCGAAGACTCTGGCACTTATATGTGCAAAGCTACTAATGCAGTCGGCGAGGCCGTCACAACGAGCTCGGTTAATGTTGATGGTAAGTTAGTTTTATCCCGAATACTTCGTATTTACTTTGCTTTATTTTTTTTTTAATTAAAGGCCATACTTATCTCACTTAAATTTTTTACTTAGTACTTTACAGCAGGTTTTTAGCGTCACTCTTTTGGCGTAATTTGTCAGCAATAATGACAAATTGTTTTCGATGCTTCACAGATACACCCTTTTTTATTATATCTTTATATTAGAGACAAGATATAAAGCTTTAAAAGTATTTAAATCTGTATCACTTTTGTCAGCTACTTCTAATTTTCAAAAATCCAAACGCTCTTTTCTATTTTCTATTTCTTCTATGTTTTTTGTAGCTAAAGCTTCGCTATACCTAGACACGCTTGATGAACAGCGTCTCAAAAAGATCCAAGAACTTGAACATTACGAAAGACCTAAAGCAGTCGAAGAAGAAAAACCTGGACAGCGACCTGTTTTCCTCACGGCTTTAACTAGCCTCGAAAACCTCAAAGAAGGAGATCGGGCTCACTTCGAGTGCAGGGTAGAACCCATCAATGATCCCGACCTTAAAATTGAGTGGTTCCTCAATGGTCAAAAAATTAAGACAGGTCATAGATTCCGTACCACACATGATTTTGGGTACGTCGCGTTAGACATTTTATACACATACACAGAAGATTCTGGAACTTACATGTGCAAAGCTACAAACAAATTGGGTGAAGCTGTTAATACATGCACGTTGAAGGTTGCAGGTATGTATTTTGGTTAAAAAATATTTAGACCACTTCCGATTGAGCTTTTGAACTACTTGATTATAACTTTATTTCCTTTTAGGGCACAAGAGCATTATATTAGATACACAACATCCAAATGGTCTCGAAAAGATTAGACAATTGGAAGCTCAAGGACATACTACAAGAATGGAGGTGGAAGAACCCAAAATATCACCTCCGAGATTCGTCACCGAACTGAGAGGTACAACTCACGTATTCGAAGGAAAAACTGCCCACTTTGAATGCCAAGTGGAGCCCGTACAGGATCCTAATTTACGCATAGAATTTTACCACAACGGCAAAGCCCTGCAATCTGCTTCACGATTCCATATCACTTTTGATTTTGGTTACGTGTCATTGGATATATCCCACTGCGTACCTGAGGATGCTGGCGAGTACTCCGTCAAGGCGATCAATGCGCTCGGACAGTGCACATCAGCCATTTCCATGACAGTAACCGCAAAAGGAAGTATTATTTCGGAATCTCAACGTCCAGAAGGTCTCGAGAAGATTCGCGAACTGGAATCAGCTGAACCATTTAAACGCCCAGAGATACCGGAACCGGTGACCAGACAGCGTCCCGTGTTCACCCAACCTCTGCAGAATATTGACAACATACAAGAAGGCCAGACTGCTCACTTCGACTGCCGACTCATTCCCGTTGGCGATCCGACATTGAAGGTGGAATGGTTCAGGAATGAAAAACTTATCGAAGATAGTTCCAGAATTACCAAGACGCATGACTTTGGTTACGTCTCTATGACTATCACTCACGTCAGAGACGAAGATGAAGGAGTCTACATGTGCAGAGCTTCCAACTTGCTCGGGGAAGCTGTAACGACGGCTGCGATGAAGATTAAAAGTAAGAAACTTTACCTATTTTATTATAATCATTAGTTGTTACTGAAAGTGCAGTAATAATAAAGTGGTGACAGGACTGGTAAAAAGCCACAGTGGCCTGGTCCATGAGTTCCAGAGCTCAGAAATCTTTTTAGTCTTTAATAAGTGTACTCACCTGTTTCTTTCCAACAAGGTCACATCAATTGATAATGTAGTTATGTCACAAGTAGCGCACATTATTTTGAATAGCTCTTAACACAAGCTACGAGTTTATTTATAGACATTTGCACTTTCATTTACGTTCGTTACGTTCCTTATTTTAGCCAAAGCCGCAATTCAAATGGAAACACAGCACCCAGAAGGAATGAAGAAGATCCAAAGGTTAGAAGAGCCACAACAGAGGCGTGCTGATGAGCCAGAAACGGAATTTGAGAAGCCCATCTTCACTCAAGTATTGACAGGTCCATCGGAATTGTGGGAAGGACAACACGCGCATTACGAAGCCCGTGTTGTGCCCGTCGGTGATCCTAGTTTGAGATTCGAATGGTATATCAACGGAGTGGAACTTAAGATGGGTAAGTTTTTTCAGATCTTACGCTTATCATGACGACATAAAGCGCTGGTTTTTTAATTATACTTTTAGATTTCGCACAGTATAAACATATTTTTCATACATGTTTGTTTATGGAAAAGTCAAAAATAATATTATTTATAATAAGTTATGAATGTGATGATGACTTTAAGATGCAAGCAAGCTTGGTATTTTATTTATTTTTCAATTTCCAGGTTCAAGATTCCGAACCACACACGACTTTGGTTTTGTGACTTTGGATATTAACTCCGTCGTCGCAAACGATGCTGGCTTATACATGTGCAAGGCTATTAACAAAGCCGGAAGCACTGTATCATCCACATCCCTCAAGGTGAAGACAAAATCTACAGTTGTAGATCAAGCCATGAGACCGGAATCATGGGAGCAAATACAGCTTAAAGAAGCAGCGATGAACAAAGTGCCAGAAATGTTCGTAGACTCCGGAGTACAACAAGCTCCTATCTTCACAACACACCTGAAGAGTTACGACAAACTTGTTGAAGGACAACACGTTTACTTAGAGGCCCAAGTGGAGCCTCGTGCTGATCCTAATCTACGTATCGAATGGTTCAAGAACGGTGTCTCTCTGACTACTGGATCCAGAATAAAAAGCACATTCGATTTTGGACTTGTTACTTTGTCCATTAATAGTCTTCGTAACGATGACTCTGGTATTTACACCTGCAAGGCTACAAACTTGATGGGTGAGGCAGTTTCCACTGCATCGATAAAGATTGAAGATCGCCACTGGCTACTCGGTGAATCATTACACCCTGAATCTTTGGATCGCATCGGAGCGCTCGAACAACCGAAGCCATCGAAACCTGAATCGCCTGAGGCTGTTTACGAAACGCCTGTATTCATTTCACATCTTAACAACATCGTGTGCAAGGAAGGCGACAACATTCACTTCGAATGCAATGTCGAACCATCACGTGACCCGACTCTGAAAATTGAATGGTTCTTCAACAACAAGCCATTGCCGTCCGGTACTCGCTACAAGAGCATTCACGACTTCAACTACGTATCTCTTGATATCACACACACTTACGAAGAGGACTCGGGTATTTATACCTGCAAGGCAACCAACAGCAAGGGATCGGCCACGACTTCCGGCTCTTTGAGATGTACCGGAGACAAGAACATTTACTTAGATACTCAACATCCTCAAGGCAAGGCTGGCTTAGAAGCCGTTGAGCAAGCTGAGGAAGCTCGACTTTCTAAGGGAAGGAGACCTTCAGTTCCTGATGCAGAGTATCCCAAGCCCGAATGGGTTGTACCCATCGCGGCTGAGCATCAACTGCTCGAAGGCCAAGCGCTTCACTTAGAAGGTCAAGTAGAACCCAAGAACGACCCTGACCTTAAGATCGAGTGGTATTTCAACGGCAAAGTTTTGGAACAGGGATCGAGGTTCAAGCTCAACAGTGATTTCGGTTTCGTAACTTTGGACTTGTTCGATGTCTACGAGCGTGACAGCGGTATTTACACATGTAAAGCGTGGAACAAACGAGGTGAAGCTTTTACTTCTTCGACCGTTTACTGCACCAGTAAGGAGAACCTTATCGAAAGAACTCAACATCCTAAAGGTACAGAAGGCTTGGAGAAGATTCAGAACCTCGAAGATTCGCTTCGCAAAGAACCTAGCCAAAGGCCAGAAGATGATACAGGCCGCGCTCCTGAATTTGTGACTGTATTCGAAGATATCACTGACATCAGCGAAGGACAAATTGCGCATTATGAGGCTTCATTGATACCGACCGGTGACCAATCAATGGTCATCGAATGGTTCTATAACGGCAAAACGATCGAAGCTAGTCATAGAATCCGTACGGTCTACGCTTTCGGAATGGTCGTACTCGAAATTCTGGGTACCAAAACCACAGATTCTGGAACATACACATGTAGAGCGACCAACAAATGGGGACAAGCTGAAATCAGCTGCAGGCTCGGATGTGTCGATAGGAGCAAGGGACAAAAACCGAAGTTCACAACGCATATTCAGAGCATTGAAGGTCTTAAAGACGGACAATCGGCCCACTTCGAGTGTACCGTTATTCCTGTCGATGACCCTGACATGAAGATCGAATGGTACCACAACGGACAACCGATGCGCCATTCGACTAGAATTAAGACAGTGTCTGACTTCGGTTTTGTCGTGCTCGATATCGCGTACACTCAGAACCATGACACTGGCGAATACGTTTGCCGAGCTTACAACAAATACGGTGAAGATTTCACTAAAGCGACCATTTCTTGCTACGGAAGGAGTGGAGTTTATTCAGATAGCTTGCAGCCCGATTCGCTTGCTAAAATCAGGGAGCTCGAGAGCTTACACGGAGCTCAGAAACAGGCTCCAGCTGCAGCTTCCGCGGAACCCCCGAAGTTCATTACCCAAATACAGGATGTGACCAAACTGGTCGAAGGCCAGAGTGCTCATTTCGAGGCCAGACTTGTGCCGGTAGATGATCCGGATCTCACAGTTGAATGGTTCTACAATGGCAAGAAACTGCCCCATGGGCACAGGTATAGGACTTTCCACGATTTCGGAATTGTTATCCTCGACATTCTCTATTGCTATGAAGAAAACTCAGGAGAATACGAATGTGTGGCGACGAATAAGTTGGGTCGTGACTCCACGAAGGCAACACTGAAATGTACTTCGAAAGAGAATTTGATCCTGGACTCGCAACTACCGCGGGTATGTATAACTTATAATTGTAGTGGCTTTCGTTGTCCAACCTTTAAACTTGACCGTTGTATGCATCTATTTATTTTTTCATTGTCCTTAATTTCAATCTTCTTTTCTATGAATTCTGTAATAGTTTCGACATCATATTGAAATTACTATATTTTCGTAGCCCAAATTAAATCTGATAATTATATTTCAGGGCATGGAAGGTGGGTTAGAGAAATTGCAGACACTCGAAGATTCTATGGTACGAAGGAAAGATGAAGATGTTCAAGAAAAGCGAGGCAAAGCCCCGGTCTTCACAGTTCCTTTGTCTAATATTGAGAACCTCAGAGAAGGAGAGAACTCCCACTTTGAGGCTCGTCTTACACCCACCGACGATCCTAATCTTAAGGTACAGTATATATTATGTTATTAAAATAAACTGCCCCGAATATTCATCCATACTAATATTATAAATCCGATAGTATGTCTGTCGGTTTCCTACCTTTTCAGCTTAAACTGAATCAGCTGAATTGATTTTGCTGTTTGGTTTAAAAAATATTAAATTAGTCTCGAAAAATACGTCTCTCCGTAACGGAAAATATACGGTTCCTGCCCATTTTGGTATAATGAAGTTGTGGGCGTCATTAGCTTGATTTGTATAAAAATATGATTAATGCATATCTTTTATTTCAGGTGGAATGGTACTGGAACGGTAAGTCATTGAAGACAGGATCAAGATTCAGAACTTTCTGTGACTTCGGATTTGTAATCCTTGAAATATCTCCTACATACCCAGAGGATTCTGGTGAATATTTATGTAGAGCTTACAACGATTACGGCGAAGCCGTCACTACTGCTACCATGAAAGTACAAGGTAAAAGGAATATTATTCTGGAGTCACAGCTACCGAAGGGTATGGAGGGTACCATAGATAAGATTGCTGCCCTAGAAGGATACACAGGAACTGTAGACTCATTGACACCAGAAGCAGAAAGTGGTAACCCACCAGAATTCATCACAACGCCATCCGACCTCATTCTCACTGAAAACTCATCAGCACACTTCGAGTGTCGCCTTATACCAGTCAACGACTCTAGTATGCGAGTTGAATGGTTCCACAATGGCAAAGCACTGCTAACGGGATCCAGAGTTAAGACCATCAACGACTTCGGCTTTGTCATACTTGAAATCGGTGGCGTATACCAAAGAGATGCTGGTCTTTATACTTGCAAAGCGACTAACCGCCATGGCGAAGCCACTGTATCATGCAAGCTTCAAGTCAAAGGTAGACAAGGTATCGTTCTCGAACCTCAGCTACCTTCGCATTTCAAGTCAGGAACCGAAAGTATCCAGAAACTCGAGGAAACTCTTCACAAGCGCGAGGAAATCGCTATCGAGGACGAAAAACCCAACCCACCGAAGTTTATTGTAGAAATTAAAGATAACATTGACGTACCTGAGGGGGGACCCATACATTTCGACTGTCGCGTCGAACCAGTTGGCGATCCGACGATGAGAATCGATTGGTTCCACAACGGAAGGCCATTCGCGACCGGCTCACGCGTTCACATGCTGAATGACTTTGGATTTATAGCTTTGGACGTAGACTACATTTATGCTCGTGACTCTGGTGAATACGTCTGTCGTGCAACCAACAAATGGGGCTCAGCGACGACTAAAGCCAAAGTGACGTGTAGTACGAAACGTGATATCGTTTTCGAATCTCAACTGCCTCAGGGCATGAGCGGAGAGAAGATCAAGGAATTGGAGAGGGGTCGTGTGAGCGACGCACCCAAAGAAGAGCCGGTAGTTAGCACGCCGCCCAAGTTCATCACCCAAATTCAGTCCCACACCGTCGAAGAATCCGAATCTGTTAGATTCGAATGCCGCGTGGAGCCTAAAGAAGATCCCAAGCTCAGGATCGAGTGGTACAGAAATGGAAAATTACTTCCATCTGGACACAGATATAGAACAGTGTATGATATGGGATTCGTCTCTCTGGATATACTTTACGTGTATGCGGAGGACTCTGGTGAATATGTCTGCCGTGCTGTCAACGACTTCGGAGAAGACTTCACCAAAGCTACAGTATCATGTAAAAGTATGTATCATTCGAACTAAAAGACGTAAGTGGATGTAACTAACATAGAGACTTGTTAATTTTGCGAACCTCCGATAATCCGACAAACATTTTGCAGGACAGTATCGGACTATCGAATTTGTTGGATTATAGAGCTCTACCTAAGATATAGTGAGTCCCTCGTAATCCGTGTCTAATGATAAGATTTTAGAGTTAGTTGACGGACCTGCGACATTTGGTCAAACTAATATATCAATTTATTGATCAGAGCTTTATCTCCCAGTCTTCTCAAAAGTAAAAGATTGTTGTAGAATGTGCAATTTTCTTCAGCCTATTTAATTGTAAATCATGCTTAAAGGCTTCTATTGCGTCATGTAATGTGTTGGATTACAAGGGGCGCCGGAGTAAACAGGGGCCGGATTATTGGGGGTCCACTTTTTTATAATATTATCTGTGCGACTTAACTAGGCTCAGAAAACTAGCTAAAATCAATGCTCATATCGGTAAAATTTGTCTCATTTCCTATTTTTGAACAGTTTGTTATGTTTTTTACATTATTACAAAGTGGTTTTGTCAAGTTTTATAGCTAGATATAATATTAATTCGATTATGACGTAAGTTACAAGATTTGCCTGAATTAGAAAGGAAAAATTAGTGGTTGGTCATAATTCATACAATGCTAGTTAAACACTTTACCTACTTACGTCTTCAATTTAATTTGCTGATAGAAAATTAGCGATATTAAATAAATATATTTTGTCATTACACAGAACTGCCTGACATCATTCTCCAGAACCAAGTGCCAAAGGGTATGAAGAAATCCGAGGCTTTAATGCAAATGGAGGCTACCATCAAGAAATATACTTCTGAAGTGCATCTGACAGAGGACGATTTATATGATGCCGATAAGAAACAACCTCCTCGATTCGTCACCCAAATTCAAAGCCAAACCAGCTTGGTCGAAATGGAAACGACGAAATTCGAATGCCAGTTGGCCCCTGTTGGAGATCCGAACATGAAAGTGGAATGGTTCTTCAATGGAAAACCATTGTTGCACAGTAAGTATTTAGTAAACTAAAAAAAAATTCGGCCGAAAAGGGTGGACAAAAAATGGGAGCGCTTTCTAGAGAGCGTTTGGAAGCTGTGACATTTTTGTGTAAAATGCTTAAGTGTGACAACAGTTTTATTTTGAAAAACATTCAGATCCATTTCTACTCTTTATGGTCCAACATTTAACAATCACAAAATTTTTTTTTCAGAAAATCGTTTCACACCCATCTATGACTTCGGTTACGTCGCGATGAATTTCGGATGGGTATATCCGGAGGACAGCGGCGAATATCTATGCCGTGCCACTAACCTTTACGGTATGGACGAGACGAGAGCTGTTATCAAAACAGCCGGAAAACCAGGAATCGTTTACGACTCACAACTACCCAAACACATGAAGAGTATTGAAAAGATCAGGGAAATGGAAGCCTCATGGCAGGTGTAAGTAGAAATTTTCTTTCGATAGAAGTGTGTTGAATACACTTTTATTACTATTAAGTAAAATGTGACAAATTCTTGCATAAGTGGAAGAAGCGGGTAGCTAACATTTTTACAACCTTCGAGTAAATACTCATTTTTTCATTTAAAATTTTGATAATTCTCATTGACACATTGACAATCTAATTGACAATTCGTCTTCAAATCCATGTGAAAAAAGGAATTAAGTATATAATAAAATACACACTATAGATTATATAACATGTTATTGTCTTCCAAAATAACATCTGTTTTATAAAAATTACCTCTCTCTCAGGGGACACTAAAGGGGTCCAGATTTTGTATGAAAAAATATATACATACCTATTTCAAAATCTCACAGTCGCTTCAACCCTTAATATATTTTTGCAGAGCTCCTGAACGCCCAGTGGACGAAGCTAAACCGAGATCAGCTCCAGTTTTCGTAAGTCGCCCCGAACCTGTAACAGTGGAAGAGGGTGAATGGGCCAGATTCTGCTGTCGTGTTACTGGACATCCCAAACCGAGGGTCATGTGGATTATGAATGGAAACACCATTGTCAATGTGAGTTTTGGTTTAGGTTTAAACCAATTTAAGTCATCATAGCAAAAAAAAAAGAAAATGACGTTTAATATAAACTGAATCATGAATATTTACCGGCGTGTTGTAGAAATTACAACTTCAAAAATCTACTTTATTATAACTACATTGTGACCATAAATAATTTTCATACAGGGCTCAAGATACAAGTTAATTTATGACGGCATGTACCACTTTGATATTCCGAAAACTAGACAATACGATACTGGAAAGATTGAAGTCATTGCCAGAAGTTCCGTAGGAGAAGCTTTGGCTACAACCGAACTGAAAGTTATACCCAGACACGACGATTACAGAGGTGTATTGAAAAACGCACCAAGACGTAAGTATATCACACTCTACATTGCGCACACATTTGGATTTTTTTGAAATAATGCTTTATAATACATTAATCGTACGCTGATAAAGTTTTTAAAGTTTGGAAAGGTCAGCTACTCACACCTCAGCACATACCACTCAAATGCTTAGCACACGACCCCTTTTGCTTTCCTGAATCCTTATTCTACGTCCGTATGCAGTGCCGCTAAATACCCCGCTTCTATCGGCTTATCATCGGATGCAATGCAGAGGTATGTTTGAATTGCATTCATTATCATAAATTAACGTTTAATATCTCGTATTAACTGGAATTTCTTTTGCACAGCGTGGTATGACGAAACAAGTCAATATCAACGTTCCGAAACCGAATTAGAAAAGACTTTCGAAGAGAGACAGACGATGCAACGCCAAGGTGGAATTGACTATAGACCCGAGCTTAAGCCTAAGGTTATCAAGGAAGCGGAAACCGAATGGCAACAAACCGTTAAAAAGAAGAAGAATGAGGAATATTACAACAAACTACAAGAGCTGGAAAATGAGCAAGTTGTGAAAGAAAGTCGTATCAGAGAATCAACACATCAATATGCGATTCCCGGTGAAAAAGTCACTAGCAGCTCCGTCGCGAGAAGCATGGCGCAAAAATACGAAGACAACCTGTGAGTAAAAATAATTGAAAAATTATTAATTTATTAACTTCAATAAAACTATTTACTTATTATTGAGGAAATTATAATATAAACCGTATTTCGTTTCAGAGAGCAAACTGACGAAACAGTTGAAAAGACAACTCAAGGCAAGATAGTGAAGCCAAGAATACCGGGACCTTCAGAATCTACTGTGCACGGTAAAGAGGTTCACGTAGCCAAACAGAAACAAACACAGAAGGAAGTGGTAGGAGACACAGAAATAACTCGCAAGATAACCTCAACGGAAACCACTGAAGTTGAACACAAAGCACAAACTCAAGAGAGGGTTGTAGAAGGCCCAGTTAAACCCAGCAACCCACCAGTATTCACGAAGAAAATGCAACCTTGCCGTGCATTCGAACACGAACAAGCACGATTCGAGGTAGAATTTGACGGTGATCCTTTGCCCACCATTAAATGGTACCGCGAGAATTTCCCCATCAAGAATTCCGCAGATTTCCAGATTCACACGTTCAGTACCAAATCGATTCTTATAATCAGACAAGTATTCGTGGAAGACTCAGCTGTATTCGCGGCGGTGGCTGAAAACAGAGGAGGTACTGCCAAATGCAGTGCCAACTTAGTCGTAGAAGAGCGTAGACGACAGGGCAGGGGTGGAGTTATCCCGCCTAGTTTCACACTCACCGCCCAGAATGTCAACGTAACAGCTGGTCAACTCGTAAGATTCGACACTAAAGTTACCGGCACCAAACCATTAGACGTGTACTGGTTGAAGAACGGAAAGAAGGTACAACCGGATATCAAGAACAAGATCTTGGAAGAAGACGGTACATACACGCTTCTCATCTTAGAAGCTTACCCACAGGATTCTGGTAAATACGAATGCGTCGCAATTAACAGCGCTGGTGAGGCGAGGTGTGATGCTGAGTGTTCAGTCAACGCTCCAGCGACTAAAGACAAACCTAAACCACAAACGAAAGCCGCAAATTCTCCTCCGGAAATAATCGAGCCGCTGAAAGATAAGACGGTCACGGAAGGTCAAGCTATCGAATTCGGTTGCAAAATAGTCGGCAAACCAACGCCAACGGTGCAATGGTACAAGGGCGATAAGTTGATCAAACCCTCGAAATACTTCCAAATGTCACGAACAGCTGATGATTACACTCTGCGTATATCGGAAGCTTTCCCCGAGGACGAGGGAGATTACAAATGTGTCGCTTATAATTCCGCCGGCAGAGTTACCGTGTCGGCAAAACTGAAAGTAACTCAACCTGATCAAGCTGATAATTTACCATCGCTAACACCATTGAGAGATCTCGTGGTGTACGAAGGTCAACCGGCTCAGTTCAAGACGAATATCACGAGCAAAGTCAAGCCCACCATACAATGGCTGAGGGAAGGAGCTTTGATTCCTGAAACACCTGACTTCCAAGTAAGTTAGCTACTATAACAAATATTCAAATTTCCTTATTTCATATCTTTAAAAAGTCATTTATTTTCGTTATATATTTTAAGTCGAAATATACATTTTACTAACGCTGCATCTACAATCATACCTGCTGGTTCTGGAATTAACACGGACAGAAAAACCGGCGTAAGAAACTCGCAACTGCTGAAATTTCTTAACATCCGTATTCTTCTGAAAACCTCACAGATGCGACACGACGCAATACTTCACATCTATTGAACTGACGTATAATAACGTCAATCCGACGTCTTTTTAAGCGAATTGGACGGCATATAAACGTGAATATGACGTTTCACCGCCGTCACAGTTCTGAGGAAGGGAAGCGTCGTGTCGTATCAGTGTGATTTTTACGAACTCACCCAAGTCGGAGACACCACATCATCGATACATACAATTCCAGATGATCCACGAAGGCAACAACGCCGTTCTTCTCATCGGGAACACGTACGAGGAAGACACGGGTATCTTCACGTGCCGCGCGACCACAGTCGCCGGGCAAGTCGAGACCTCGGCAAAGCTAGTCGTCAAAAGTAAGACATAGATACAGGCAGCGAGTTCGCGTCGCGCACTTTTAATCCATTAATGTAGTGTTTCTTTGTTTCATCTCTATACCTCAATGAGATCGGGTGAAAACTACTATATTGATACTGTTGACACGCGAATAAAATACATTGACGGCATCTCACTATCGTAGCGGTTACCGCAGCCCGCCCGCATTCACCGTTACAACACGGCCACTTTAAACTCGCAACACCGCAAACGCGAACGGCTTACGATTCAAAGCGCTAACAACTGGATTCGATATAAGTTATTAACGCCGTAGAACATTTTTTTGCGCGAATTCTGCATCTAACATTGCTGTACATATAAGCTTTTTATGTAAATATCCTAGTGAGAGGGGAGGAGAGGACATCGAGCGACCGTCGAGCGTGCGGGAAGGCGTCCTGTATATTTGGAACAGCGTAACATGTGATTAACACGAACACGAAATTCTACTGTTTTGTTTTGCTTTACCGCTACGATGTACTAAATGTTTCTTTAGTAAATATTAAATTGGTACACAGAATAGGGCCTCTTGTGGCGAAACGTCAAATGTATTTTTCACCCAATACTCAATGCGCATAATCGAATGATAAAAAGGCCTCATTAACATTGTACACCTAAACGATTCAAGCTTGTGTTGTTCCATTGGGAACCAACTTAGTATATTGGGCTGAAATCATGTTCACATATCACCTACATCTATAAACATGAGGTTTCAATGGAACTCGAACTTGAATAAATCGTACTACATCTGTCATTCTGTCATAAACCAAACGCAACAATTTACTCCTCGCTTCAGCTTTAATATTTTCGCATGAATCATTTGTTTTGTCTTGTCCAAGTTTCGTTTTCTTTTTCGAATAAATATGTTTCACATAACTTGCACGTAAGTGTGGAAGCACACGCCACGATCGGCCATCGAATAACAGAAGACTAACAAAATTTTCAGTGTCACAAGCGTTATATTTGAATCTGTAGGGTCGTTAGTTAGTTTGGGTGGGTGAGAACGCAGTCAATCAAAACGTGGACTCGAGCCGCGCTAGTCTTTTTCTATTCGATTCCGCTGTCAACGTCCCATAGACAAAGAAACATATCCTCCGAATAGGTATTAAAGTCGCACGCACCACTTGTCTTGCCAGTTTCTATGTTCTGACAAACACTGCCGATGTCGGTCTAATATTTTTCTGCAAGTACAAATCCAAGTTGAATGACAATTTTTAGTTAACGTTAAAACGATCTTGAACTTTGTTTTAAGTGCACGATATTGTTAAAATTAAATTGTGTTGTATGTTTCACCTAAATGTATTAAATTATTATCGTGTCAGTATTTTATCGCTAAATATTTAAGTGGATATGCATATTTAATAATATATTTATCAAGTGATTTTTTTTTTGTATGTTACCTTTTATGTCAAGAATTTTTGTTTAATAAATGCTGAAAATAATCACTTCGCATTATTCAACTTTTCAACACAATAATACAGACACATAGAGTACAGTATGAGATTGGGGACGATATGCAGGAGCGAGCATTCGATTACTTAATTTGCAATACGCACTGACACTAATACTTCGACCACTCATCAGACCGCTTCTGTGTTTGTAACGAAGTTGATAATGATGAGTGGTGAGGTTATTCCAGTCGCTTCATATATTTCATCGATTGGCATTCGACTCTAAACCTCTATTCTATAGTATCATTGAATTAGACGTAATACATAGTTTTTTTTCCTTGTAACTTACCAATGAATTAACTTTATCTAATATAGTTTTGATGAATATGACTATGATTCCATGTTTAACCACTTTGTTTTCGAATCTTGCACTGAGCAGTGTTTACCTTACTATAACTTTAATTTTTCTACGATAATTTAAATAGAGGTTTCTTAACTTAAATATGTATTTAAACAGTACATATACCTATGAATGTGTTTGAATGTTTAAATTTTATAATATAAACATAGAATAGTAAGTTATAAAAAGCACTGGTTGATTTCAAGAAAACCACATGATTGTGGCAAATTCGGCGCACTCAATTCACATTTAGGTACCAAAAGGTAACAAAAGCCTGTAGACGAGCACGAAAACTTAAATTAATATAAAAAAAACTTTATAACAATAAAGTATTTAGTAACTTAATAAAGTAACATTGCTAAATTAACAGAAATAGATTTATAAAATACACGCGTTATATACTTTACCAGTAGTCACTAAAATAACTAATTGAGTTAAAATTCTAGTTATTTACTTTAACAAAAATATAAGGGACGATAAAATTCTCATAACAGATACATTATGGCTACATGATAATTGGTCTACGTTTAGGCAAAAAATAAATTACTACTAAATTAATCTACATTTAAATGACAATTATAATAAATTCAGTTATTGACTAAATATTACAAAACAAATAATACACACTCAAAATAAAAGTATAAAAACTATAAAAAGAAAACCTTTTCCAAATATTCTTCAATTGGCAGAGTGCCAAGCAAACTAGCATTGCCTCGTTGGATGGCAATTGCTAGTCGTGGTGCCAGGTAGCTTCCGTCTCTGGGGTCTCGGGTATTATCATACTCAAAGTGAGGTATTAGGTAGAAGAATTTCTTGGTTGTCTGGAAGAAATCGCTTGAATCGGCAAGACAGTCAATTTGCACGCTATTGAGTTACCTATAATTTTGCATTTAATTTGTAAACAAAAAAAAAAATACATTTTAATAATGTTAAACGCAAAAAAAGTTACTATTTATCTTCCACATTATGGATACATACTCCACGCACAAGCTTCGAGGAATTTTAAAAAATGCGAGGAGGTCAGAATAGATCACCATTCATTAGTAATAGTAGTATTTGTAGATGTAGAAATGGTTGAAAGTATGCAGGTAGAACAGTAGTACAAAGTCAGTTTATTTAGAAAATAAAATAGTTTATTCTTTATTAAATTAAATAGTAATTGTATAGGAATTGAAATGCTCGTCTACAGACTTTTAAGGGTATCCGGCTACCAAGAGGAAAACGATGCTGCTGGGGTAAGTTATTCATTCAGTTTTGTTGAATCTGAGATAAGTATGATTCTTAAACCTAATAAGACAAGTTAGCTTAACGAGCTAAATGTCCAAAAACATTAAACCCGACTGCAGAAACCGTTGCCATTTAAACAATGCAATATTCAAATTTGGCGCCAAAAATTCCCTTTTCTGTTTTTACATTTTAATAATAAATTTGTAATCATCTAGTGTCACTCTCACAGTAAATACGAATACGAATCTAACGACAGCTCTTTAGTCAAAGTCCATCAAACCGTTAAGGTTGCAGAGCGCTACAAACAATTATATATACACGCATTCATACATACTCTCAAAAAACATCACACTCCTTCTGACGCAGTCGGGTAGAAAATGTGGTCAATGAACTTTGCTCAAATCTAATTTAAGGCAAACCCATAAAAATATTGATTCTTACGAGTAAGACACTTATTTGAGTTAGGTCATAAAGATAAAGAACGAGTTTTAAACAAATTTTGCTTGTCACAGTATACTTCTCCTCTTATCTTTAATAACCCTTGGAACTGAAGATAAGTAGTAAGAACTGGGTCTTGTCCTTAACTGTTATATAGAAAAAGGGGCAAAAAAATGTTTAGGGGGTTTTCCAACGAATTTGAAATAAAGATAACTTTATAATTAGCCCTTTATCCATGACTGTTGAAGTTACCAATGAGCGCCAAATATCTTGGACTTAGGACATTTTATCCATTCCTTGTAATTGTTTGCCAGCAACCTTCGTCGACCCAGGGAGTTACTGGATTTCTTATGTCTTGCTTGTCCGATTCTAGTTCTCACGCTAACAACAACATTCCGTTGTGTGCAACATGTCAAATTTTGGTCGGATTATTGTATGTGATAGTAGTACCACTTGCTCCGATATTTGGCGCCTTTGCGTAATGTTCAGTAATTATCTTTTCTGTGATTACATTAGTTGAACTAGCACTCATAGTGCTAAAACCCAGGTATAGCAGGTTCAAATCTCGCTAGACAACATAATTTCATTGCTCCTAGGCTGAGGCATGGAAATGTATAATAAATGAATTTGTTATGTAATAAAAATCAGAAAAAAAATGTATAGAAGCAAAATAATAATAATATACTTCCTGTTGTCTTATCCTTGTTATCCTTTTCCTTTGTAAAACGAGTTAGATGGGTATGGAGCGAAGAAATAAAATATAATAATATAATGTCTTATGGACGCTTCACACCACGTCAGCCTGGCCCCGTGGTAAGTACCCGAGGGACTTGTGTTACAGGTACCAGACAACG
>JAOTAV010000025.1:1249484-1273356 GCA_026546445.1 Cyclargus thomasi | reverse complement strand
GCATTGACGTCTGCTCCTATAATAATTTTATTACCCGCGAGAGATTGTAATACGCGACGGAGTTGATGTAAGTGGGGAAATTCTGAATAATGAAATAATTTCTGAATGATTATGACTGGAGTTTATCTGTCAACTAGCGCTTTTGATTAGTGCAGCTTTATAAAAGCAACCTTGCATACTCGTATATTAGACACCTCCTCAATCAACATTCAACATGATACGAGGTACAAATTTACATTTTAATTGACAAAATTAAGAGATAATTAACAAAAAATTAATTGATTAACTAAGCAATTACGACTGCTATTAAATGTGGAATTTTGATGATCTTAGAAAACTTGGGTTAAACACATATTTATCAAAATTACATCATTCATATGTAGGTATGTAACATTTTGATTTTTAAAAGGATTTGCTTACACTTGGAATTATCATAGAAGCTTTGTGCAAACTTTTTCTAATGTCTGGTTTACAGGTATTAACTAGATAATAGTTAACTAAATTTTAACTTAATTTTAAGTTATTTAACTTGCCACTTGCTACTAAATTTTGTGTTTATATGAAGTAAAATGACATAAAATTTAGTTACCTACTTATCTACTTAATACTTCAGTGTGTACCAGACATTACTTATAGTATTTAAAAGCAATCAGCTCATAATTTAATGTCTAGTGCTAGTTAGTTTCGATTTACCCGTTTTTTTAGCTTTTTCGTTTTTTTTTTAATTTAAAATAAAGAGTACTACAATATATTATATATCGTTTTTCTGCAACTCCGGTACTTAATTAGTGTAAAAGAATGAAAACATTTTAAAATTTATGACAATTTCATCAATCAGTTTTTAATATATTTCTTAAGGGAAAAAAGATTTTTTTATATCATCTAAGTATTAAAGTAAAAGAAAAAAAACGGGTTTCCATTTTTAAAAGGGTTTTCCCGGTAAACCCGGTCTCGTTGCCCTAAGTAACAAGTTCCAAGGTAGAGTTTCTTGTGTTTATCGTACATCGTTTCTATTCATGTAGCCATCTGATGTCATGGCATCAGATGGCCAATCATAAATAATCGTTTGGTGATAACGAGGGCAATTAGTTTTCAATGCAGGCAGGTTTCATTAAGTCTTTTATAATATTATCTAGACGTGTCCCGCTGTCGTATCTCACGCGATCATCTTACCCCGACTATCCTGATTCATATTCAATTATCACTACTTTACTCTAATAATGCTAGATAGGTTGAATTGACATCCGGCATCTCATGGTGATAAAATCGGAAAGAAACAAAACATTTTGATTCTCTTTATGATTTGAAACTTCGCTTATTGATACTATATAGAACGTTAACTGACATCCACTTTATTCGTATAACGATCTTGTCAGACACATTCTCTCCATCGGTCGCCAGTGTTTTCAGCCCTAGTCTCAAAAAAACCATACCCGGTATCTAACCTACGGCTAGAGTCACACGGTCTGTAGGCCGAGGCCGGTACTTGAGGTTAACGCACAGTTTGTTGGTGTAATGAGGCCGTCGAGTATGGCCGGGGGCACGGGGGGACGGGGGGGGGGGTGAGGGGAGCGCGGCGCGGCGGGCGAGGGGGGTGCGGGGCGCGGCACCTACGAACTCCGCCAATTAGCCTTAAAATAATGAACATGTTTTATATTTCCCCCACCCCTCCTCGCCCGGAGGTCGTGCGGCCCTATCGTTGTTCGACACGAGCGTCTTCGGGGCCGCACAAAGGGCGGCCGGCCCGGGACTCCCGCGCCTCGTCTCGGTTCGCGGCCCACATTGTTGCCTACGTAATTAATAACGCCGATAGCCCCCGCCTTCCACGAATATTATATCCCCAAATATTCCGCACAATCGGCGGTAACGTTAATCAATCGCCGCTCCGGCGCGTCTACTTATACTCTGGGATTTCCTCCCCGCTTAGCGGTGAACAAATAACGCGAGCCGCGGAAGACTCTACTGAGCTCGAATAAACAATCAATTTGGCGTGGCGGGCGCGTTCTGATCAATTGCCGTCGCGCGGCGCGGGCGCGGGACGGGCGCGGGACGGGCGCGGGACGGAGGCGGACGGATGATATAGGCGGCTGCCGAGCCGATAAATATCCCGAGACAAATGCCCCGAGCGTCTCCGGGGAGCCGCGGTGACACTAAATTTAAAAGCTTCGATTGTACAGAAATAGCCGAAACACGGTTAAGATCTTTCGAAAACAAATCGCATATCGGGCGGCTGACGACAAACTTGATCGACTGCGCAAGTGAACGCGTCTAATATAAACAAATTAATAGGGAGCCCCGTCTGTCCTCGGTGGCGGCATAACTCACCCCGGCGCACGCGCCCGCGCCGCGCGCATCTCTCGTTGTAAATCTTTGCTGCGTCTTTCGCTTTCATAAAACACGAGCTTCCTGTCTGGGGACGTTATGATTGTAATATTAAAGGAAACATAACTCTAGCGATAATTTTTTTACGAGTGCGACTCGTATTATACGCCGGTCGTTCCCGCCCGTTCTCGCGTCTCCGCGGTCTAACTAGATACATGTGTTAATCAGCTCGGGAGGCACATTATCGAAATGGGGGCAGTTTTAAGAGTGGCTGCCGTCTATAAATAAAGTAGATCTTTACATTAATTATGGGTTTAATGATGTTAGAGGCCGTTTGATTTACAAGCCGCCGGCTCACCGCGAACGAAGTGCGGCTTAAGTCCCGCTCTCGGTGCCTCCGCTCATTATTTTTGGCCGTGTGTTCGTATTTAGATGAAAGCAGATTCAGACTCGTCGACGCCTCTACTATTTGCGCGGATTAGCCGTTCGAGTGCCCCCAGAACATATGTTCAGGTGAAGTTATTTCTGAGAGAACCACCGACATACTGTTAACGAGATTCTCGGTTGTGTGATGAAATTAAGAGCTTCTAGCTCGGTGATTGTGTGATTATGTTCGACGTCGGAGAAGTCAATAGTTAAACAAATGAAATGAGGCATCGTAATGACACCAACAACGATCACAGCTACCGTTTTATTGAAGCGCTATCACATGTTGGTTAAGTGATAGTGTCACATATTTGATGTGGTCTTTAAGACGGACACAAGTTAGTTACGGCTATCTATAGTAATGATATAAAGCTGATGAGTTTCTTTCTTTGCACGCGCTAGTCTCAGGAACTACTGATCGGTATTAGAAAAATATTTTTGTGTTGGTTAGTCCATTTTAACTGGAAAGACTATAGGCTATAAAACATCACGCTTGAACCAACAGAAGCCGAGCAGTTATCAAAAAATGATGTAAAAATGGGATAATTTATAATGGTTTATAAAGTTTCACTCAGACGTAGTCGCTGATTTATAACAAGGTTTCTTAAACATATCATTGTTATAGACAAGTGCAAGAATCAAACAATGTACTTACACTAAAATTCATACCCAACCTGAGCGATACAAAACGTAAGCACCGAGTGCATTTGGAAGTTTGAGCGGGTACAATACGTAAAGCGTGGTGAATTGAGTTAATGCGGAGAACGTATCCGGGGAATCGCGCAGTGCCCCGCAGCCGGGGCCTGTCCGCCCCGGGGCCCGCCGTGTACGCCCCGGGGCCCCGGTGCCCCGACATACCGCTCACAATGAAATCCATTATACAACGTATTCATGAAATATCAAAAACACTATTGTCGTTTTTAATTATTGCGCCCCGAGGTAAACGGAGACTGTTTTTCGAGCGGTGATCAGACTTAATTGATAGATGTTCTCTGCGCCAATCCAACGCAATATTTATCTAGCACTGTCAAATTTTTTAGGACCCGTTTTAACATAATGACATGTGCCGTACATGCTATCCACATCATATCCGACAAATGAAGGATGGAGAATCTGTCAAATAAGTTGCGGATACGTTGAGGTTTAACAAGCCTTTTGTCAAACTTTTAATTGGTAGATAGTAATTATTTTTAGTATTACTTTATGATATCCCGAATACTACCAGTATTATCTATGTACCTCATAACGGCGAAAGCCAAATGTCAAATCACTATAGCACGATGACTTTACTGGATTCTTCTACCAGAAGTTATTTTATTTTATGATAATTAGGTGGCAAGCAAGCAGACGGGTTACGTGATGGAAAGCAACTGCCGTCGCTCATGGACATTCGTGACATCCGAAGAGTCACAAGTGCGTTGCCGGCCTTTATGAGGGAATTAAAATATGAAGGAATGGGAATAGGGATAGGCGGATTAGAGAAGTTTGGCCACCGGTAAACTCGCTCACTGAACGAAACATGGGCCGTTGTATCAATCCGGTCGAGCCGGCCCATTCGTGCCGAAGCGTGGCTCTCCCACGGCAACGAGAATCCGTATTATGTACTTGAGATCGGAAAATGTCTCATCGGTACACGCCTCCAGCGGGGTTCGAACGAATCTCGTCCGTTTTCCTGCTGAACACAATACATACGACCGTTGTCGGTTAGACAATAGCTAGGTACAATTAGTTTATCGTATAGACGGCTATCGGTCGTAAATAACCGGGTAGGTCCCGGGTCGGGCCGCGGCCGTATGTAGATCTACGCCGGTTAATTAATGTGCGCACCGAACTCCCTCGGTAAATCGTGCGCCCTACCCCCGCCCGCACCAATTCCGCCAAATTAAAACACGCCTAAAACAAATTGACGCTACCAGTCTTTTAAACTGTGAATGAAACGTGCGAACAAGAATGAAGTGGGCAGAGTAATCTAGTTAGAAAATTTTTAATACACGCGTAGCTTTCCAGTATTATTGTTTCTTAATCCAAAAACATTAAAATAGATAAATTGCAGTAAAAAAAATATTTCTAGCTCATTTTCCCCAAATTATAACCATAAAATAAGCTGAGATGGTAAGTACTTGAAATTACCCAGTACTTACATTTTTTTTGATTACCGCTCGGTCTAAAGCCTTCCTCGAAACATGGACTAACACAAAAAGAAATTTTCAATTTCGGCTAGTAGTTCCTGAGTTTAGCGCTTTTAAATAAACAAACTCTTCACCTTTATGTAGTCAAATTTTGAGATGCTGTTTTCATTCATTTCAAAATGTTTTGATTACGATCTTGGTATTAAGAGGAAACACTAGGGCAGTTTTTCCATAAAAAAGTTATTTCCTGTTTCCTCTGTGTATAATGCCGGTAGAGTTATATTTATTTTAATAAATATTAATGAGCACTACAAGCATGTCCATGCCGCTATGTACAAAAAGTACTTTTTGAGTTATGGGCAATATTTTTCTATGGGCTTGGTACTTCATAACGGCAATATTAATTTTAATAACTCGATGACTATAAGAGCTATAAAAATTTTGGTAATACACGTCGATAGAGCTTTTTTTCTGATGATAATGGCATCAAAATCGACCAGATGTTGGTTAACGGCATTTGAGCTTGAGGACGGTAGCTATGTTTTCTTATTTTTTCATAATTTAATTATTAAAAGAGATATAGAACGTTAAAAAAAAAACCGGAAAAAATGACCAGATTTTTCGATGCGTTCAAACATTCAAAAAAGCAATTTGACTAGATTATATAAAAAAAAGGAAAACTTGGAGACACAGCTTGAGCCTTTTACAAATACTTAAATCGGTAAAGTTTTAGTTTAGTTTAGTTTATTTAATGATTACACGTAATGTAGTCTTTTAAATCAATTTCTATTGTTCTTTTCATATTATGGACTTTTTTTTAATTTTTAAAAAAAAATTGATTTGTCTGTTAATAAATTATTTTTTATTTTTATTATTTTATTTTTAGAGATGGTACCAGGGGACAGTGCATCATTGATTTCCTGTTCTCTAAAAGGTGTTTTACAATCCGAGACGGTCAATGGTCTCTATCGCGCTCTGCGGCCTCCCCGGCTTGTGGTTAGAGACAGCGATAGATATTACAAATCACTATTTCTTATTTCTTTAGTCGCTGGTGTATCCTCTTAAACGATGACTAAAAATACAGACCTAAGACTTCATTCCCATAACTGAAGACATAAGAAGACATGAGAAGACATAACGTTTAAAAATCTGCCAAATTTTTGCGCAAATGAACGTTTTAGACCCGAAAAATCATTTGAAAATTAAAATAAGGTGGGTTTGATGTGTAGATAGCTAGATAATAAAATAGGTAATTTACAAGATTTATTGCAATTTTATAGTAAAACAAAAAAAGTATTCACTCAAAGTTTATAAAAATGTTAGTTATCCGCTTCTTCCACTCATGTATTCAACTGTGATATATCGAGTGCAGTATACATTATGGCGAATAGTTTGTCAGATGGGGACGCGTTTGAGCGACGTCCCATCTCATTATCCCTTCCATGGTGAATATCAATCAGCCCTTCGTGTTTAGCAATAACATACCCCGTTCGTTGCCCCGCTACGCAAATATTACATCAACGCTATCTGTTCCACGAAAGACAATTGTTTATTGTCTTACAAACGTGCTTTACTATTACCTAGCCTGGAGAGCGGTAATACGAGTGTGTATCTTGACGTTACAACAGAATATACGGATAACCCCTATACGTACGGGTTAAACAATACTGTCCGAGTACTATGATACTCAGATGAACTACCTGCCTGTTACCTTTTCTAGCCCTTCCGACTGTATTACTGAGATGAAACTCATCCTGGGACAATGTACGGTTCCTACGCGATTAATGAATTTTCTCGCTACTGAGTTTGTAGGCTTTATTTATTACATACTGTCCTAATATTAACCTTGCCATTTTGCCAATGAGGTACATCTTGTAGCTTTTAATTTTAAGCGTTTAACGTCAACGTTATCAAAATCATAGACGCATTATACCTAAAGTACTCATGGCTATAGTAAGGGATAATATACCGAATGTAACAAAAGTGATGAAACTTTAAGGTTCGTATGTGTCCCTGATATAGAGTTCCCTGGTAAAGTGGCAGTGCTAAAATTTTCGTGATTTGCCAAGCGCCCGAGCGACGTGAGTTTGGCCATACAAATCTTTTTTTTTCGCTTTCAGCGCTGCTACTTTCACAGTGAATACTATACCAGTGACACATATAGTCCTTAAAGTTTTATCACGTTTGTTGCAACCTGTATATAGTACCGTTTATTTAGTTTAAGCAATATCCCTGGTAGTATAAACTCCATCGGGTGGTGTGGTTCGCGAAATTGAGTCTGCCCGAGAGATTTGTGACGTTAATAGCTAGAGCCTCTAATAGCTAGGTTTATTGAAGGGGGATTGCGTCAGTATTTTGAATATAGTTTTAGAGGCATCTCCGGCACAATTTAAATGCCTCTGATGGTGTTTGTGAATCATGTAGGTATAGGTCGAGAATCAAATGTTAATATTCAATTATTTTGTATCTTCATACAGATGAAAAGTGAGATTTAAGATTTTTAGAATAATAACACTATATAATTTCCGCAACTCCGAATGTTGCCCAGACCTAATAGCTATTAAACAAAAAAAGATTTATTCAGATCCTTCGAGTAGTTCCGGGGATATGCGCGTACAGATAAACAGATAAACAGACTTTTTTTGTAGATTCGTGTTCTATTACTGTTCTTAAGCCTACATTGATTAGATTGTAAAAATATTGATTGTACAGACACGCTAATTTTACTGTTATATTATAGGTACAGAAAAAGTTTTTGAAAAAATGAAAAGGTGTGATATTGATCAAAAAGAGACCAGTTTAAAAAACAGACGACCTCCAACGTACCCTACAATTTAGAAAACGGTATTCTACCGTGTACTGTGTGTGCACGCTCGTTCTCTACAAAATTAGGATATCTATTAGCAGAGATGCTGTCCGTCCAAGATTTAGGGCCAAAGAGGCGGATCGCGACTGTCACAAGATCCCCCACATTCCTCGGTGCTCGCGCGCTAGTGTGCGCGATTGGCGATTTGTCGATGTAACAAATCCAAAGTGTCGGTGGTTGGGGGCTGAGAGCTGTTCCACCCACACACGGCCAGCACATAAATCGCCGCCTAACAACACTTACGGACAAAAAAAAACACCGCAATGAATTGGCCGGATTAACGTGAAAGAAACAAGAACTCTGACCACACGGCCTTTACGACTAAAAACTAAATGTCCCCACTTGTTTATGGCCAACTTTGTACTATTGCGACAGGGGCTTGTCCGAATCGCTATCATTTTTAAGAATCCATTTCCTGTATTTGACTAGAAATGAGTGCCAGAACGTTCGTTAATTTTTTATGGCTCCGTAAATTATATAGTATGTTGGGAAATGAAAATGTTTTGTTCTTATCGAATATACTCTCACAGTCAAGTCTTTTACAGGCGTGAGGGGCGATTTTAGTGAAACGGAAATAAATAAAACATTCTGGTTCTGAAACGAATACTTAGCTCTAGTTATATCACAATGTTTTTGCATTACGTTATATTAAAAATTAAATAAGATTAATAACTAATTCTTCCGTAATCGTACAAGCAGAAAATCAAGAGCTTGATAACTTCCAGCACTTTTGTCAAGAACTGGGAATTTATACCGGGTGTATATAAGATGATTATGAAGTAACAACGGAGAAAGTTGGGGTACGTTATATAGGCAATAAAAGCTAGAGCCTTGTCCGTGTTCTACATAAGAAGCCTATCAACCGAATGATTAACATCCCAATGCTATCAGCCGTCCTAAATGTTCCAACTAATTTAGATTCAGGGCCCTCCACTAAATTCCACCGATGTACACTTCCCCCGCGCCGACCGACAACTTTTATACACGGATTTATTGACGATGCGACGGGAGTAACACAATTTGGGATGCTATTACCATTAAAGACGACGTTTAAGTCTCCGACGAACGGTATCACACGATATCTTCAATGGATAGCTAACAACTTCCCAGCCTCCGACGGTCTCGAGGGTGTCATCTCTAATCCGATCGCGATACTTCCAATGAGTTTCGATGTGCGTTTTACAACATAATGCTAGTCCGTCATGTTGGTATTATTGCATGTCGTACAAGTCGGTCTCACGATCATTAAGACCGTTGTGTTTGACGCCTCATTTAAGCACATGTTAACAGAACGCGATATGAATCATACGTATAATTAGCCTCTAATTAAATACTCGGTAATTTAAATAGCACTTGCGTTTATACCAATTGGACTGCTTTTGTTACGTGTACTAATAACACCTGTGCCAAAACAAAGGTTTGCGGTTCAATGAGGTAGAGGAGAAAACGTTTTTTCAATTATTGTGATATGTGTTAATTACATGATGTCTGAGATTACGGATCGCTTGAGCCAAATAAGATGATAATGTATTAATGATACTGATATTGGTTACTACGTGTAATTAAATTTACTGAAACACTCTTCTTTTGTCGATCAAGCAGTGTATTAAAATATTTTATCAATATATCTCTATTTTATTTAGGAGGAATAGATAGGACAAATTTAAGCCTCAGAGCGTATGGATTCGCATTCGAATAAAACATAAAAACATTGTTGCCCTACAGCATTACCAAGTCATGTTTAAAAATTAATATTCCACCGACTAAACACGCACGAGTAAAATATACTCACTAATTGACGGATTACGGAAACCCATATAATAATTCAACTTTCTATGATTAAGGAATGAATATTTATTAGAACATTTTAAGAGACTAATTTTCTTCAAACATCGCTGAAGAAGATTGGATACGATCTGGGAGTGAATCCCATTCAGACGTATTCGCCGATACTTTCGTAATCACAAACACAAGACGAAAACAATTAGTTAAACAAAATGATAGATATCCATCAGCAATAACAATGGAGGCAATCTAAAAACAAGAGCCGATTAGGACGAGATAGCGAGAGGTACAAAACATCGGAGCGTTGCCAACACCTCACCGATGGCGCCACAACCAAATTACAGAGCAGACCTGTCTCCTTTCAAATTTGATCGTGGCCAACATCACACGCCTATGAACTCTATAATGAAACGTTAGTATAAAAACAAAACTCGGGCATATATGATTAGCTCGATACACGAGTAAGGTAGAGCCACTAAACAAACACCCATTACAATAACGCAACCTCACCGTGACAAAAATCACTTATTGTACGGTGACTTGCAGCACAGCCTCGCCCGTGTTTCTTCTGTTTAAACGGATAAATATTGTCCGTATTATTTTTATCTTGTTATTTTACGAGTCGTTAATTCTTGACGAGATTATTACAAGCTTTTAAAGGGTTTCCAAACAAACGTTGTGATTCTTGTTTGTGATATGCGTAATTCAGACAGAAAATGTTTGTACGCGTCGGAGATTGTGCAAATATCACATCGACGAATCAATTCAAGCATTGCGATATTCCTAGAATATATAAGAACTAAAACTTAGCATGTTGGAATCGAAATCAGTTCCATTTTGTCATGGTCGCTCGTTACCCTGCGAAGTGAATCATGACCCCGGCGAACTTTTGTTGTATTGTTCGTTTTTTTTTCTTTCTTTTTTGTTGTGTTGGGCGTGCCAAGTCCTCGTGACGGCGCCAACACTGCAACATGAGCCCGTCTGACCCACACCGGTGGATATACCCCATTATACTGTTTTACACTTGTCATCCATCATTATTCCCGTACTATTGACATTGTATAATCTGAGCTCGGGGGCGTTATGGGATGTGATCAAAATTCTTCGGATGCCATTTAAGGGCATAGCTGTCGGTTTGTAAGCAGAGATTAAGAGCAACGTTTCAGGTTTTTTTGGAAGTAAAAGTGGTTAATTACAATTAGAAAATGTCCTTACAACATTTTAACATCTACCAACTTTTTGTTTATCATGGTATTCTGTAGTTGTTCGCTTGTTGTTGATGACATACTAAATTAAGTTTTAAGCACTAAGCAAATTCAAAAATATTAACTTTAAAGCTAGCATTCCAATCCACCGAAAACCCCATTTTTTAAACTAGGCTGTAGTTTTCATTTTCTACAAAGCCATCTTAAGCCCTTCTTCTCTTTTCCTCTATCTCTAACCCCACATTCATCAATGAGATTTTAACAGTGGGTTTAGGTAGTTTTAATAATCGTAAACATCGACGTGTTTGGTCGATATAGATCCGTGTTCCTCCCCGCCCCCGCACCCGGTTTTTTACCCGGGCCTGACACCCGATCCGGCGTCTAGCGGCCACGTGTGGAGAACTTTATTCACGCGTCCCCGACACTAATTGGACCAAATCCTACGTGTACGGTATCAGCATAATTGCTTCCTAGAAGGATTAGGCACACTTCAACACGTTTTTTACGTTTCCCACATGATCGATGTAGGTCTCAAGTCTTGTATCCTATAGCGCTCGTGTCGAGAACCGAACGAGGCTCTAGCGCAGTGACTCACGACGACCACTTTCAAAAAATATTTAGATCAATCATGTTTCCAGGTGGCCGACTGTCGTTATACTCACAAAATTATAATGTAGCCATTATGCGTATAAAATATAAAAATTGATTACAACATTGAGGTTAATTATACAATATTATGACCTAATAAATAACACAAACGACACACAAACTTGACAATGTTTTTATGGCTTTCTGTTGTAACATTAACTATACGGTAATTTATGGATCAGGTACACAATGTGATGGGGTGGGTTTTTATCACGGCCCGTTACCGTTCATCGTGTTATTGTGCGTATTTGGTAATTTAATTTTATATTTATTTTAATCCTTTTAGTTCGTGTTTCGTAAAACTAATGCTCACTTGGCAGCCGTCTGTTGCTTGATGGCCTATCAATTTTATTACTTGTTCCTGAATTAAGCACCTACTGTTAACAGTTTGCTATGCCGACATTAACAGCACTTGTCACTGCATGGCTTATAAAACAGTTATTATAATATTAAAATTTTTCAATATTTGAATCTGACCGATGATTCGAATCATCTGAATGTTTTAGCGATAACCGGACGGCGAGCGTCCCGGGCGCGTGTATTGTTAACGAGCTTGTAATTGTTCTTATAAAGTCGGCGAGCAGAGCTCCATGATTTACTGCCCAGTCGGTTGATAACGATTGCGGTAATTAAACAAAACAAATATACCCGATCAAATTATAGTGGATTGGAGAGGAAACGACCATCTTACTTATTACCCACAATATCCAATCATCATCATCTTGCGACCGATTACTAACAATTCAATGCTTATTGACTATCAGAATTTAATACGAAGCTTCTGATATGATACTTATTAAAGAACCTCTGTCCATTGGTGCGAAAAATCTTTACAAAAAACGACGTAGCAACTAGAAAGGTTTAACTTGGTCTGCTTAAACGACACTTTTTTCCATTTTTTTCCGTGTAAGTTTTAACTTTACTCTCCTCTTTGTATACTTTCAATGATCCGATGGGATTATATAATAGTATAACTCCTCACAAACAAATATTAAAATATGAGAAGTTATTTGTTTTATTTAAAATAAAAACAAATAGCTATTGATGTTAAGGGCACCGGTGCCAGCGGCCTGCAGTGACTCGCACAAATAGAAAAAACATTCAGATTCCTATCTCGAATCATATTATCTTATTTGTAACTCGAGAAAGGTATTCTGTACTAAGCTCTTTGGTATTCGGGTAAAAAAACTGCAATGTTCTTAACTATTCAGAGATAACACAATGGTCATCGATAATGATTTTAACGAAGACGACACAAATGTGTAGAAGCTTTCAAATAAATTCGTGTTTTATTTCGGGGACCATCCAGTAGACTACGCTAAACTAATTATGAATTAACAGCGTATTAAAACGAGAACAAGGCGGTTTACAAATATTAAAACAGCAGAGACTTGTACAATAATATTTATTATTTATACCGGTTGTATACCACCGAAGTGGAATTCCAGAAAGTGTAATTGTTGTTGGACAGTCGAGTTGAGCCGGTGCCAACTGGGAGACCATCAGAGACGCACATATTTCACAGTTCAAACGCATCACATATTAATTTACATAAATTAAATGAAATTGAAAGAATTCGTTGGGCGGAAATTGAGATGAACGCGCGCGCCGGCGGTCCGCGATTAATAAATATCACGTCTCTTTAGGTAGGAAGCCCCGATGACATATATAAGTGACACCGCCGAGATCATACGAAAAAAATACACCACACACCGAGATTCCACAAATCAATAATTCTATCAGCGACACGGGCAAATACGAAAATAAGCATCAAAGTGTTTTTTAGTGGTTAGACGACAAATGTCGGCCGGCAGTGGCTAACACGTGTTACATATTGTCTGACAATATTTACTGTGGCTTTATTAGCTACACTCAGGGCTGCTGGATCATCGAAATTCCAAACGTTTCAACTCAACAAGCCCTATTACGAACATCATCAGAGTGATCATTTCTTACCACAGATCAAATCCAAAGGTAGTTCTAGGCTCGATGACGTTACACATATCGGAACAAACATCGGTATCCCATCAGGGCTCAAATGAGGGAAATATTTTCCGATACATCTGCCAACCCTGAGTGCACAGTATAAAGCGTCGGTCGAAAGTATCAAAGCAGATGTTACGAGCAATAGACTTACTGACGGACTAATTGGAGACAAATTTTAAATAATACGAATGAATAATTAATGAACGTACTTATATTTGTATTCAACGGACGCGTCCTAAATATATGATAATATCTACAAGATATCATTTTGTATACTCATAACAACATAAATAATATAAATCTGCTACACGAGAAAACGCGATACAATATTTGCAAAACAGTTGTCAGAACCAACAGAGTATAACCGCAGAAATAAATTCTATTAAACAAGTTTATAATTTGTTATTTATGCTATTGAATTTGGCAGGTGCAAAAGAAAAGGCAAAAAATCTTCTTTCCTAGGACTGAGCAACACAAGAACAACTTTCCAAATATTTTTTTGATAAAGATAGCTTCGTGCAAGTTTCTTGCTTTTTCATAAAAGGTGGTACATATTTATAATTATCAGAAAGTATGATAATATTATAAGGAAGGACCGTGTATAAAGTTTAGTTCATCAAGTTGAGTTTTTAAGTATCCACCATTCGGATGCAATAGCCCTAAATAAGTCTCATTAGCTCATCAACAAGACTTCGCCTGGCCACGAGACGTCTATAAAACTCAAAACGCAATTGCACTTCTCATTTACAGGGAATCAATAAAACTGAAGGCTATCATTACGCCTTTTATTGCGTACACAATAAGAATACTCGTACAGTCCTAACATAGTCCTCATCTAGGAATCTAGGCTATAAATCGAACCATAGAATTTAAGAAAGACATTGAAAATAAAAAAAAATTGTAAAACAATTAAAAAACTTTACAAGTTCATTTTATTATTTGTGCATAAAAATAATAAAATTAAACTTGTAAAGCAGAAAGAACTGATGTCGCACTCTCATAATACATTCAATAAAGCTCGAGAAATCATTAAAACATCGGAGGGCGGTTAGGAAGCTATTAAAACAAAAGCCTTTAATTTTAAAATCGTAAATTTAAAAGGTAAAACCTTTCAGTGGTATCATAAAGCAAATAATGCCCGAAATAACCCGTTAAATGCCGAAATAATTGTCAATAACATGAAGTCATAAAAGCCGAAGACGGCATCGAATAAATCAGCGCGGAATTAGCGTCCGCCGGAGTTATATGAGTACAATATATCAAGTGCACTCGAAAACGGCATAAACAATAGTCGAATGAAAAAAAAGGGGCTCGATGGTTGAGACGGCTCGTAAACTACAACGAGCCACGTCCGGAGATGTGTCAAGATAGTGTGAGAGGGTGTGAGCGGGGTGAGGGTGCGGGTGCGGGGGGTTGGCGCCGTCCTCCCGCAAGACCCAATTAGAGGCACACCTTTTCGACATGTGCTATCGCCAACCAAACTCCCAGCTCGGGATGAGCCACGCTACATCCGTAATCGTTTATCACTTTTTTTGCGTTATCTGTGTCGCTGATCTTCGCCGTTTTTTGTATCGCTTTCACGTCGCATGTTTACGTTTTTTTTTTACTTTTTTTAGAGCTATTTGGATCGGGCCTTGATTTAATCAAAATTTTTGGACATAGATAATATAAATTCTTTGAAACAGTTTCTTTATTCGGGATTAGCAATCTGTTATGTCATATCTGTCTTTACTAATATCCTAATATATATATATTAAAAACTTTAAAAATACGTTAGTATAAAAATTTTGTGTGACGTTTTTCTAATAAAGACTGCTTACCTTAGTCCTGACTAGTTTGGGGTTCTCCTTGCACATTTTGGCCAGTGAATGGTACTCTCCTCTCGCCGCACAAAGGATCCACTGCTTTTGCTTCGAGTCCAACGGATCATCCTTTTGCTCCAGCTACATAACACAGTATCGCTTAGGTTTATCAAAGTATCTCTCATGAACGAAAACGATCTTACTTTCGGTAACGTGAAAAATTTCTCATTTTTCTTAGTTATGTTGTGTATAAACATAGTACACCTTCGCACATTTTAACTTTGATATTATGAGCAAAATCAGACAGAATTATTATGTTCAAGGATATGTACTCGACATATTAGAGAAACAATTCTTGAAATTTATTAACAATTATCATATTTGACAAATAGTACGTACCGATGCTCTGTCTTCATCGTCGGCATTCTGGAACCAAAAAAAAAATAATTTCATTAAGTACCTAAAACCTTATTGATGTACCAACAACGACAAGAAGTATAATTACACTGGCATAGTAGCTAATTACTAAGTTAATAGTTATGAAGAATTATCGGGATGTTTAACTGTCAGAATAAAGAGTCGATCACGTATTAACGTATCAAAGGATATTACGTTGAATAATGTGTAACATTTCAATCGACGTTCAAACACATTACCGTTCCAGAAACTTTCATTCATAATCGGTGGATGATATTGAAAACAAAATATTAGTATTATAAATAAAGAAGATATTTACATACGTAATAAATATCTTAAAGACACATATAAATTAATCGGAACCTAATATTTCAAAATTAATAAATGAATACTTATATTGTGAAAATAATATTTTGAATTAATGGTCAATAAATTCCTATTCACCCGTCTTCAGGCTTGCGTTGCGATTGAGGGCTGCGGAGGAAGGGCACAAGTGAGGCTTCAGATGATATGGGAAAAGAGGTCTTGGCTTGAGGGAGCATAGAGGCTAAGATGTTCTGGTGAGACGTGCGTCTTACGTCGTCGGTGTTGTGCAAGGCGGCGCGCGTTGCCCAGCGTGAACACTATACCACCTGTCGTTACATATTTATGTCCACACTATTGCCCTCACTGTAAGGGACTTCAATATTGACAAGATAACATCCTTAATGTGATGTGTATGATTTAATAATAAGATTAACTTAGTACGGTGCTTTTCCCAGTTATTGACAATTTATGAATTAGCGTTTTTATGAACATTCCGTACACTGTAATATTTGTCTTCCTTCAGTAACTAGTTATAGGAATAAATTGATATACACGGTTGACTTCAGTTAGACATACAATGTCTAACTGAAGTCAACCGTGTATAGGACTTTAAAAAATTTTATGTAGCAAGTACTCCCTTTTAACTCTCTTTAGCGTTTGAAACAAAGTATACACCGTAAGAGTGTAGAGTATAGAGGAAAGGTTGGCGTCGACTGTTAAAATGTTATAAATCGCTGTCAGAATATCACGTCAACCTAATTTGTAGGCGTTCCTACTTCCGACCACAAAATCAATCATACTCCTGACGCGCTCCAACAGAACGATGACTTAACTTGTAAAAACGCCAATGTAATATCAAAAACGAGAGTTGCAGATATCGTTGGCGATTCCAATAACAGAATCATAATGCCATTGGAAAATATTCAGATATAAATGGGACACTGATTAGATAATGTTGATGTTCGGGCCTCGATCAAATGTTATATTCCGAGAATCACTTAGTAGGAGTTTGTGGTTTCCTAATAAACTCTTACTGGAAATCCTAAATCTATCGGTTCTAGCAAATGTTTAATTAGTACGAATATGATGAAATATGAGTTATTTCACGTGTGACAAAAAGGTTCTACATTACAATGTCACATTGACTAACATAAAATAGTTAACATATTTAAATGATGTCCTAAATCTTAGTTTCGGTACTACAGTCTACATGTATTCCTGAAACAAAAGCAAAAATGATCTACCTGTTCAAATACAATAATAATATATGCATATTCCGTATTGCGCGTAGGCGATTCCTCGGCCGGTTGAGGTATTAAATTAGTAGCGAGCGTTTATTAATCACGAGTAATTTGTAAAGTGGTCATCGGTGACTGGCGATCGCCAGGTGGCCAGAGTCCGCCTCTCACATAAAAAACGTAACGAAAAGACAGTGCGACATAAAATTTACGAGAAAAAGAAAGTCGAGTGCATCGCGTTCGGACGGGCGCGTCAGTGCGTCGCCGTAGGGTCCCCGGCGCTGGCGCGGGCGCCCCAGGGCGTCGGGTGTGCGAAGCCACATTACGCTGGCGACGCCACCTCGCCACGCCGCCGATCGATACGCATCACGCCGTCCACTCCTGCTCATTATAATAGCTGACGGCGCTGCTGGCCCGCTGCTTCCAAATTTATCGCCAATACGTCATCCCACCTTAATCTAATTATTATACAAACTTTCTAATTAGCCGGCGTCGTCCAGTATGCCGGTGGCGATTGTCCGGTATATCATATGCATAATCTATCCGAGACGTTCCGACTTTATAAACCGTATCTCGCTCTTAAATCAGACGTTGCGTTGTGATTGTTTTTTCTCGGGCGAGATTCCACTCGACGGGGTATGATCGATGCTAAAATTCAATTGTTTTGCTCTGCGAGGCGAACGCGTGTACTATCTTTGAATACCTAATTCGATGTTATTTTCCATCACATCGACAAGCCTCGTTAATTGCGCCGTTGATGGCCGCGAGTGATTCTCGGAGCGGGCCGCGGCCAGAACAATGAAATCGGTCATATTTTCCTGGCAGCTCTCAGCGGACCGTGATAACTTATCTCCCTCATCGTGCATATCAACTACCGCATTTGTTCGACATTACTCGAAACAATGCTAATTTTCGCCAACTTTTAATTGCCGTTTTTATGACGGGAACATTTCATATTGGCCGGGGATTAATAGCGAGCACTTTGAAATTTAAATGCAGCATTTATCCAAAGACGCCATCGACATTGTTTTCAGGTTGTAGAGAAAATAAGATGTCGAATCTCTCCTTCCGCGTGGGACCGATATAGCGCGTCATTTTTTTCAGTCACCCTTTTAACCGCTGAAATTCTGAAAGCTTTACACCGATACGGCAAATTAGTCAAACAGTCAACGGAGTTCCAGTAAATTAAACAGCTGTAAAATGGATGATTTGGATGTTGAAAAATGTTTATAAACACCATACATCACCGGGAGCTGATAAATGGAGCAATTAAACATATTTGTCAGCGAACTCGTTTGAAGAAGACGGACCTTTTGCGCTCCAATGACACGCGAGATTAACGTAATCGTAAACGCGCCTCTTAATAGTTAGGAGCGAGTAAAACGAAATTGTCCGCTTTTAGTAGTAAGAAGAACCTTCAAAGAATACGAGTCCCTTTTAATAGGCTATCAAACCTCTCAATTAGAAGTGCTGTAAGCCAGCAGCCGGAGATTTACATATCCTTGCAGTAACGACATAAATTATTGATTGCAAAATTTTATTATTTTTAACATTAAAAAAATCGATATAAAATCTGAATGATTGAATTTGAATGAAAATAAAAGGATATCGGTATTGTTTCAATTGAAATACGGAGCCAACTTATGGCACGTTTCGGCGAAATCTCATACGCGAAGTGAAGAAATTAAAAATTTGAATGACCGATACATAAAAATGTTTAGTCCAGCGTGTCTGCAGTCGCACGAATGACCTTTTTCGAGTCTGTAATGGTTCACGTGCGCCGCGACATCACACGACATAATTGTGAGGACAATCGAATGTAAGTCACGACCATAAACACCATCCTCTGAATACTGATCACCTCGAGCCGGGCGAACGATCATCCGAAGACTAGTATATTGATAGTCACTATTTTGTAGCCGTTGTAACAATTACTAATACACTTATACAATAATCTAAATTTAAAGCTGGAATTGTATTCGAAGATCTCGATATACCATCGGAGGAATTGAGTTATAGCCAAATGGCGGGACCAATCTTTGGTCGATTTATGTTAAGTTATATGTGTATGTAAATCGTGATTGGCTGGTTTGACAAAGTCCGACAATATTACGATCATTGCCATCTTCTTTTCAATCAATATCTGTGATAGTACATTTATAGCTTTGCGTTATTGAAATGTTTTATGCCTTCTCACAGCGGAACGCCTCTCGACTCGCGAGTAACATATCTAAATTAAGACAATATAATAACCGCATCCAAAGGAAACGGGATAATAAAAGTCCTTTACATGCACTTTAATAAAAAACGTTTATAGATTAATATTTGGATTGACGAGAGGAAGCGGGTGTCGTCGGTCTATTTCAGTTTTGATTTACGCCGGGATCCCGAGTGGGCCTGATGTCGGCCACGTCTCGTGTGGCGTATTACTCGTCTCGTAATTTATTGACTTCCGCGTGTCGACTGTCGACTGTCGACCCGACCTCTAAGTGGATGTTCGTGTACACATGTTATTATAAATGTATTGTTGTCGCACACACCCAATAACGTTACGCTTGATTAGTGATATCGGTAGCCGATGGAGATATTCAATTTTGTAAAACAGCAACATAGAGTCAGATTGCAGACAGATTTTGTCTTTTACCAATTTTTATGTAGCAAAAATATATTCTAATTCTGGTAAAAAAAAATATACTCGGCGGTAGCCAAACTAAGAATTTCAATGCAACTAAGTTGCATAAAACACATCTAGTTCTCTAGGCCTGTGTCACGCCTAATTAATTACTAATTTAATATTTTATGAAATTCAATATCACAATAAGTATGCCCAATACATGCTCAAACATAACAAATCCACAGTGGCGTAACTATACCGTTGGAGGCCCGTGGCGAATTTGTTTTCGTTCCACTATGTCAATCCAATACGAAAACACGTCAAGCGATTATTGTTAAAAATAATCGCTGGCCACTTGTCTAGGGGGCTGATCGGGGGTACCTTCCGGCTGGGGGCCCGTGGCATTTTGCCGGCTTGCCACCATGTAGTTACGCCACTGCAAATCCATATATTAAATAAAAACACATCTAATACATGAGCACTAGCAGTCACGCTGCGGTGAGGCAACAGTCCTGCAGTCCATTAGAGGCGCGAGCTAATATGCTTTCCATTTTGCCCTCGTTGGGGGTAGATCATAAACTTAAACTGATGAAGGGAGCATTTTTCAGTATGGAATAATTTGATTATCTTGTTGTATGTAACTGTGTTTGTTGTATATAAATGTATATAACTGTAATTGTATTCGAAGATGTGGATGTACCATCGGAGGAGTTGAGTTATAGCCAAATGGCGGGACCAAACTTTGATCGATTTATGTGAAGTTATATGTGTATGTAAATCGTGATGAATGTGTATGCAAACCAGACCGTTTGACAAAGTCCGACAATATTACGAACATTGCCATCTTCTTTTCAATCAATATGCTTTCCGTTCTCCATCGTTTGGGGGTGGATCATAAAATTATTTATAGTATAAATTTTTGTTTTGGCGTACATCCCTCTCTACAGCTAATGTGCCCGCTGGGTGCAGTCCCGCTAGTCCCCGTCTGCATAATGTTTATCACCGTTTTACTCCGACTATATGTCATTTTTTTAATATGTCGTCTATTTTGCATTCCTGAATTATAAAAAAGTACCGGAATTTCAATCTCCAGTGTAGGGCTCAAATAGCTTATACGATCAGTTTAGAATTAATGTCACAGAGTTAAACCGGGGGTAAAATAACATAATTATTTGGGGCAAAACTGTACCACAAACACTGTGTTGTCTAAATATTTTTTGTAATGTTCACCTATTTAGGTATTACGTACGTAGTCTTTAGTGACTTTCAGTTTCATAAGTTTATATTGCTAGGCAGAGACAGCATTAAATATATAAAGGACCTGTTCCAACACTTCATGATAAGTGCCGTATAAACTATAAACAACTTATCTGACAGATGAAGTGTAGGTCAGTCAATCATCAGGAGGTGGTGGAAAAACCCAAAAAATTTAGTATTATTCACTTCAGAAACTGAGTAGCTTGAATACATAAGGCTCAAACCGCATTCGTCAACAACTCAAGACATGTGGAGTGTGAAACGGACGGAACAGGCAAGGTGTACGGTTACTCGATATGCTCGATATAAGGCTCTATCGATAAAGATCAAACGCAGACCGCTTCCATCGAGGGAGGGTTTTACAATTCAATTAGCTTACCCAGGTGACGATATATTAATATTCGGTACTCTCCTTTGGACGAGCATTCATCCTGGGAATTTTGATAGATATAATAATGTATTTGATAATTTGGTATTCTATAAGATAGTATATATTTGGACGAGCATTCATCCTGTGAATTTTGATAGATATAATAATGTATTTGATAATTTGGTATTCTATAAGATAGATAGTATAGTACATATAATAAAACAGAAAAATTGGCGTGTCTGTACAATTAATATTTATACAAACTTATCAATGGGAGGTATAGGATAGCTTAGGAACAGTAATTAAATACCAATCGACAAAAAAAGGGTTGTCTGTTTGTATACGCTAACTAACGACAACAGAAGCATTTAAATAAGATCAAATTATCAAACACAACAGCACTTCAAATAATCTCCAAAACAATTATAGCCAAAAGAATATTTTAATAAAGTTGGAAAGTGATAATAAAGCCAAGTATAGTGTCGTATATCGTGCCAAAGGGTGAGCCATCCCCTGCCCTTTGTGAATGCTAAACGTTGCACATTAAAAGGCGATCTAATGAGCCGTTTATATGCCGGAGGCTGCCCGTCCGACTACTATTGCCGACGTTTGGTGCACTATAGCCAGTTCACTGGTCACTATAACCATCTTATTTAGAATATAAAGTGAGCAGGCTATGCAGGTTTAGACTTTTCGCTATCGTCCTACGCGAAAAACATACCACCCTCATCATCTTGATGAGTGGTAGTTCCACCGTGCACTTTACGCGTAACTTTCGGTCACACAGTAAAACTTTGGAAAATATAGCCTATGGGCGACGGTAGTTGCTAGCTGCTTTGCAAGTTGTCGCCGGATCAAGAACTCGTGTTATCGGGATTTTTTGGTTGGGAGAAAAAAATAATTAATATATATTATCGGACCTGTCTTCCGGATATTATTTGATAAACAAAAACTCAGTAAAATCCTGCCAGTTCCCGTATGTTGGGTTGAACAGTCAGTCGGGAATTGGTAACACTGGGAGTATTTGCGGCTTAATTTTATGTAAAAAAAACTATTTTGATGAAGATGTCAACTCAAAACGGATTGTGAGTAATGATTGCTTTGATTTCAAAATCATGACTACAAAAAGTAATGCGAAATGTAGCCTATATGTTGCTTGCGGCGTAAAAATAAAATCTGACTAAACGATACAACGCTACGAGGCTCTATATGACTGTTACAAGCATAGATGCTGCTAAAATTGTGACTTTACAAAAATTTGTTGTAGAGTCAGGAGAATCACTTTCCGATTTAAAAAAAAAGCAATGAAATAATTCCAAAACTCAAAACATTTCCGTCTGGGGACATACGAAATTGCATAGTATTTTCTGTCGCGGGCCAATATCTTAAGCCTTTGCGTGAATAATTCACGCAACAACAGATGTGTTACCCGACAAAAAATTAATCATGACAAATGTCAACGGAAACCACTTAACAGAGTCATTATTAGGCGGGTAATGTATAAGCAGCGTTATCGGACAGTCCGGAGCTAAATATTTATAAACAGCCGGCCGAAAACAGGTGCTCGGCGTCCAAAAACAAAATTACACTCAACAATTACATATTAACAAAACATCTAACAAGCCACATAATTAAAAGACGATAAGTGAGTCGCTAACGTCTTTAATAAGGGGGTTAGCACGATCGGGAAGGTACGGAAATGACAGGACTACTTAGTTTGGTAAACTTCATGAACGTGGGGGCGCAAAGTGGTTCGTCAATAGAATGTATAGTTATTTCGATACCATTTTATACTAGGTACGCCAGCATAAATTTTCCGAAGGTCCACTTTTTAAGCAAAGTTTGCATTTTCAGAAACTAATCAAATAATATATTTTTTGCTACTACCGAAACAAATACAATTAAACTGGCCAAGTGCGAGTTGCACTCGCGCACGAAGATTTCCGTACCAGAAAAAAACAAAAATCTGGGGAAAACGTGTTTTGAAAGTTAACCAGGTATGAAGTTACAAGACCATGTAGTACAATCGATATCGCGATTTTGGTGTACCAGCAGCGACGTCTGTTATGAAAAGAAAAAAAATGGCACCCAATAACGACATCTCTTGTCGAGCATTAACAATTATATAAAACGAATCGTAGCACCAATATCGCAAATTTATTTACAAAAGAAAAAAATACAAAAATCACGCTCACGCACATTAAACTTTTTTTTTCTTTTTTGTTGTTATAGCGGCAACCGAAATACAATATAGTCTATAGAAATTTCAACTCTCTGGCTTTTACGGTTCTTGAGACGGACAGATGGACAGATGGACATTCGGACAGACGGATAGACTTCGAAGTTTTAGTAACAGTATCCAGTGTTAATCTTTGAGTATGGAACCCCAATAAATCAAAAATTGTAGTAGGCCTCAAATACGACATACTCGGTGTGTTCAAAAAGTATCGCGAATTTTGTGTTTTTTCAAAAATTATTTATTTATTCATGAATATTTATTT
>JAOTAV010000025.1:1231578-1249384 GCA_026546445.1 Cyclargus thomasi | reverse complement strand
CGCGGAGGGGGAGAGTAGCGGGGAGCGGCTTGAGGGGGAGCGCGGGGGTAGGAAATGCGAAATAAATGGCCAGCTTAAATACGAAAAGGGATCGCTTCGCCCGCGGCAGGGGTGTCGCGCCCCAAAGTGGTATTTTCACTTCGCTAATCGGATAACCACTTAACGAATGGGTCACTGCACGCCAAACGTATTTTCACACGACTTAAAGGGAGTCGAAGATACGCGTTACGACGCGGAACTTACGTCCACGTCGATGTCCGATGTTATCCCCCTTTATTGTCCGGCTTCTGCGACTGTCGTTTACGAGCGAAAGCCGACGGTAATGAAACGTGACGATCTTTACAGATGACGAGCGCAAGGGCGACGAGCTGCTGCAGGGCATGCACAGCCAGCTGCTGGGGTACGGCATCAAGGAGGAGGCGAAGCGGGGGGCGGGGGACTGCGGCGTGCCCATCCCGGCCTCCAAGCCCAAGATCTGGTCGTTGGCTGACACCGCAGCCTGCAAGACGCCGCCGCCGACGGCGCAGCCTTGGCCGCAACACGGCTACGGGCCGGAGCGCGCGCCGGCCGGGGACGGCGGCTCCAACGGCTTCGCGTTGCCGGCCACGGCTAACCCCACAAGCGCATACCGGTACGGCGGCTTCCCCGGCCAATACCAGCACTGCGTCCACCCGGCGTTCCCCGACGTGCAGACGGACACGCCACCACAGACTCCTCCTAACATGAAGGTGCCGAGCGTCGCTAACCCCCTCGGCAGCGGCGGCGGCTACTTCCCGCGCCATCAGCAGTCACCGCATCGTGACTACCACGCCGCTCATCCCAACCACCAGCCGCAGCAGCACGAAGGTTCCGCCGCATTCAAGCCCTTCTATAAGAGGTAAATATCCTCAAGCGAGGCTTAAGCCCTTTAAAAATTTAATTTATATTTTAAGTATCGTTTAATCGTTTCCAAGTATAAGATCTCTAATCGAATTAAGATTTCCATGCCTATATAAGAAAAATTCGAACATCCGGTATCGAAATCAAAATAGCACAAGGTAGCTGGTACCCCTCGAGATATATTACTAAATCAAAGACCGTATTGGGGTTTAATTGATTCAGGATGAGTATGTAAATGCGGAGTGAATGATAGCGGAGATATGGAGGAGCATAAACAGTGGAGGCAGTGTCATGTCGGTAATTGAAAACAATGGCGAGGGGAGATCGGCCGATTGCGATCTTGCGTCATTTGTCAGTGTCGGCCGGCACCTACGCGTTGACCTACCCAAATTACACGACTCCTTACACCAAATACGCGCGAATAAAATGCAAAGATTTATTGCGGCGAAAGTATTAAAACGCGATCCTCTGCTGAGGTAATGCAGATATAAAAATATGCACGATATTAGATATTAGGCCTACTTATTAATTCAGCCAGTCGCGATATGCTAATCATTGTTTAAATTAATTCGAAATCTTCACAATAAACCACAGTTTTTAATGTATTTAATTTTAATTGTTGCGATATGTCTATTGATAGCTGAATTAACATAAAGTTTGCTGAGATAACGGCTTGTAAACGTAATCATTTCGTAGAAGGTTACGAGGAAAATATACGAAGTAGAAGTAAATAATGTGATACAGATAAATGTTTGAACTTCGTTGGAATTGAGAAAACTATACACATCACAGGAACATCATTTTATCCTCGTTGGGAAAATAAAAATAACTTGAAGAACAACGAGTTTGTAATGAAATATGACCGGTTGATATGATGTAACAGGAGGAACATAGGTCCATCTGGCAGTATATGTGACTCGTGGGACAGATCTCCTGGGCGGAGGTTCTGGGAGTCTCCGGGACATTTCTGGGAACTCTCCCGTTCATTTCATTACAATAAATCCCGCGCCGCACACGGCGGCCGCGCGGGGAATTCTGTTCTGACCGAACGCTCACAAATTCACGTCTATAACCTTTTATTTTCGTTTTCACGCCTTTTTACCGTGCGAATTCCTTGACGCGAAAATAACTCCTTATCGCGGCATTCCTTCAAAGATAACCCAAAAAGAATATCGAAATCGACACTCGTCGTTTTGGGCTAAATCACACGCCTCGATATAACGCTGAGCAAACAAATTCAAAATGTTTCGCAGACTCGAGAGACGTAACACAAACAATAATAATCACTAAGCGATACCTAACTTCTAAGCAATCGCGAAGTTGGTATCGTACAATCAGCAGTTGTATTAAAAACCGATTAACAACTTGAAGTTTCCTATGAAAATATACCCAATATAGATCGTCATAATTCTTAAAACATTGAAGCGACTAGATGCACGGTCACGTCCAACTAAGCCCAATGACGTATTTGAATAATATAAATTGGTGATTGTTTTACGGTCGGCTAATGTATGAGGTAGTATATTGTGAGCGGTGGCCCGCGTGGGCGCGTTATCAATGGGCTCTCTTCATTCAACACTAACTTCACATTAAGGCTTTATTTTTTCCGAGGCCCTAATCTCGGGCCTTATCTCTCGATCCCCGGGTCCTTCTTTCATTCAGGCCCGGCAAACCTGTTTCCCTTTTTTTTTTCTCATTGACGTTTAGATGACCGCGGCCGAGGTCAATTTTTATTTGTTTCACGTTCGGTTTTCCGGTCCGAGCGATTCGTTAATAAATTCTCAGATAATGAGACTGAACGTTTCGTCACCTCGCCTCGTCTCGATTGGTTCGGTTTTGTTTTGTTTGGGCCGTTATGTGTGAACTCCGCGGCGGGCCAGCTCCGATAGAATCAGCTATCTCGGGGAACCTTGTTTTTTCGGTAATTTAAATACCGCTATTCTTTTTAGTATATTCTTTTAGTCGGTGTGCACGTTCATTCAGTTTTTATAAGCGGATTCATTTACATATTTCGGATACTCCTAAATTCTTTTCGACGCGATGATAAAATTTTACTGCTCGCAGGAAATCGTTCGAATTTAGGCTTAGACAATGGCGTATCTTTTGTGTCAATGTTTTATTTCTCTAGCAGCTCTTTAATGATCCTTCAATGTGTCTATAGGTCTTATTGTTAATGTGATATTTGTTGTTGTTGCAGGTAAAGTAAGGAGGGCGGGGGAAGGTGGTCGCGTCAGTAATCACTAGAGACTTGTACACAGTGTCACAGTGCTCAGACTGCTCACACGATCAACGATACACGGCGGATTCGCGCCCGACGTCGTAGATGTACATCCTAGTTATAAATATTATTTCGCAACGGCATTTGTTCTATTGACGTGTAGAATAATTTTTTGGAAATTCCTAAATTTAAAAGCACAGATTTATGATAATGTAAAAAGTAATTTGTTAATTTGTACTTAATAGTGATTTCTTGTGAATATTGACGGTTGTCTAATAGTACCTACATATGAGAACGTTGCTCAGTATTTTTATAGAGTTAAGAGCTGGACCTCGTCGAGCGGGCCGTTCGTGTAATGAAATTAGTGGTTTTAGTGAATTGTAGCGTATTTATTATTTTATAATTTCGAACGGATTCAAAGTATTTATCAGATCTTCCAATTAGATTGAATTTTTTTTTTTGTTTTTAAATCGTTTTTGAAGCGATCGAATATTTATGTAAGGTCTCGCGGGTTACGGGGGGAGGGGAGGGGAGGGGTGGTGTATAGGGAGGGGGGTTGAAGCCGAACCCCGCTCGTTTATTTGTTGTGAGCCGGAGGAGAACGGCCGACTCTCGCCGCTCCTACTGTTGTTGTCGTTGTACATAATTGAAGTTTTGTAGATTTTCTATTTTTTAGTTTATCATCTATGTACAAATCGATGGGGACTGTTCTCTTACTTTCGACTATCGAAATGAACTATAAATATATTGTTTAAAAGTATTATTAGAATACATGTAAATAAATTTATCCTGAATATTTTTGTTTCGCGTCCGCCCTTGGATAGTGGATGAGGCACCGTGGTAGTCCACGATCGAAACCTTTTAGCGCGCGAGTAAGCAGATGTAAGCAGATGGCAATATTTTTATGTTAATGTTGACTATACGTTGCAATTGTAAGGGTGGAGGGGACACATCGAAGCTTAGTGAAAATGACATCTGACCCGTTACAATTGCAAATTTCTTCATATCAGTGTCACTGAAATTCTTCCCCACGTATTCATATTATAATATACACACGACAGTTTCTTTAATAGTACGTACACAATAATATTTCGAGACCAGTAATTACTATTTCGGTGACACTGATGTGTAATATTTAGTAGAAACTTATAATGCATCGGTTGAGCATAGTTTATCTAAGATAATTTATTATACATTAACAATAAGCAGTCTCGTAGCAATAATTATTGATTTTCACATTAAGAACGAGTACACTAACCTATCACGGAGATGACGTAGATGGAAACAAGCTATTTGTAATTCTGCAATTATTGTTGTAAATAAGTGGTTTTTGGGGTACCTAATGCCCTTGCTTATGAAACACCAAGCGGACAACAAGATTATATATAATCGCATAATAATTAAAGTATCAAATTTAAGAGACACATAAAGGTATAACCTAACAACTTTACATTCAACTAGTACTTGTGTAACTAAAGTAAGTGTTCACGGGTGTTTAGTAAGCAGGGGCCTAATTCTAAATATTATTATGGTCGTGTATTGTCCGTCTTAAGAGTTTAAGGACTGACACAGAATTAGATTTTAAGACGAATCATAATTTTTGGACCCTTTGTTAATATCTGCAAATGATTTTATTTTATTTGTGAAAATACTTGTTTTATTCTCCGCTTACTGATTTCTGCAGTTGCCGACAATTACAATAGCATAGGAGAAATAGTAAGAAATGCAAAATCCAATTTTAAGGACCTCCCTCGTTCACAGTTTCACTACTTTCTGTTAAGCATTGTCTAGGCTATTTGCAGCCTATCCGACAGGTTAAATATTAAATAGTGTCGTTGTGGACACTTCGAAATCCAACACTTATCAGGATTTAGTTGAAGCAAGCTCTAAACTTTATTATTAATGTCAAGTAAAACCAAGTTCTCAATTCTGGATTCTAACAAACTTTGATATTTTCTCGTCTGTTGGTGACTGTAGTAAGACGTACTTGTTGGTTGGCAGTGGTGTATGTCTGTCCATACGTTAGGTAGTTATATATACATAAGTGACGCTAGAGTATGGGTCACCGATACACGTCGAGGCTTTCATACCGATTCAGTTCAGTGACCAAATCGAATATATCCGCTTAATATAAATGTTCTATATAGATATTTATAGAATATGTACCTATTAATTATGAGTATAATGTAACGATTGTAATTAAAACTTTATTTCAATGGATTATATTTTATTTTGTATTGCACCATGTTTTGCAGTAGACAACCTACCCTTTCGACCTACGAATATTAAAAACGGTGGAAACGTAACTCCATGTTTAAATAACAGTCCTAAATCGCTAGAGTCAACCTGAATATTGAAAATGGTACAATTTTCATTAAGAGCCGTGGAACATGTTTTTGACGGAGTTACTCTTCCTTGGTTTTGAAAACTCGGAGTTTTTCAACACTGATATCTACCCAACAAACATTTCTAATTAAATCTAACATACATATAAAAAACACTTTATATTAGCAAGACCTGGCGGTAATGATTTATAAAATACCGCAAATGCGTATCAAAATATTATGGGGCGAAATCTTTCCGAAGTTCGAGGTACGGCGTCGTTGTGATTCATACGTATTGGGCAAACAAAGGGCGTAGGGCTGGCGATGTTTAGTCATGTTTACTTCATAAATAACGATGTATTGCTTTATCGACGTCTATGGAAAAGTAACAGTTAGGGTATGGAATTATGATTAAATGCCAGGAGGCCTAAAAAGGTCGCAATAGCAAAATTGCAAAGAAATTGCTCTGCAATTTAATTTAGTATAGTTTTGATCAAACGGTTACTTCAAGATTAATTTAAAGTAATTTAAAAATTACTGTTTTGCAAAATTAGTACTTATTTCCAAGAATAATGACAAAATGAATTCCTCCTACCAATATTGCCAAGTGACTTTTTTAGGTCCCCCCTGGTATCTAATTAATATGATTTTAAAATGATGTGATAAGTTACATTATTTTTTGGACCGCAATTGTCCTGATAAAATATATGAAATATAAATATTAAATGACCTGAGATAGCTTTGAAAATCCCATTTTATACCGAAGACTTAAAGAATAACATTTTTGCCAAGTTGAGATAACTAACTGGTTCATTTTACTATGTTAATTACCTATGTACAATATCCGAACACATAATACAAGTAAAAATTCACAAATAACTACTGTCGGGAACGTAACCACTAACCAGTAATTAACTTCGAAAATCCGCGATTTATGGCAACATAAAATCTTTTTCGCACAAAAATAATAGGCCGTAAAGCAAAGTTTATATACAGGATGAGACATTAAAGCGAGATAACTTTATCTAGAGGGAGTTGATGAGATTTAGGCCGATTCATCTTGAGTTAAGAACAAAATGCTAAAACTCTCGAACAAAACGGAAAAAAAGTATCGATAATGAACCAGCAAAGATCGAGGGTGGAGCCCTCCTAACTCTTAAACAATACTTAGATGCTAATAAAAGAACCACTTTTTGAGTTTGAAAACTTGGGGTTCGATGTAATTTAGTAAATTAAATGAGAGATTAGCGGAGTCAATGAAAAAAATTTTGGACGGAATTTCATTAACGTTATTTATGCCACTATAATATATTTAACGATATATTTAGTTTTTAGCTTTTTAGTCATACGTAATAAAAATAAATAATATTGCAATGCCAATTAATTACCTCTGCATGAGAAATCCCTCTGCATGAGAGGATATTTAAAACTTTAATTTCAATAGGGACCAAAGTTTTCCAGAAAAACCAGACAAGATGTTTTAACACAAAACTTTGCACACACAAAATTGTAACAGGAAAAATCTGAGTTCCCTCAACGTATCGCAATAAGCGATGTCCAATCAGTCCAATAATTAAGTGTTCATAGACGACAAATAAAATAATATGCCTAATCAAACGCGCGTAATAAAAGGTACTCGTAAAATCGTCGTAAACGGATATGTCTGGTAATAATCACGGACAGACGATGGAGTCAAGGTAGACGTCACGCAGTTTAACTGTTTGCCTGAGAGATGTGTTAATTAGAACACTTTTATTACTAGAGATTCCGCGCGAACGGACTGGTAAGGGAGAAAATCCATAGAATTATAAATGAAAAGGTGTGTTTGTGTCTTTGTCGTTCACGCCCTAACGGGGCAGTCAATTGACTTGATTTTTAGCATAGACTTAGTTGAAATTATGTTGATTTATATAGACTTTTGGTCTTCAAAATATTTGTATTTGCAAGCGAAGCCTGCAGAAGTAAGCTGTTCATAAGCATTTAGCCAACACACGTCATTCAGTAATTTAATACATTCGAGTCAGCCGTGATATGTCGGTTAGATATAAAGTTACTAAATTACGTAGGTAAGTATGTACAAAATGAAAAATATTTTTTAACGCAAATCAGGCAAATCTATTTATCTATAGTGAATAATTATTTACAATAAGAAAGGTTGAAACAGATGCTGATCGTGGATCTTAAGTAATTTGGTCGGGTTATGACAAACTCAGCCGAAAGATCACGGCTTACATAGAATTGACATATTCCGACCAAATGACGTAGGTCCGTCAACTGGATCTCTTTCAATTACCTCCATTATACAAGCACCTTTTCAAGGGCTTCTCCAACTATATTAGATTTAGACACATCAAGAAGTTGTTAAGCAGATTGGTTTGTAAATAGACTATTCTTTGTTCACTTGGCTTTTTCTATTTAAATCACTTGCTATGAGGCAAACCGTTTGCTCGTTATCTTCCTACGCAATAATGGAATGTAGACTCCCTCGCAAATAGTTGAGTATTAAGTGAGTATTCCTTGAATTCCGCTCATCCGCTCTAAGTTCGGAGGGTGCCTAAAGCCGACGTCTCCCTAAAACACGAGTGAAGTGTATTGAAACTAAACATTAATTGTGGCGACGAATTTTAAAATATACTATAACGTACTAAAATAAGTAAAATACCCATATTCTGTGGAAAATAAACATAAAAAATTCCAAGTCCAAACATCAGAAACTTAAGTAAACTATTATAATACAAATATAAGTATTATGACATTAAAGATTTCATTTCACCTAGCAGCTGTACAGAAAATCATAAGCTACAATAACAGCAAAAGCTCCTAGTGATATTTCTATAAAAATCATAAAGCTTAAAAGCTTTCACACCATCTAATTCGCGACGAGTGGACACGCAGAGCTTTGGAAAGCTTACGGCAAGTTCGAGTTGCGCGCTCGCGGCAACAGATGGCGCTACCCGTTACTTATAGCAATGTTTTAAAGGTTTGATCAACGTAACTGCAAGTCTAAGCTAGGTACAAAATTAAGTCTGGTTTATCTAAAACAGGGAATTACTTCATCTAAAATTGGTAGAAAGAAATAAAATGTTCAGATCTGAAATCTTCATAAGTATTACGTAAGTAATTATTATAGTTATGGGTGATCACTGCTCTCATATGTAGGCGATGCTTCAAAAAGAGTAACTAATATTATATTAAATTGTAATAATATATTTTCTTATCATTCTGAAAAGAGTGTTTTCCCATTTCATGGGCCGGCAACGCAAACTTTATGGGCGACGATAGTTGCTTCCCATTAGGTAACCCGTGTGGTTGTTTGAACCCTTATTTTATATTAAAAAATCCCTTACACTATTTCGTAGTGTAACAAAATACCCAACGCTGTTAATAAATTAACAATATAACGAACATTTCAATAATAATTATTTCGTCATCCATCCCTTAATTATCCCTACCTTCTATGAACTAGTTCGGGGTAAATAAGTTCATTAAAATCCCATTTAAATATTAAAGAGTGTCTGTCCTCTGTCCTCTGTGGTTCGACCCCGAACTGTCCCTCGACCCTCTGACCTCAACACCACAAATTCTAATTATTTGTATTGTGGATATTTCGATTGTTTCGTTGGACATTTTGCGTATTATTTTGCTATCGAGGGAACTATGAAATATTAATGTAAAGAGGTAAATCTAAAATTTGAAAGTTATCTAGGAATTCTTTCGGTGTAAAAATTTTGTGATTTTGCATTGTTTTCAGTTAAAATAGTCAAGAACAAGATAATATTGTAATGCATTTGAATTAAACTAATTAGAAAATTAAGTTTAAAAAATTATTCTAGTAAACTATTGTCTTTTTGCTCAATATTGGCGGTATGGTTTATTAACCCTGTGTCAGATTTCTACGCTTGGAAATCAAGAAAACTTGCTTGTCGAGTCACGGCTAGCTAAAGATAGGTTAAAAGAAGCTGAAGATAATTTAAAGGAGAACTATGATTCCCGGCCAATTGACAAAACTAGCCAGCAGTTCTACGCCAGTCACTGGCCTCTATTATATATACGCTGGACTGAAGTACTCTTTGAAGAACTAAATCTGACGTAATTTGCAAGATGGCCGCTTAATCGTTTTATTAATAATTCTTCTTTATTCACACAGTGCTTAACGCGATAAAGTTTGTTTGTTATTTCGTATTATTTTTTTATATTATAGTTTACATATCGCACCTCCGGTAAGACAAGGGCATGAATGATTTTGATAATGTTAAGCACTTATGCCCTTGTCTTACCGGAGGTGCGATATATGTAGTTTATGTCTAAATAAGTGGTGGAAGTTTATAGGTAAACTATAAAAGAGTGTAGGGTTATGTAAAACTCATTAAGTCCTTTCCCGCTCGCCACTGCCATCAGCGCCAAAATTGCGCAAATCAAATCACCCTACCATCAATTGGAGTGTCTGCACATTTGATATTTTTACAAAATAATCATTGTGGGTGTGCTTAGGAACATATCGCCAAGTATAATATAACACATATCGCCAAAAAAATATATATGTTTGTCTGTTTTTGTTTTATAGCTATTTAGGTCTGGGCAACATATAGGATACTTTTTATCCCGGGAAAACGTACGGTTCCCGCGTGATATACAAACATTTGAGCAACGAAGTTGCCGGCACCAACTAGGTTTATAATATAGAGTTCGGTGACGCCAGACGTGCCAGGGTCAGCTAGGACAGTTTACTTGCTATTCCAGCTTGAGAAACCTCGTGAATCCCGGGCATAAGAGAGCATTGTCGCGAAGTATCAATAGCATGATATACCGCCATTGTGCGTTTCGTCCGGAAACGTATGGCTCAGTGATCGACCTCTCGCTGTGTGATCGATGCACGGTAACACACCTCCACTTACACCTGCTCACAACATAAATTATATTATAATAACATTATTATGTTGTGAGGTGTTTATTCAAAATAAGGTTGTGATCACACCATTTTTTTTTTTGGTATGATAACACAATTTTGTAAACAGCCATACGTTCCAAATTTAAACGCTAGACTCATAGTAATTGATGAGACTTAAAGTTTTTTTTCAGGACAGATTTGCCGTTTAGCTTTAATAGTGATAACACAGATTTTAGGAATGTTTGTATGTTTAAAAAGATAACCGAACATTCATAGTTTAATATTAATATTATAACATTTTAAAATAAAGTAGTTCTGTCTTTTTGTCCTCCATACTTGTTCAAGCCCAAGCCGTTGAACTAATTTTTATTGACGGTCCCGGAAAAGGACAAAGTATACTTTTTATTCATTTCATTATAAACGATAAAAGATATCGTTATACGTATTAAACTACATGATATATCTTATATTTTCTACATAATCTCTGGAAACCTACCGTGGAAGAGTACTTATTTTTATCCAAATATAATTATTTGTATTGTTGAATACGGTGGACGATAAATTTTCATTTGCACGGCTTATAATGGCGGACAAGCAAAACTCTCTCGCGATCTGATCGAGATGTTTATCACTTATTCAATTATTACAGTTGGAGAGGGACGCGGGTATCAGCTGTCTCACTCTGTTGTATTGATTTTAATTACGTACAATATGTCACTTATTTAGTGGGGTCGTATTTACGATGTCGCTATCACAATCATAATTTAATAATTGCAATTGATGTGCTATAGAACTTAAGGCAATATTATGAGATGTTTTAATATTTTTAACCATCGATTTTGTTTACTAGTAGTATTTAATTAACATCATGTTTTTAATAAATGTATTGACAAAATAATAAATAGAATAAAAATAGTTTAGTAAAGTTAAATCTTGTGCACGACTATAATTTCTACGGATTTCATTGGATCAATGAATCATTCATGCAATAAATAAAAGTTCGAATGCTGGGGACATTATAAAACAACGACCAATATCTCAGTCGGGAGCAAGACAATTAAAAATAAATAGTCCACTTTATAATGCGATAGAACGTCGCTTTCGTTGTGGCTAGAGATTTTTTACTATTCCCTCTGACGGTAAAGTTGTGAGTATACTATGCCGGGCCTCAGCGAGTAGGCCGCAGCGTTGCAATTTGCGGCCTGTCTGAGCCCGATATAGTGCGCATTGATACAAATTGTAACGGAGCGATACGCTAAAGGTGGCTTTCCGATCTTGACTGGGAGCATTCGCGACCAAATAAAATAAAAACCCATTTTATGACATATGTTACAGGTTTATTTTCTTCTTTCAGCGCGGCGTCGAGTGTAGTCGCTTGTAGTTGCATTAAGCAAAATTAAAAAAAAAAATTACAGTTTACTAAGTCATTAAGTGGCATATTATTTGATTTTTCGGTAGGCATACGCTCGATAATCGAGATTGGAATGTAACTTTACCCCGGTATAGTATGCTCTAGCCTTAAATCTACTAATAACTCGCTACATTAAACTTATTTCGCGGGGCTCGGCGATTCGCTCCGAATCGCAGACGCCCTCCCTAATTAGCACGAATCGAATTAGGAAAGTCATAAAAATCGATTAACGTATGTTCCCGCACGATGTCGGGGTAATTTTATTATCAATTAGACGGGTTTATGAGGAGTATGTGGGATTAGGTGGCTGCGTGACCGGCGGCGGCGACGTCGGCTCAGCCGGGCCGCCGGGGGGAGACGACCGACAGAGATCGCAACGTATCGCATTGCATTGCCAATGTTCAGGTTGAATATAATTTTAATTTTTTTCAAGCACAGCTCCGTAGCCTAATAGGCCTCTGGTTCGAACTCGAGAGGGTGCAGGTACAAACCCCGGTGGAGGCGTGTAGCAATGAGACATTTTCAGATCTCAAGTACACACAGCTTCACCACGAATGGGCCGGATCGACCGGACTGATAGCAGGGCCTCACAGAAAACTGAAGTGAAACGGCGTAGTGCTGTGTTTCGTTCAGTGAATGAGTTTACCGGTGGCCCAACTTCCCTAATCAACCCATCCTTATGCCCATTCCCTGTTCCCTCATAAAAGCCGATAACGCACTTGCGGCTCATCGGATGCCGCGAGTGTCCGTGGGCGACGGCAGTTCCGCCGCCATAAAATATATAGTAAGAATACTAGAAATAGAGAATGAACTAGGTCTAGCAGGCGAGGCTTCAAAAATGTGACTACCTGTGACAAGGCAAGACAATTACACAAATTTCAAATCATGAAATTTGTGTAACGTACTTTATGGATGGTCCCTATGGATTCGTAGTAGCGCTGAAAGGAACATGACCAACCATCGCACCCAGTTGTACTTTTAGATCAAATTGTTTGAGCATACATCGTAAGTCATAAAGGCCGCAAATAAACACAGTCTTGTACTGCGAGATTCCCGCGTCCACTCTACGGGGTCCGATTTATGTGCGTTTATATAGGCTTGTACGTTTTTTGTTAATGCGAAAATTAAGAGAAGCGCGGTTCGGCGCCGATTTTTATGTTGTTATGATTTAACGCGCTGGTAGCCTTCAATGTTAACTTTTTACGGTCGTTAAAGTTTCCAATCTTGTACTCTGTGAAATAAAAGTTTGAATGTGATTGAATGTATGAAAGTTTTTTATTCAACACGTTTGTATGAGTATGTTTTATCGAAATGAAGCTGTTGTTAGCCGATGCCTATGAAAATCCCCGTGTTTCTACTACGCTTGAGAAATATGGACAAACTGTCAAGGTGAAACAGAAGTAAGTAAAAATTTTTTTATGGTATTTAGGGGGCAAGCGAGCAGTCGGGTAACCTGATGCAACTGCCGTCGCTCATGAAACCTCATGACATCCAAGTCGCAAGTGCGTTGCCGGCCATTATGAGGGAAAAGGGAATGGGAATAGGGATGGGAGATTGGGGAAGTTGTGCCACCGGTTAACTCACTCACTGTACGAAACATAGCACAACGCTGAAACGCTTCTCCTTTGATACACGCCTACACCGGTCTCGAGTGCGAACCAAAGGTCTTACCTACTAAGTTACGCACGCTATTAGATATTCTTTAAGATACGTACGTCCCTTACATAGAGTTCACTGAGAAAGTAGCAGCACTAAAAGCCCAAAAATGTATTTGTATATAGGGCAAGTGCCACAAACAAATCATTAACTTTCTTCTTCGCTTTCAGCGCTGCGAGTTTCACAGTGAACTTTATTTTATAAGACACATGCACTAAAGTATAATCATTTACTTTTGTTATATCTTGTATGGTTTACAATAAGCAATAATACTAAGGTACACAATAAGTTAATCAGAATATAGAGAAATCCATAATCTAAGTCAGCACATACCCTGGCTGTATCCCGAATTTTATCCATTCACCCACAAAATTGAAAACAAACTTTAACATCCATATTAATTATTATGATGCGAAATTGTCTTCTGTCAGTCTGTTTGTTAGCTCTTCACGCTCAAGCCGCTAAACCGATTTTGCTGAAATTTAGTATGAAATTACCTACTTTGATTCCCCGGAAAGGACATAGGTTACTTTTTATCCCGAAAAAATGTACGGTTTCCGTGCAATAAGTCGGGTTTTCCGTCCTCAAGAACTTCTTCCAGAACGCAAGGTCTCGGGATCCGTGAGGTTTATAGCTAAGAAAATATCGGAAAATTTTCAGAAGAAATACAGGAAAATCTTTTTTCACATACAGCGTCTTTAATGCCTGGTATACAACGATGATTGACAGCCACTCATTGTACTCTGCTCAATTAATTTCTAATATTAGATTTTTAAAAGTTTACTACACGTTCTGTTAAGAGGTCACTAGCTGTGATAAGCATTTAATTTTGTTATAAAATATTCTATTATAAACAGCTAGTTTATAATAAAATAGGATAGGTTATATCGATCTCCCAGTAATAATTTCCTCTCACGTCTCTCTCAATACAAACCGTCACCCGGATTTCCTCATCAATATGCCTTCTGTTGGGCATAGTTGGGCGTCGCTGGGTTGGATGCCGGCATACCTCGTGCTCCGACCCTGGTGTGATTAGATATTTATTATCAATGATTTATTACGTAACTTTGAATTAAATATTGGTATAAAATTGCTGTCAAGATTTTCATAGTAAAGATAAAAGGTTTGATATTTGTGACATGGAATTCGTGACGCCATAAGGTCCTATGATCCTACTTCCTGCTAATTTTTGAAGGGGAAAGTTTGTTATGTTTGTTCGTTAATCACGCCGAAACTACGGAAAGGATTATGATGAAATTGGTTGTAATAGAGTGTCAGCAGACTTGGGTTATAGGATACTTATAATATAAGATTAAAATATGTTTCCATGAAATATATCACCACGGGTAAAGTCGCGGTCAAAAGCTTTGAGTATGGTCAAGTCTAAACGTTTTACTTTAACTTCTCAGATATTATTATGTTGTTGGTTTATGCATAACATAATGAATTGCTTACGTAAGAAAGTTCTTACGTAAGCAATTCATCATTCATTAAGCAAATCATTATAAGTATAATAATGCTGTCAAATTGAGATATCCTCATTGTTCAAGTATCATCCTTCCTCTATTCTCTCTCTCTGTTTTAGATATCTTTTATAATAAGTTCATATGTTATGTGTGTAAAACTGTGATTGTGCACAATAAAGTATATTGTCATTTATTTTTTTCATTTTCTCTCTCTAGGTCATAAGGCAGAAGCTTTCTGACGGTGCCTTGGTGATTATGAGCCGTCCTTACGCCGAAATTTGTCGATTTTTGTCTGCGTCTTTTTTTGGGATTTCTTTTCAACCGTCCTAGGCTTCATTTTTAAGCAACCACAGTTTTGAACGAGTAGTTTAAGTGTTTAAATTATAGTATTTATCTTTAAAAGAAATCTGTGCAAAAAATGAAGTCGTTGCTTCGTACCAGAGCGTAAAGGAACAAACAAAAACACAAACAGGCACATTCCCGTTTACAATATAATTGTGGATATCGCGAGCAACTCAATTATTCTAAATTATTCACTAAAGAATAGATTCGAATGATATATTTTTATTAGTAGATTGATAGCAGAAATTTACCTTTCGTCACTCACTTTCTATCATCAGGCAACGCCGCTCGTTTGTCCAATGCTGATAAGAACTGTGTCTCTATAGGTCTGATAAGGGACATAAGGTGGAACATACAGATAAAATATGGTATTTAATAAGTAGCGGGGAACAAACGGCCGGAGATAAATCAAGCGGTCCTCTCGCTGAGGAATGCTGATCCCATCTCTGATATCGATATACCAAGTACGTGTATGTACGTTAAATATTGATATTGTATTGACGCAGAAATCGATGTTGTCTCAAACTTACTCGATACTACTGTAGAGATTAAAAGAGTTGGTGAGAAAATAGTTTTTATAGGTGATATGTCAATGCAAGATATTGAAGATGACAATTTACAAAATTAATCTACAAATTTAGATGTTTTCTTAAAAAAAGTGTGTTTTTCAATTGTCAACTTTATTATTAGTGTTTATGCTAATGTCATGAAAGTTGACCGAAAGTACACTGCTTAAATTATATTAAAATAAAAATAATATATTTGAAAACATCAACTAAAACTATTTAATAATACGGAACCAATGCGCATATACCGATTCAGGCTTGGCTCGTTTATAATTGGACGGGAGTCTTAGCTCGTGTCATAACTAATAACAAACATAACTAATAATCGACATCCATTACACGAGGCTACGTCTCCTGATTGTTTTACAAACAAACATGGCGGCTATTAATAAAACGATTTAACAGTATTTTGTTTAGTTATCAATGTTAATACTTTTCTATTACATTTTCACAGTTTATAATGTTAAGTTATTTGTTTCTCTTAGTTTGTTTTAGTATTTTGATAAAATTAAGTTTTTTTTCAGATATCAAGACAAAAACAGCAATCTATATATTAATACGCGAGCGGAAAATTTTGCACACCTTTTTACGAAAGACGCGTTGATGTAGAAGCGTGAAGTTTCTCCCGGTAATAGTTGATATGAAGGAGGAGCGTGGAATACTAAGATTATTTTAAAATATGCTTTAATCCTGCATATTTTTGATAAATAAAACGCTACGCACACTCCAATATTTTGATATGTCACGATAATCATACACGAAATACTCTGTTTATGGTTGAAGTCTGTGTTTTTTAATAAAATTTAATGGCCTGGCAACGAGGCCTTTATGCCAAAATAAAGTCTGTGATTGAATTGATAATAGATTACATAATTTTATAGATCCTCTATACAATGTATCAGATTACTTATGGTCAAATTTTGACATTACACGGCGAAATTAATCTAACTAGAGGTAGTTTGATTAGTTAAACTAAGAATATCTTTCTTGAAAAGTCCATTTAGAAACATAATATATTTTTTTAATACCATAAGGTTATTTTGTCACTCTTCATCCTTTTAAATAAGCCGAAAATGAAGGATTGGTTGCTTCGTTAGGGCGTGAAAAAAGGGAAAAACAAATCAATAAACACATACGCTTTTCCATTTATAATATTAGTATGTAAGTATATATTGATGTTTTTTTTCGTCGGCGATATTCGAACCCGCGACCCTCGGCTTGAGTGCTCACCATGCTCAACCACCGAACCACACAGGTCAGTCACTTATAAAATGATACATTAACGCGTTCTATACTGCCAGCTGCTACCAAAACACTTAGCATTTCCTCAATCCTTTTTCACCTAAACTAAAAACCTTCGCATAAATTATTCAAATGTTCCTAAACATCAATAAATCTGGCAAAATGTACGATGAATAAGGGCCACGGTGAATGCATATAGAGGCGATATTATTATTTGATTTATTGAACGGACAAGGTGCTCCGAGGGCCGCCGTCCGCATCTGCGGAACCCTCCTAAAGTGAACCTCCATACGTTAGTAAAGTAAAGACGTAAACTACGTACGTGCTTAGTGTAAGAGTAGAGTTTAACTCTCACTTTTCTCATATTTCTGTAATTTTAAGGCGTATATTTTTATATTTGTTGCCTTTTTTCCCCTGTGATCGGTCACAAAAATGTTCAAGGTTTTTTAATGATATTTAGGGGGCAAGCGAGCACACGGGCTACCTGAATCAGCTGCCGTCGCTCATGGACACTCGTGACGTCCAAAGAGTCGTAAGCGCGTTGCCGTTTATGAGGGAATAGAGATAGGTGGATCAGGGAACTTAGGCCACCGGTGAACTCACTCAGTGAACAAACCAAAGGTGTAGCTATATTTTAACTTTTGTATCTGGAACTTCAGGACGCTAGGGCGCTTTCCCATACCAATAACAATATCATTTTGATATTTCAAAGCTACTACTTCTATAGACAACTCTATATTAAGCTTATATATAATACATATTTATATCTATCTAGAATTATTAATAATTATTAATATTATTTACATACTCTATT
>JAOTAV010000025.1:1221386-1231478 GCA_026546445.1 Cyclargus thomasi | reverse complement strand
TAATCAGTAGCTCAGAAATAAAATGTCATGTCTGTAACTGAACAAATGACGAAAGTTCATACTAACTTTCAACCCCTATTTTACCTCCTTAGAGGTAGAATTTTTAAAATTCCTTTTTAGCCTGCCCTTAGGGTAGGTAGCTTAGGATGCCTACTTGCCTAATACCTACTTACCTAATAAAACAATCCTACTCATCAAATTTTATGGCTGTAGCTTTAACAGTTTGTGCTCGGCGATAATGAATCAGCCAGTCAGTCAATCAGTCAGGACTTGTTATTTTATTTATATGTAGATTACAAACTAGAATAATAGCACACTTAGCTCATGCGAAATCATTCGATAAGTAGTCTTGATCTTCAAGACGAAATACACATTTATTTTAACATAAATATAAATAAATACCTAATTTTTTTTAACATAATTATTATGCGATTTACTATGCCTGTCGCATATGTTTATAAATCGATATATTTAAATAGAAATTAAGTTTCTAAATGCTTTTCGAATCACTTGGCTATATTCTTTTTATAAAATGGTTCATAAATGTGTGGTAAAAGATTTTGCTATAAAATCATATTATATTATAATAACTAGAGGTCGCCCTGTTGTCGAAATTCAACCATAAACATATAAAACTTTCGTGCAGAAAAGCTATATAATATAATCTATTTTCACATCCGACTTTAATTTGGCATAAATGTCTCACATAACCAGGTATTAAATTTTATTACAAAAAAAACACAGACGTCAATCATGAACAATAGAATATTTCGTGTATGATTATCGTGTCAATACATATATAATCAAAAAATATTGTAGTGTGTGTGTGTTGTAGTGTTCGTATCGTTTTATTTATTTAAATATGTAAGACAAAAACATATTATAAAATTATATTGGTATTCCACTCCTCCATATCAACTATAATCGGCATCATGCTTTAACATCTAAGCGTTTTTCGTAAAAACGGATACAAAATTTTCCCTTCGCGTATTAATATAAAGATATCTACAAAGCTTTCAAAAGTACGTATTTTCATATTTCTGAGCTTCTAGAATAAAGACAAATAAAAACATTTCTAATCAATCGGTTTTGTGGTTTTACCTTAAAATTGTAAGTAGAGTAACTTAAACACAAGTAGAGTAACATTATAACTTGATTAGCAAGTACTCAACAAAAGCCTCACCGTATTATACCGTACGTTTAAAGCACGTGACACATATTAATTTGATAAAATATCGCGCTCGGGTAAAGCCTTACCAGTTATTATTTAAAGTAATTGTTTAACGAACAACGTGTTAGTCTAAACCTTCGTAAGGACAAGGTATTAAGCACGGGGCTAATGTAAACATGTGCATATACGTTATTGCCCCGACCGGGGCCCCCCATGGAGGTGTTTATAGCGAACCCAACTTTTGGCAAACTCCCGTACCTCTATTATATTGCAGCAGTTTTCTCCCGTGCTGTATACAACGTTGTTCATCGCTGGATCGTTTACCGTCGTGAAATTCTATAGAGAGCATAACGCTCGGTGTATGTGCACTCGTTTTATTAGGTTCGGGTTAGGTAAAAGTATGAATGCATTGGTACCGAGTCGAAACTATGTCTGTGAACAATTCCACCCTCCCCTTTGACATCATTAGTTGCAAGATTTTGTATGAACGAATGTATTTGTTTTCATAACTGTAGTACGCCATTTTCAGTCCTATTGTGTTTAATCACTGTGGGAACTGGAAGTTATTTTTATCGGCGATTATATCGACGGTTAAAGTAGAACTGGGCCCATTATTTTTACTTATAATAAACCGCTTACGTGTTAGTAATGATTGGGGAGGTCAAAGTTAACAATAGTTTAATCAGAAGTTTATGCTTAATCCCAGATTAAGTTTTGAAATTCTTTGCATTCTATTTGGATAAGTGGGTGATAATTTCGTGTTTCTTCCCTTATTGATAAGTGTAGGAGTGTACGAGTATATCCACAACTTTTTTGACAGATGTCGAATGTTGTATTTGGAATCTGTCAAAAGAGTTGTGGATAGCCTATAAGAAACTTTGTCAGTAAGCGCTGAACCCGCCCCTCAAGAGCTGTCAATTCCTACATCCTGATAAGTGCTAGAAGCGAAAAAGCTATCTATAACTTATGTGACTGAAGAAATATCGATAATCTCTCAAATAAGTTGTGGGTAGCCTAACCGACACTTACCAGAAGGAGGTAAACAGGTCCTTAGATATTACAATTAAATATTTTCACTTATAATAATTGCAGTTACATAAATTTATGCTTCAGTTCTAAACACAAAAGGTGTTCAAAGGCGAAAGGAACGAGGGCGTCGGAATCCCCGCTCGAGTGTATCATGTTAAAACCGTTAACTCACGATATTCAACACAAACCATATTATGTTGGAACAGCGCAAGATTTATTATCAAATCCGAAACAAAAGGACACTCGAAACGTTCGGAGGCGCGAGAGGGAACTCTAAGCCTGCGAAACACCTTCCCTATTGACTTTCTTCCGCCACTTTCTTATTGAGTTATGATAAATCACCCCGCACAAGCCAAAATACACCTTACACCCCACGCAATAAAACATAATTAGCGCCGCGACAACCCCAAGTATAATTCGTTTCAACGCATACACTCCACTTCTTAAATAATAAAAGCTCTTTGTAAAAGTTTCCCTCCTTGAGCGTTGAAGCTTTTCAGTATCCCGTAATTAATATTCATGAAGTAAAGACAAGGGGCGTATAATTAATAAACTTATATGATACTTTTGTTTACAGTGTCATTACTGGGGGGAGTGGGGGGGATGCCGGGCACGCATGCGTCAACGACACAAAAATGTATTTTTTTTTCACTTCATTTTGAGCGTTCTACTCGTATTACATTTAACAGGTAACAAGGTTTTATAAATTGGAGTTTGTCTGACTGAGTTTGTCACTGTTCCGGATATATTTGGATTACGGTGAAGTTCTGTGAACTGTATAACGTATTTATTATAAACTAGTTGGTACCCGCAAAAAACCCGCTTCGTTGCGCGATTATTTGTATGTCACGCAGGAACCGTACATTTTTCCGGGATGACAAGTATCCTATACTGTTACTATTGACGACCTATGTGGCTCAGTTGGTAAGCGCGTTGGTAGATTAAGCCGGGGGTTGCGGGTTCGAATCCCGCCGACGGAGCAAGTTTTCGAATGTTCCTGGGTCATAGATGTGTATTATATAATAAAAATCTTAAATATGTGTATAGTATAAAACTATTAAATATATTCCCGTTGTCAGGAACCTGTAACACAAGTCCCTCGGGTACTTACTACTACACGGGGCCAGACTGACGTGGTGTGAAGCATCCATAGATGTGATATTATTATGATTATTACTATATGGTGTATTAAACAAAAGCGATTTATTCATATCCGTCCAGCAGTTCCGGAGATTAGCGCGTACAAACAGATAAACAGACGAAATTTTTTCTGTTGATTTATCTTCTTTTACTTTTCCTTAACCACCCAACATTGCTTATTTTGTAAAAATACAAAATGTACAGACACGCCAATTTACTGTTTTATTATTAGTATTTATATATATATCGTGTTTTTTGTTATTTGTACGATAAAAAGCGTGTTAAATGAATATAAAATTGATATGTGACTTAAAACAAATAAATAAAGTAAAATTTATTAAAACTTACACATAGAGAGAAAGTTTCAACTTTACTAAAAAACGATTGGAAAAAATTATATACAGATATGATAAAAAATAATATTATTTCATAACGTATTCAAACGTGCAAAGTTTGCAAAGTTTCAAACGTGCAAAAAAAAATTCACCTGCAAATAATAAATGATCTTTATATATTGATATGCTTTCATTATCGACATCATTACGAACACGACACAGTACGAATTTATACACGACTGGAAAGTAAATTCGTCAAGTTATTCTAAGATTTTTCGGTGATTTAGTGTACATATTATTTTAGTACAAACGTACATAATGTCTCTAGATATAAGTGATAATATTCCTTTGTCATCACAAAAAAAATCTCTCCTCATACATTGGATAAAACTAAAACAAACAAGCCGTGAAACCAGTTCTTAAATCTGTATTTGTTCGTTTAATGTAGCCTATTTTAAACTGGGGCGTATATCTCCGACAGTAATTCTAATAAACGGTTAAAGATAAAAGTATAATAAATTAATTCATATCACAGAGTACAAGTTTCATTTAATTTAGTCGGAGGCTTAAGTAATTTGACAAAACTTCTGTAATAAAATTATCGAAATGAGAAGTGATTGATAAGGGGATGTGCGACCGGACACAGCTCGCCATGTCGCAACACGTTCGACTAAGATTATCCGAGAGACGATACAAAGGTGCCGAGTTTCCTCTCGGACCAGTTATACCGTTTTTTCAAATGTCCAATCCAGATTAAATACTTCAACGATTTGTTAAAATTTGTTTTTAGTGTTTAATTATCTATTGTTAGCAAGTTGCAACTAAATATATTTTAATTTGACTACAAAATAAAAAGCGAAAAAGAAACTCTATTCAAAAGAAAGAATGTGAATGTATTTACTTTTTTAAATAAATTTGGAAACGTAAACAGTACGAGTCACAAACATTCTCGTATTAGCTTGTTGAGTTCCACAAACATTTTACGAGAGGGGAGAGATTGTTTTGTTGGAAAAAACATTAACTTTAAAAACGCAAATGCGTGAATACTAATAAATTTGCATTGCTTATTCATCAGTGAAACGGTATCCCCAGCAAGCACTTAAGCACTTAGCGCAAACATATCGATTGTCAATGCAGCGAGCGCCCCGGGGATTCGGTGACAATGTAAAAGCGCGTCGGAGCCTAACCTCCCGCGCCTGTCCCCGACGGCCGGTTAGCGAGGCCCGGTTAACCGAGGGTTAGCGGCGCGGTGGGCCCCGGCCTTGTATAATATTATAACGTGTAAGTAAAAGACTCCGTCTTATCTCCTACACGAGCTCAAATCCTGACCACTTTAATGGGAAAAGCATGTTTGAATTAAACTAAACAAAGGCGACGCATCAATTAGGAGTTTTTTTTACGAAAAAGGACTAAACTTTTGAAGCTTGTACGTTGACCGAATGCGAGGACCTGGTCCCTTTTTTACCGACTCATTTGATTAGATCAATCTCAATGGTTCTTGTATGGATTTCAATTAAGTCGATAAAAAGATAAGTGGGTGCAAACATCGGGTTTCGTTGCTTAAATTTTTTCTTGTGAAAAAAAATGTGATAGGCCTATCTATAATACACAATGCAGCTAAAGAGCTTCGTAAAAATGAATTTATGTCCACTTTTTTAGGTCTATCCAGCTTATTATTTACCGATGTTAGCGGTGTATGTAGTATAATGGTGTAATTTATACTTTTAGTCCAGTAATTGGCTGAAATAATCCGAATACACGCGACATTATGGCCCCATCAATTTTATATTGAGAGTATGTCGGTGTTTATTAGGGATCCGTGTAACTACAGCTGTCAAGAAGGACGCACACTGGAGGTAGAACAATGTAGATTATATCCACTGAAAGTTTTAAAATCATCTGAAGTACCTTAAAACATTTTTGACAGTTTTGGACATTATTTTAATTTTTAATACTTTAAAAATTTAGAAGTTCGTGTAAAGGGGTTCTTTATTGATTTTCTTGTGTGTGTGTGTGCTTTACAATTCACAATTCAATCCATATTTCCATTGTATTTTTGTCCTTCTTTCGCGCCCAAACGTAGCAACTAATCAACTTGAATTTTGGCATCAACTTACTTGAAAGCTTGGAGACTAATTTAGACTAATTTTGGTTTTAGAAAAACATCATGTTTTTGAGATATTCGTATTTTACGCGATTTTCGAATTCCACGTGAGCGAGGCCGCCGGCAAAAGCAGATCTGTAATGAATTGTATGCGTGATGCAGTAAAAACAACGTATTTAAAATTAGAGCGTCCGTAGCCTAGTGGGTAAGACCTTTGTTTCGCACTCGAGAGTGTGCAGGTTCAAACCCCGGTGGAGGCACCAATGAGACATTTTCCGATCTCAAGCACATAATACGGATGTTCGTTACTGTGGGCGAGCCATGCTTCGGCACGAATGGGCCGGTTCGACCGGAGTGATACCACGGCCTCACAGGAAATTGGCATGAAACGGTATTGTGCTGTGTTTCGTTCAGTAAGTGAGTTTACCGGTGGCCCAAATTTCCTAATTCCCCTATACCTATTCCTTATTCCCTCATAAAGGCCGGCAACGCACTTGCGACTCTTCGGATGTCACGAATGTCCATGGGCGACGGCAGTTGCTTCCCATCAGGTAACCCGCGAAACCCGTTTGTTTGTTTGCCCCTTAAATGTAAAAAAATATATTTATAAATACTCAAATAACATTCCTTGTGCTGTAGACGCAGGTATCGGGTTATAGTGGCGGGTCCTGCCTTAAACAAACAATAAAATACGATATAGCATAATTAAAACGAGGTAAATACGTGCACGGTATTGACGTGTCATAAACCGGGACTCGAACCGACGACCCGGCGGCGTTTAACGACTGCGCGGCGCGGGCGCAGCTCTGCTTTATTGTTGTTGTAAAATTGACGATCCATTATTAATTATTACAGACGTCATTAATCTACTAATCTATTTAAGGATGCACGATAACGATCTCATTTAAAGAATTGAATGAGGAGTGTCCGTAGTGGACCCGAGATAGGCTTAAATGACGTCCGTTTCCCGCGTCATATCTACCAAACGACCCAACCTAAGCCGAACCTAAAGTCTCTTTAACACGGTCGTATTTCCCCCGCATACACTTGTCGGTTACGACGTTTGTGTTAATGTAAGATGGGGTCTGATTTATTACAGGTTGGTGTTTAAACGACAAATGCATCGGAACAGATAGGAGCTACATGTTGGACATCGTCGGACCGATGTCTGCCTGCGGACCGCGTACACCGCGCTATCTAGCGCGGACGGATCTCACGATAACTACCTCATTATTTACATACATTCTTAAAGAAATTTGCATACCGATATATGTGAAAATTATTAGATATATTTTGTTTCTGTTATCGTTATTTGCGTTGTGATTATGGAAAATATTTTATTCGTAACTTTTACTATTATACAAGATTCGCCGTTTGTCCACCAACGCCGTGAACCAAGAACAAGATTATTTACGCGCTATAAAATGTAACTTTATGATCTAAGCTATAAGTTTCATTTTCAAGCGACGTTGCTCTATCGTTAATATAGTCATCAAAGGTGTAGAGGAAAATGAAACCTGTATTCGAAGTCATAAAGTTGCATTTTATCCGACTGAAATAATCTCGTTTTCAGCTGATGGTGTTGGTGGACAAACGGCCATTGTCTGAGGCAAGAACTCTAATTGTTATACAAATAATATTATTTACGCATAAGTACAACATAAATTTATTTTTAAATCGGTTATCCGTAACTGGTATAAGTACAATTTTAACCCTATTCATTTAACAATTACCTTGTAGGTAAAACAAAAAGTTAAGGACCTGTTTCATCACCTTCCGATAAGTGCTGGATAGGCTATCCACAACTTATTTGGCTCTATACGTCATCTGTTGTACAAATAAGTCACTTATCAGGAAATGGTAAAACAGGCCCTAAATATTCAAATTTTTAGAATATAAATATCTTAAGATAAAACTCTACACTTGTGTAGCGGTCCATCCCAAAGACCGGATGAGGGCTTCTTTGGACATAATCTTTACAACAAAATAGTGATCGCATACTAACGAAGCAGGAACAGATTAACAACGAATTCACATTCAATCTACCTCTCGTAGTACCTTACGCGTAACGATATAATGGTTAATCTTCTCTGTAATAATATAAAGGTCCCATATACGTAGGAGACTGGGCGACCATCAATCTTCCGAATAGTAGTCCCAAACTAATAGTAAGGGACCTCGCGCTGGTGAATGAAACCAAATCCATTCACTTTTATTGTTTCTGCTGTCGGAGACAGTCATCACTTATATTCAGATGTGAGAGATGTGAGCTATGGCTTCCATATTTTAAATGCTAAAATATGTTTGTTAGTTTGTTAGTCCTTTCTTCACGTCCATTTAAAAGAACTAACTGATTGACGTAATTTTTGGTATAGACTTGGTTTAAGGGATAAAGCAAGCGAGCAGACGGGTTACCTGATGGAAAGCTGCCGTCGCCCATGGACACTCGCGACATCTGAAGAGTCGTAAGTGCGCTGCCGACGTCTATGAGGGAATAGGGTATGTGAATAGGGATAAGGGATTAGGGAAGTTGAGCCACCGGTAAACTCACTCACTGAACGAAACACAGCACAACGCCGTTTCACGTCAGTTTTCTGTGAACCACGGTTTCATCACCTCGGTCGAGCAGGCCAATTCGTACCGCAGCACGGCTCTCCCACGGCAATGAGCATCCGTATTATGTACTCGAGATCTTAAAATGTCCTATCGGTACACGTTTTCACCGGGGTTTGAACTTGCACCCTCTCGACTGCAAACCAAAGGCCCCACCCACTAGGCTACGGACGCTCTAATAAAATAAAATATAGAAAAAAGTATAGACAACGAGTACTAATAAACCGTATCTACGACAAAGTCAAACTGAAACAAAACACAAAGCCAGCATACAGCTGTGTCACGCTGAAGTAGGTGCGAGCAAAATCAATACCCTGTGACTTGATGTAATAAATAGACACATCACAATACACCGGGAGTGCACGAGATGCGCCCACCCTCCCCACCGCATACACTCACACCACACCCGTTAAGGCGAAGGCTGAAGGGTTATAATTAAATAATATATAAAACTCAGTAAAGTTTACAACTGAGGCTTAGTTCAACTTATCCAATCCAGTACAATCAATCATTTTTTTTACAAAACTCCCGTCAGTGACCGTTTAAATTAAGTATGGACTTAAGCTATGTAAATCTGTCATACTTAACATGATATGTATAATACATATGTATATATCTCTATAAATCAAAAAGTATATTTGGAAAAAGTCTATTCGGTTATAGCCCAACCTAGCTGAAATACAAGTTAGAATAAGACACGAAGAAATTCGATCTCCGAATATCGAAATGAAGGATATTTTTTTCGTTATGTTAAAATCAGCATTAGGACTGTAGAGTCCTCTGCAAAATATCTTATATATTTTGAGATGAATGAACACGATGATTATAATTATTACTTCTTAACTTTGTAGACGTTCAACTGTAAATATTCGAAATACATAGTTTTTTTTTACAATTTTCCATTACAAAAAACTTGGCACAAACACTTTTTCTCACTGGAAAGTTAGTTATAATTAGGTTTATTCTCTTAATAGATTAATCTTGTTTAAATATTTTGCGTTAAAGAAAATCAGGTCGGAACCCACATGAAACCTTTTTTTTTCGAAAGGGTCTAAGCTACTGGTCTGGTTAACCTAGGTAGTTTAATCATGGCTATAACTGTTCTGGGGCTAGTTGGTTTGCCACATGAAACATTTTAGCTGTCGTATATATACCGCCGTGTATCGAAAACTTCGATAGCGCGATGCAGGATTATTACGCTTAATGTGAGTACTGCCACGTTATAAATGGGAAAGTGTGTTTGTTTGTTTGTCCATTCTTCACGTCGCAACGTAGCAACTTCTTAACTCTGTAGACGTTTTTTTACTAATTTCCTTCATTACAAAAAAACTTGGCATAAACACTTTTTCACACTTAAAAGTTAGTTATAAGAAGGTTTATTCTTTTAATAGATTAATCTTGTTTAAATTTATTGCGTTAAAAAAAAGAACAAAATAACACTTGTTAATTCGTTGTGTTGTGTTTTAAATAGTGGCTTGAATCATTAAACTCCTATCATGAACGTGACGATTGTTAATAATTTCAATTTATTTAGATTATTATTTATTAAGATATTACGATTGCTTTTTTCTTTCTTCTTCTTTTCTTTATTTAAGACTTAAAGTATCTACAAACCAAATATTCCATTTACTAAGTTCCTGAACCAAAAGCGTTACGTCATTTTTCATGCTTATTAAAATTGTACATATAAACACACTTTC
>JAOTAV010000025.1:1197845-1212184 GCA_026546445.1 Cyclargus thomasi | reverse complement strand
CTCGATAAATATGCAAAATAAAAAAAAAAACTTCTACTCGGGACCCCGGTAACAAAATTTTTTATCGTGTGTTAAAATACTGAGTACTGAGTACGTCGAATGCGCCGTTTTGCGAAACAAAGAAATATGTGTGAAAATTATAGGCATCTTTGTGTTTTATTAAGAGAAAATTTTATTAAGCTATCGTGTTTTCGCTACTACAGACCCTCACAAAAATATTGAAGTATCTATGTTTAAGAAACTAAACGATTCGTAGCATATTATCAAGTATAAAACGAAATTATGAAATAGTCATTTTGCTTTTATCGCCCTTTTAAGTATCTTCCGCCATTTCTTGGTTTGACATGTCGTACATCAGGTAATCCGTACGCAATGTTCAACAAAATTTCGTCCGTTCCGAGGATTTAAGCGTTTATTTTGCATACTCTCCTGCAGTTCTTTTTGTTTTGGGACAACCTCACATAATCTTGCTAGTTATAATTTGGAAGGGAACGGTGATAGTACAAACTGGCTGGTGTCACGCGATGTCGTCCGGATCTGATACCGCGATATATGCGCCATCCCAACACGAAACCCGGATCATTGTTAGCCTTTAAAATTGGCCCACCACATGTTCTCACAGTTACCCGACCGCTATTGATAACACATAAACATTGGAGTTCGTTTGTTTGAATGTATGTCTGTAAAACACGCTGAAAAATATTGAGGTTTAAGTAAATCGGTGCCTCTATATTACTGATTACATGTATAGGGTTAGTTGATCGCTTACTGATAAAGTTCCTGCTAGGCTATCCACAACTTTTTTACAGATTCTCCATACGACATCTGTCAAATGAAGTTGTGGATAGATTATCTGGAAGCGGTGAAATAGACCCTTAGACTAGCGTCATTTCAATTACGATTAACAATACAGCGATTGACAAAATCGCAAGTTAATTCTAGTAGGTACTGGGTATCATTTAAAAATAATTGTTTGCTATATTATTTCTGCTGAGTATTATTTTGGTTGGGTATTTCTCTTGGCTAGCTGACACTGGCCTGTTAACAGAAAATGAAGCTAGTTTTGTCTACAAGAAGCCAAAAATACTACCATGCTAGCTCACTCACATAGCTAGTGGCCTAAAAAAATGGCTTTGTTTATACCGGGCATAAGAATCAAAAATTGTCCTTGACCTTAATACATTTTTCATAATATTTTGGGGGCAAGCGAGCAAATGGCTTACCTGATAGAAAGCAACTAGCGTCGCCAATTGACACTCGCGACATAGAGTCGCAAGGGCGTTGTCGGCCTTTATCAGGGAATAGGGGTGTAGTGTAAGGAAGTTAGCACCGGTAAACTCACACACACACACACAGGCCGTACTATTACTCCGGTTGAGCCGGCCCATTCGTGCCGAAGCGTGGCTCTCCCACGGCCAATTATTATTCCTATTTAGTTATTTATTGTATATTGAATAACCATGATTAGGTGGCACTTTTCAACATGTTATAGGTACTTAATGTTCATGTTATTAATAGTCAGTCACATATTATAGATGAAACTCCACCATACCTTCATAAATCTTTTTCACCATACGTTCATAAATTCTTCATATTTACGCAGTTGCATAAAGATGAAGAAAACTCGGAAATAAAGTTTAGGGCGAATATTTGTTCGACCAGCCACCATGGACTCAAAGAAACTGCATGCTCATATTATCATCGTATTTTTATTTAGCGTGCATCTTCTTAGTTCCAGTCAGTCTTTACCAGTGTCTACATATAAGGTGATTAAAGGTTGTCTTACATAGTCACCGGTGATAAACATGTCAAAGTTTTTGTGTTAAGCCTTAATTAACTTAATTAGTCGTTAAGTGGTTCTACTTCCTTGTAATGTCTTCGTAAGTTTCTGTGCGACTTTTTCTGACGATAGAAGAGATCTAGTCAGGTATTCAATAGTTATTTGCAGAGTGTATACATTCAATTTATAATCTCGAGTAATTCGTGTTCGAGTGTTTGTCACCCCACAGTTCCTCCTAAACGAACGGATCGATTTTCTGAAATCGATCGATTTGAATCGATTTTTTGAGTGTGTCCAAGAGGATTTGAAAATTATTCTGATTTACAAATTAGCCCGACAGGAAGACGTTAAAATATATATAATTAAACTATAATAACAATAATATTAATTTAAAATTAGGTGAGGTTTTTCAATGCAAAAAGTTGATAGCAATTTATAATGAGGCTCACATTGCATGTTCGATGCTACAAAATACAAAATAATAGGCATACTCATTATAAAATTAAATAACATGCAACTAGATATTCTGAGTGAAAAGGTCCCCGTTTAGTTTAAAGCAAAAGGTTAATTATCAAGCCGACAAACGTGAAAAATTTAACCGACAGAGATATTGAATAGTTATAATACGGTAGATCTCATTAAGTACATTAAGTACATCGCTATCTCATATCGATAAAGCGATCGTTTATCGCCTTAGCGATAAGTAGCTTCGCTTGCTTCTTTTCATTGCACCTTTTTGGGCGTGGATTTAGGTATTAACACCGCTCGCCTCGCCGTACATTGTTTTAATTAAGATTTTCATCTGATTACAGCTAATATGAAATGCCTTTTTTATTTATTGTTTTTTCTCTATTTTAAAACAAAATTTAGCACATTATATTGAATATTCAATTTGTAGTTGTTTTGTACAACGTCCAGATTATTTTATTGGGTGAGCGAATACATACTGCTTCCCGCACATTTTTGTGGTACACTTTATGGAAAAATAAGAGCTATAGGTTTGTCTTTTAGCATAATAATTGGAACCTTAGCTCGGCCGCCACTCTTTCTTCCTTAAAACCTCGATAAAAATGCCGCATCTGAACTTTGTACACGATTTATAATTTACCAGTAAAGTCATTAACAGTCCTCTAAGTTTTTTTTTCACGTCCCAACACGTATAGAATATGTAGTGTAAAAAAATAAAATTGCATCGATATTATTGATAATAATAAAATATAAGATTGTACTACTAACGCCGTCTATGAATTAAGATGTGCAACTGTAATGATGAACTAAACGAACTGAGTAGATATATGTATCCAGAATCGGAAAATTATGTATTAAAAAATCTATTACAGTCACAGTATTACTTCGGAAAACACATGGTTTTAAAGCATTTAAGAAATATCGCCAGCCCTCATAAAACTACGATTTTTTGCTAGCTTATAATTATTTTAGCCGATGTAAGCCTGCGATACATTATTATGTATTCTCTCAACCTTGGTGGAAGCAAAAACAGATATACATCAGCGATCGTAAACAAAATCTTGTGTCGTCACTTTGCTGTTAATAATCACGGTCTGTAGTTGACATAACAAAATTTTCGACAGGGGTCAATGACCGCTACATACATGCGCAATGAACTTACAACAATTAAGGGTTTGCGTGATGAAAAAAAAAAACAAACGGAATAAAAAATTATAACTTTTATTTGTATAATTAACACCAAAACACAGTTGCCGAAGTCATTTTAGAAGTTTCGGAAAAAATCAACCGTGTGGCATCGTTTCTAAACGTCACAATCACTGGCAGAATGAACAATGAATATACTCGATGTATTACCTTTTATATATTTAATAATAATAATAATAAATTATTACATATACATATACATTAATTTAACAACACATACACACCATTACATTTTTTTATTCATATTATCCTACCAGTTGATGCCGGCAACTTCTTTCGTCTAAAGGGTATTTTCGCCTCTGTTCACCGATAGTCGACTTTGATTCCAGAGTTGAAAAAGTACGAACAACGAACGATTATGAGGGCGCTGGCGCGATGATTGCGCCGAAACAATCAACGACCAGCGATCATGTGGAACCCTTAGAGCGTCCGTAGCCTAATGGGTAAGACCTTTGGTTCGCACTCGAGAGGGTGCAGGTACGAACCCCGGTGGAGGCGTGTACCATTTCCGAGCTCAAGTACATAATACGGATGCTCATTGCAGTGAGAGAGCCATGCTTCGGCACGAATGGACCGGCTCGAACGGAGTGATATCACGGCCTCACGGAAAACTGGCGTGAAACGGCGTTGTGCTGTGCTTCGTTCGGTGAGCGAGTTCACCGGTGGTCCAACTTCCCTAATCCTCCTATATTCCCACATAAAGGCCGGTAACGCACATGCGACACTTCAGATGTCGCAAGTGTCCATGGGCAACGGCAGTTGCTTTCCATGAGGTAACCTGTCTGCTCGCTTGCCCCCTAAATATCATAAAAAAAGCTGTGCAAAGTTTAGTATTCTTCCAGGTTCCACTTAAGTTAAAAACTACTCGCACGCAGCAAACAATTTACCGCACATGCAGACTCACCGGTAGGTACACTTACCGTAATTGTAAATAATTCTTCTAATTAGTTGAACCCATTTAAAATAATCTTCCAATTATGTTGTCTACCGGTAAACGAGGATAAATTTAATCAACATTATTATTAATTGTCAGATAAGTCGGTAGTTTTTGCCCGAGTAGAAATGGCAACATCTTGTCTGACTAAAAACACTAATAAATATAGAAAATACGGACATAGAATGGTTAATTATATTAGCTTGTGTTTGTGCACAGACCTTATCGATGTACTAACTCTACTTTTGTAGGAAATACTTGTGGTATTTACTTTTTATTAAGTGGTTATAATATGGATAAGATTCTCCTATAATAGTATAGGTATATATAAAAAAAGTATATTTTTCATATTTTGTGAATTGTCCACTTTAGATAACTAATGTTGGTCTACATCTGATCATAGGGTTGAAGTTTTATTTTATAGAAAGACAAACAGGCCGTACCACACAACATTTTACTATAATGATGCAGTGCGATAATTATGCAGTAGGTTAATAAATCTAATGTCTTGTTTACACGTATTAAGTAGATAAGTAGGTAAGTAAATTTTAAGTTATTAATTGCACGTAAACACAAAATTTAATAGCAAGTTGCAAGTTACAATTTAGTTACTTTTTAACCAGATAATTAGAAATTCTCCTTTTTTTAAGTGGTATGTTTTAAGTGACATAAATAATGAATGAATGTTGTCGCTGTTTCCCTTGGTTTTTTGGATCCATAATCGACGAATACAGACGATGATATGCGAACACGATCGTCCGGAGGGCATACTCGGTTCTGCTCGCCGATATCCGTCTATGATCGCCTATGATCAACTCGTTAATCGTGCCGATTAATGATCAAAGCCTATGATGTAGAGCCTTTTATGATATTTAGTGGGCAAACGAGCAGACGGGTTACCTGATGGAAAGCAACTGCCGTCGCCGATGAACACTCGTAACATCCGAAAAGTCGCAAGTGCGTTGCCGGCTTTTATGAGGGAATGGGAATAGGGTATTAGAGAAGTTGGGTCACAGGTAAATGAAACACAGCACAACGCCGTTTTACGCCAGTTTTCTGCGAGGCCACTGACTGGAGTGATACACTCCGATCGAGTCTCCCACGGCAATGAACATACTGTTCATTGCCGTAGGTATGTACTTGAGATCGGAAAATGTCTTATTGGTACACGCCTTCACCGGGATTGGAACCTGCATCCTCTCGAGTTTAAGCCAAAGTACCTCCCAACCCACTAGGCTACGAATGCTCTTAAACGCCTTTACGGATAAATTTCATGTAGAAATATTTTGAGGGGTTGATTATATTTTTTTAATTTCTCAGTTTTACAGTCGGATACAAGCGACCTTAAGGTCGCTTGTATCATTTTGTCAGCAGAACATCACACATTTAAAGAATTAAGATCAGCTTTTAAGCGTCCATGGACCTAATTGTTGTATGATTTTTTTAAGTCAAAAGGAATTAAAACAGAACAAAGCTCGTTAGTAATAAGGAAAAGTAAAGAAACTCCTTTTTTTTTTACGACTCTTTTCCACCTTTTCGTAATCATGTATACCAATGTAGATAAACTTGTTGTTATTTTGTAGAGTATTTATAATAGGGTCAGTATGCCTGATGATGAAATGGTAAATAAATATAATTGTTTGTTCAGTTATTTTTTTCCCGACTGCGCCAGTTTTTCAAGAGTATGTATGTATGCATAATTATGTTTTTCAAGAGTATGTATGTATGCATAATTGTTTGACACGCTCTGCGCCCTTAACGGCTTGATGGATTTTAACGTATGCGCTATCAAGACTAATCTAATGACACCTCATAAGGTATCATTAGATTAGTCTTGATAGCGCAGGTGACACTGGGTACATAAAAAAAGCAAATTGGTTGATTTTGAAGTGAAATTTGTGAGGTTCCAAAAATGTTTATTTCGTCCATTTAGGTCAAAATGATGGGCTTTAAATAGCAATTCTAGAAAAATACATAGATTGATGCTTAAATTGTAGGTAACGGTTCCTGCAGACGGATTTTCTGTTTTTGAACCTTTAGCTTATTTTTGAAGGGGGGTGGGTCAGGGTTTTTTACATGAGTGGGTTGGTAAATTATGATTCAAGAACATTGTTAATTTTAAAGTGAACATCCCATATACATAACCTTCGTACGTATTACTGGTAAATATACGTATGGTTTCTTCATTGGCTCTGCTTCTGTATCGTAATAAATTGTGTTGTTAGCTAATTCTCCGTAAACGGCTTCTAATTCCCGGCTTAATGAATTACAATTAAACGCCTACCTGCTCCGCGTAAACACTTCCTAAGTCTGTTACCGAAATTGTAAACACACGATCGTACAAAATTGCCGCTCACCGTATCCCCGGCTCACGTGAAACCATAACAGAGAAATCGCATTGTAAAATAATAATGCTCGCCAATAAAACTGATATTTCATATCACCGGCTACAAAACTGTTTTAAAAAATATTTATGTCTCAATTATGACGCCGCATAATTGGCAGTCGGAGGAAAAAGTGCATTTGATATCCAACGGAATATACACCGGTAATATTTATAATGAACGCTGCTTCGGCGTGGCGTGGCGTGGCGTGGCGTGGCGTGGTGTGGTGTGGCGTGTCGGCGGCTGGTAACATCTCGAGCGTGCTGTCGGTCCTCCCACCGATCGCCATTGGTCCGCGCCGACGCCGCCTCCGCTCAACGGAACGATTCAGTCCATAAACAAGCCTTCGGATCCATTGTCCCAGCATCACGTCTGCGCGCACGTCATAGATCTAGCGAAATCGGCCGCCTGTGGAACCCGCGCGGCCGTCGCCTCCGCGGTTATAATTAGGTTATGTAAATCGCAAAACGATGAGCCGGCGAGCAGCGCGGGGTGCCGTGTCGGTGGCGGATTGCGGGCGTGAAGCGAGGCGCCACGGGCGAGGCGCCGCGGGCGAGGGGCACGGGCGAGGGGCGACGCCCGCGCGCCCGCGCAAAAAGTCGAAGACGCCGCGACAGCCTCCGACTCGCCTCCGCGCCGAGGATAAAATCGACATAGAATTAAAGAGAAATACAAAAATCACTCATTGTTCTCATAAAATGAATGTGCCGAGAGTTGAATGTGAGGGTTTTTTGTGAAAATATTCTCATACTTTTAAATGGGAGCTCGTGTGGCGCCTCCTAATGAGTCCTCGTTTTTGCGCAGTCGCCCACCGCCCGACACGAACTATACACCGTGGTGTGTCCACTCATGTCACCAATTTTACTTTTTGTTGTTTCGGATGTGAATTAAATAGTTTAGGCGGCATTGTTTTCGATCGCTAAACGCTCCCGAAGTAAATTTCATTATACTTATTCATTTTTTATTAGGAAATAATAGCCCGAAAGCTCAGGAGGCTCGGCCGCGTACGATTGTAGTTACCGACTGTTAAATGTTTATTAGCGATTACTCGAACGCGTTAATTATCTCTCCCTCCCCTCCCCTCCCCCCTCTCACAGTGACATGTTATTAAGTTTTGAACAGAACCCGACGGACTCGAATATTTAATTAGCTTAATTGAAGGTTAACATTTCGTCGTACCGTATGATCGAATCCTGGCGTTTTTCTATTTGCTGTCGAAGACTATGGCAATTGACGATTTTGATCAACTATCTCTTTCTATACATATAATAAAACAGTAAAATTGTCGTGTCTGTACAATTGATATATTTACAAACTAATCAATGTGGGGGGCTTAGGAACAGTAATAAAACACAAATTGACAAAAAAAGTTGACCGTTTGCCTGTTTATCTGTTTGTACGCGCTAATGTCCGGAACTACTGAACGGATTCAATAAAAAATCTTGTTTTATTAAATACCTATTACGTCTAGGCAACAGATAGGATACTTTTTATCCCGGGAAAATGTACGGTTCCCGTGATATACAAATTTTTATCAAAGGCATCAACTAGTATTTAATAATACGAATAGAAATTTTGTCTTGGCTTTTAATAACATTCAAGGCAGTTTAGCAGAATCGTTGAAATCCTTTTCACGATTAATAATAATAATGATAAACGAATTCTAAAATTCTAGAATTTGGACACTACTACCACAGCCTTAGGCTTCAGATCTGCGGCTCTCGCGTTTTCTCGCCATAAAAAAATAAAATCCCATCAAAATATACCAGATATAATTGTTACTCAAGTAAAAGCAATGATTAGTGCTTGACTACGCAGTACGCACATGGTCGAGTACCATAAAAAGTAATAGCTACGATAATGTTGCTATAAGGGACATTACATCTTAGAATTAGAAATAATTAAAACCTATTTTAACAATATTTAGGTATAAAAAATAATTTATATAAGAGAATATAAAATTATATATAAGTCAGAGAATGGCTCCTAGAAACATTTCATCATTTCAGTTAGAAATTTTTGGTAGCCAACATTTGAGCCATCAAATAATAATAATCATCATCACACCATGTCAGTCTCGCCCCATGATGAGTACCCGAATTATTCGTATACTACCTGTAATAATAATTATTTATTATTTTTATAGATACCAGACAAAGGAAATATATTTAATAAATATTTGTATAGTATAAATGTATAAGTACTATACAAATATTTAAGATTTTTACTGTATGATAAACATGTTTAATACACATCCAAGACTCAGGAACATTTAAAAACTTTTTGTTCCGTCAACGAACTCGAACCCGCGAACACCGGCTTAAGTTACCAACGCGTTTACAAATTGAGCCACAGAGGTCGTTAATGTACGAGTGTTATAATTCTATACCAGTAATTCGATTTTAGCTATACTCTTCTATTTGCCATGGGAGAGCCAAGCTTCGTCACGAATGGGTCGGCTCTAGCAGACGACAGCCACGGCCTCACAGAAAACAGGCGTGAAACGGCGTTGTACTGTGTTTCGTTCAGTGAGTGAGTTTGAGAGACCGGGGGCCCAACTTCCCTAATCCCCTATCCATATTCCCGTTCCCTCATAAAGGCCAGCAACGCACCTGCGACTCTTCGGACGTCAAGAGTGTCCATGGGCGACGGCAGTTGCTTTCCATTAGGTAACCCGTCTGCTCGCTTGCCAACTACATATAAAAAAAACTGTTTCAAGCAGGCGTGGTCCACACATATAAAGACAAACGCGTCAATTATAAAACGTTAATTAAAAAATAATTGCCAGGAAGACGCTCCATGCATGCGATGAAAAATGTTATGTGGAGTCTCCATGCTTTCATACAATGTAGCGAAGTATACGGTTTAGTAGTCACTAGTTGCCTCAACCACTGTTTAACTACGACTAGTTTTGACACGCAGCTTTAACTTTGAATGGAAAGCATTAGCGATTATAAAAATAATAAAGATATATAAATACACTCCACACCAACTTCTAACCCAAATCTCTATAGTCGCTTCACACCACGTCTGACTCCGTGCAAAGTACCTGAAGTTATACCTTGTATTTTTAGTGTGAATACACAAACACATATCTGATGATGAGATCCAGCGACCCCGGGCTTTAGCCACTAACTCTGTACGTACCAGTGTCCTTAACAGTACAATATATACTTATTTAACTCCTTTCTCAGGACTCAAAGTATCTCGACGCTTGCGTGATACGTTTCACTAATACGCAGACCTTGTCAAGGATAGTGTATTCCTTCTAACGAGACCGGCAAATAACCTGCAATTCTTCTGATGTTGCGAGTGACAATGGGCGACCTTAGTTGCTTAACATCAGGTGACCGGTTGGCTTGTTTCTCTATATAAAATATTATATATTAATACGGATTTTCGTGAAACAAAACCTAAACTTATTCGAGCTACGTTGCCTATAAGTTTTGTATTCGTTATCAATGAAATATAGCAGACGCTGTACTGGAGATATTAAAATGCCCATTAAAATGAGCAAGGCTATTTCATTTGTAGTTGCTCGGTGAATCGTGCGGAGTCGTGACACCAACCCCTTTCGTAATAGGAGCTGATTCTGATAACTTAAGTCTTTTTATTGCCAGCTACATCTCATTTACCGTGGCTGTATTTAATTATAATTCACTCTTGATGATTTTGCTTTTAGATGTGTGTGTGTTCTATGTTTTACTTTTTTTTTTAATTAGAAGGGCAAAGAGTAAACGGGTTACAGAAAGGAAAGCAGCTATCATCGTCCATAGACATTTGCAACCACAGGAGATGTGTGTTGCCGGCCTTTTTACCCAACTGCGCCGGAGGGTAATGTTTTTCGAGCGTATGCATGTATGTGTTCTCCATTTCATTGGCACGCCCTAATAGTTTTTTAAAGGGAGTGTTATGCCCTCTTCTTTGAGGTTTGCTGGTCATGTCGGTCCGGAAAAACTGCTGGTAAACAATTTTGGTCAATACGTTGGAACGAGGAGTCGAAGATCGTATCAGAGAGAAAGAAAAGCCTCTGCCCAGATAGTTTTTTAAATTAAAAATGTCGAAAGATGCTATAGTAAAAAAGAAAGTTTCTTTAAAAAAAATAATGGAAAAGCTTTCAAAGTAACACCTAGAGCATACAGTAGACTCATTCAGAATTCAACTTATCTCCTTCACGATAATCTCGAAGCTACTTATAAATCGAGCTCTAATCCGAGAACAACACTATTTTCGATAACCCGAAATTTATCGACAAAATGGCGGTGTTTTGGTTTGGTTCACCACAGACAAGTAGGAACATTCGCTTATCTCGAGACCGGCTCCTTTGTGATATCTGTGGAGATAGGTTTTGAATATTCATTTTATTTTAATATCGGAAGAGGTCGCAGGGAAGACACTGCGTCTGAGACCGTCTTTCGGAGTTTTAAGCAGAACCTGAAGTGGATTTTTTAGGTTGATCAAAGAATATAGAAATAGAGCGTCCGTGGCCTAGTAGTTAAGTTCACACTCGAGAGGGTGCAGGTTCGAACTCCGGTGGAGGCGTGTACTAATGAGACATTTTCTGATCTCAAGTACCTAATACGAATGCTCATTGCCGCCGTGGGGGAGCCATGCTTCGGCACGAATGGACCGACTCGACCGAAATGATATCTCACAGACAACTGGCGTGAAACGGCGTTGTGCTGTGTTTCGTTCAATGAGTGAGTTTACCGTTGTGGTCTAACTTTCCTAATCCCCCTATCCCTATTCCCATTATTATCACAAAGCCTCATAAAGGCCGTCAACGCACTTGCGGCTTTTCGGATGTAGGGACAATGTAAATTGATATTATATTTCCTTGACTTTCCATCAGGTAACCCGTCTGCTCGCTTGTCCCCTGAATATCATAAAAAATATTGTGAATGAGGATCCGAATGTAATAGTTTTTGTATGGTTTCACACTATAATACAAGACTAAAAAGCTAGTATAGTGCTTTTGGTCAATCTAGGCGGCAACGGTCATCAACCCTGTATCAAAAATTTGCCAATTTCCAAACAAACCACGTTAGACCGCAACAAATTGTTGTAGTATCATTTTCTTGTTAAATGTTGTCAATCACAGTTGGATTAAAAAATAATTCTAATTCTTTATGTGTGTCATTTTCAGAATTCGACTAAGCCTCAACTATTTCTGTACTCGATATTCATAATCTTTAAGTTGGTACCATCAAGTTCTTTGTCGAAAATCTCTGAAATTTGTTGGACTGGTAACGACTTTAAAATTATGAATGTTGCGTACAGAAATAGTGGAGGCGTAGGTAGATTGTCCACCAACATCGTCAACCGGGAACGAGAGTATTGCAGCCGGATAAAATTCAACTTTATGACATTGACTACAGGTCTCATTTTCCTCTACGCCTTTAATGACGTCGACGACATTGACTATAGACTTATAACCTAGATCATAAAGCTGCATTTTATAGGGCCGAAATATTCTCGTTCTCGGTTGACGGTTTTGGTGGGCAAAGTTCGCTCGAATTCTTTCTTGGAAGTCACTTTTAATGTTTAGTTACAAATAATAATTTGACAGAGCGTTAATGACCGCTACTGCGTATATCGACCGAAAGAACTATAGTTTAATTTTGCTTTAACGAATGAACTATTTCCGATTCCGTTAATCAATAATACATCCATCGAATGCCACCCGACTACGGTGCCACGAATCACCCACAAAACGACTAGTAGACATATTAATTACTTACCAGTAACATAAATTCGATATCACAGTGACATATATCACGAACAACCTGTGCGTGTAAGAACATTGGGAAAGTTTTCGGCTTTCGCAATCTCAAGTACTACCCTTTCATGCCATGTCAATATTTTCTATTATCTTTCACGTTGATGTTTGATTATTTATAGATATAGATTTATTTTACTTTATTGTTCAAAATTGCTATTTTCAATAAACAACTTACTTGTTTGACTTACGTAGTGATATTGTGATTTTTTTATGATATTTACGAGGCAAGCGAGCAGACGGGTTACCCGATGGAAAGCAACTGCCGTCGCCCATGGACACTCGTAACTGCTTTCTCGACTCGTCCACACGTTTGCCCCTTAATTTCAAAAATCACACAACTTAAAAAATTTGTGAATTCTAAAGTCTTAAATCTATACATAAAAAAATCTATAAATATAATAAAAATCCTTACTGGAAGTTGTTTGAAAGCACAACTTTTACAATACTCGAAAAAGGTTATGTGTTAGAAACAGGTTTTGCACTAATTTCATTACCAAACTAAGTCTATGTTATTTTAAAATGATCTTATCTAATCTAAGAGAAATGAATTAGAATTATGTTCTTTTAAGAATCGATTAAACACGTTTTAAAAAATCCTTTTTTAAATCCTCGGAATGTTTTGCGGTACAAGAGTAGTAGAATAGGGTCAGTGACAGCCAGACTGTTATCATTTTAATCAAACCAAATCAAAATCTTTTCATTCAAAATAAGTACTTTAAGTACACTTTCTGAACGTGGAGACTACGGCGCCTACCACCGGTTCGGAAACTAACCCGGCGAGAAGAACCGAATAATAGCTGAGTATAATGTAAAAATGTAATAATAATATCTCCCACACCGGTTTCGTTGTCGGTGGCCGGTTTCATTGAAACCAGGAGTAATTTTATAGTGCCCAAGTGTGTACGCAGTACACAAGAGCGCTCTCTCTTCCTTTACTTTCATAGGCAAAAAGGGACTGATGACCGACACGGCTGGCGAGGGATTAGGCGCAGGACCGACTTTTTACATGCCCACTCGACGCACACAGTGCTTGTCAGACAATCAGGTGATCAGCCCGCATTGTCCTAACCATACTTGGAAATAACATGTTTCCAATGCAGGAATCGAACCCACGACCTCCGAGTTGAGAGCAGCTCTTAACCATAGACGGAGGCGTTTTTTGGTAATTTATTAAAATTAGTAAATGTATAAATGGTAATTAATAAGCAGCTAGTTTTGGAAGCGTATACTTTAGGAAACAGTGGCGTAACTACGAGGTGGCAAGCCGGCACCATGTCACGGGCCCCCAGCCGGAAGGGGCCCCGATCAGCCCCCCTATACAAGTGGCAAGCGATATTTACAAAGAAATATTCAAATACTTAAATTATGGCGTAACGGTGTTACGGGCATCATCGAGTTATATCATAATCCAGTATTTAACATCTATGGTCATTAGCAATATTCCAGAGGAAGTCGCGTGACGGCAAGAACTAACGCGGTAACCTGAGCCCCCGACTTTTGTTACTTTTGTTTTAATGTTAATATTTCTTTTGATTTATATTGAGACCTCGTAATCAGTACACGGCACCGAAAATGCTATAAGATATTAGGCCTACCAATTTCCAAGTTTAGAAGCTATTTCTTTTATTATTAAAGGAAAAAGCTATTGTCAATCATTAATTTTATTATATGTGATTGATTGTACTGTTGATTCATGGTGGAAATTCATGTTCATACTTAATAAAACACATTTTTCTCACTATATTTTCTTAGATTTTACAAATTTATAAAAATTACACGACCGGT
>JAOTAV010000025.1:1150074-1194083 GCA_026546445.1 Cyclargus thomasi | reverse complement strand
AGGCACTATTAAAAAATAAATTTTATTTAATACTTTTTAGTTTCTTTTTTATTATATTTGTTTTTTTCCTTTGAAAGTCGGTTTTTATTATTATTGTAAGACCTTATATACAACATTTTATGCAATAAATATTATTATTATTATATTATTACAAATTTCGGACCAAAGGGTGACCTCTAGCTTATAAATATTACAATATCCATATTGGGTTTTATTTAAATAAAATGTTTCAAATAAGAGCAACCCTACAGTTTCTTTTACTTACAGTGTCTGGTTTACACGTATTAAGATTATTACGTGTAAACCAGACGTATATTAGATACGTATTAAATATATATTAATGCTTTAATCTGAGGAAGTCTTAGAGCTTCCATAGCCTATTGGGTAAAACCTTTGCTTCGCCATCGATAGTGAAGAGGGTACAGTTACAAAGCCCATCGGAGGCGTGTACCAATAAGACATTTTCCGATCTCAAGTACATTACACGGATGCTCATTGCCATGGGAGAGCTATGCTTCGGCACGAGTGGACCAGCTCAACCGGAGTGATACCACGACAGAAAAATTGTCGTGAAACGGCGTTGTGCTGTGTTTCGTTCAGTGAGTGAGTGAACCTGTAGCCCAACTTCCCTAACCCCCCTGTACCTATTCCTTTTCCCTCACAAAGGCCGATAACAAACTTGCGACTCTTCGGATGTCACGAGTGTCGATGGGCGATGGAAATTGCTCTCCATCAGGTAGCCCGTCTGCTCGCTTGCCACCAAAATATTATTAAAAAAAGTTATACATAGATAGGTCACATGTTCCGAATATATTCGTTTTGGTTTTATTGGGTAATAAATTATTTTTATTTTATTTTATCATAAAAGAAAGACGTTGTGAATTGTAATATGATAATAGACTACTTACCAGCCATCATTTGTAAGGTGTAATATAATAGACCAGATGAAAAAATCAAAAGTCCAGAGAACAGGCCTCGTTTTCATTTAAAAAATCATGAGATTTTTGTCGAATTATTATTTTGTAACAAACCATTTGGAGGACACGTTACTTACGTTTTTACAATCTTCAAAATGTACTAAAACAAAATTGTTTTAAATCTAACAAACCTGAGATTTACCAAGTCCGGCCGCAATCCTGAGTTAAAGTAAAAAATCCTGAGATCTCAGGTCAAATCGTGAGAAACGGCAAGCCTCAACCCAACCAAAACGCAATTTCTATTCAAAAATCTATAAGTTATCATGATAGACTCTGTTTGAGTTCCTAATCACGTTTAAATCATGGAAACATCATCGTTTTCTATTTGTATGTCAGTAATTGAATTGTAGACGTTATGGCATCACGATGAAGGGGAAGCGGGGTCGAGAGAGAGTGAGGGTCGGTGTTGATACGCTGAATTCTGATACAATTTCGGTTGCGAACTTCATTGTTTTGATGCAGTGCGTGTTATTGATTAGGAGGGTTTATAGTGCTAAAAACTAGAATTAACAAACGACATCGTATTTAAAATTAGGAAACTTAGCTGTGATGATATGTTTTAATTATTTATTTTATTGTTGAAATGACACTTTTTTTTTCTTTACATCCTCTTCTTCATCTGGGATTTGGTTGACGAATTAAAAGTTGATGAATTAGGACACAATATAATAATTATCAATAAATTAGATGTTTACAATAATACAATAAAAATTCGTTTAGTTCTTAGGTTAATAATTTTTTTAATTTGACTTTTTAATGTAAAAATTTGACTTTAATATTACTTTAAAAGTTGATTGCACGCCACCGTTATGGCAGAATGTTGGAACTGCTTATAATATCGTAAGACCTTGTATACTACATTTTAAGCAATAAATATTATTAATATTATTTTTCATAATAATTGTATGATAATTTGATATTGAATTAGTTTCGTTCAATTAGGGCTAGTATCAAAACTTTTTGAATTTTATTCATATATCCTTACTATTTCATTACACATGTGAAAGTGTATTTATTTGTTTGTCTGTCTGTCCATTCTTCATGCCGTAACGGGGCAACAAAACGAAATAACATCCCGTTATGGAAAAAAATCAAATTTTTACCAAAAAAAAAAAGCCCCGCTTCGAACAAAAGCTATTTTTTTATAATTTATACAATTTTGACATAATTTGTTACACTTTTTAAAGTGTATATACTTTAGTAAAGGTCAAGGCCTGTTTCACCACGTACTGATAAAGTTTCTGTTAGGCTATTCACAACTTTTTTGACAGATTCTCTAAACAACATCTGTCAAATAAAGTTATGGATAGACTATATATAAGCGGTGTATGTTACTGATATGACTTTATAATAAAAAAATAATGTTAATTACTGAAAAGTAATAAAGTTAAGATTTTTTAATAACCCCAATAGATTATTTATTCGTCAAACTCTTAATTAAATTTAACTTTAACTATCATTAAGTGTCTCGGAGTGCGGTCGTTAGTCGTTACGCTCAGATTTTGGATTTTCGCCAACCTTGCTTAGAGTTTAGAGGCGCCATGACAAACTTTCAAAAGCCGCGACATCGCCATGACAAAATTTATTTTAGAATCCCACCAATAGGGAAGATGCGTATGAAACAAAATTAATTGAATGCAAATTATTATGATAGTGGGTAAAAAGATATGAATAATGACGAAAAATCTCTGAATTCTGTTGAGAAATAAGTATGATATAGACATTTGAGTTTTCTACCCATCCCTTTCTCTCAAAACTTAATTGAGTATGAACTTTGTATGCAGCTTATGGACTTTGACGTCACAATCAATATCGGATCTCTCTTTCCAACTGACTACAACTTTAGAGGCTTGTAACTTTGTTGTTTTCAATTTTCTTTTAAAAACTGATTGGTCTACGTCGTTTTTCGATTATATTCCCTATTATTTTACAATAATTTTAATAATACTTTTGATTGAATGACTTGCCAACCGGTTACAAGAAATAATTTAATGTTTATCGTGATCGTTATTCAATGTTGTTATCAATGCAAATGGCCAGTTTGTAAGCCTTTTTTACGGTGCTTTGACTGGCTATCCCCAAAAAATGTATCAATCTCAGCATAGCTAGAGGAATAAAAACATTTTGTCAAAAATCTCTGAACCTCCCATAATACTATCTTAACACGCTCTGTATTAGTTGAGCCCACTAATCTAAGACTGATGCCAGAATGATAACCAAAAAATAATAAAAAAAAGAGCCTCAAACTGGTCAGAAGACTCCCTTTATTTTATTGGACTTAGGGTGTATTTTGCCACCTTCTGTTATTATGTTTTTGTTTGGCCTTAAATCTAGCATCTGTTTTAGATTGGTATTTATGGTGTAACAGACCCGTAAAACTGGTGGCAGACTGAGCGTGTAAGTGAAGTGTAAGGTGAGTGATGTACAAGGTGTATCGATAGTGTTTTGTGTGCGTGTAAGGTCGGCGAGATTCGCACGTCGACTGAGCGGGCGCCGCGCGCCGCCTCGCCCAATTGGTCGCGCCACCGAAACGCCCCACGGAGGGGGCGACTCACACAAACAAAACTCACCTAAGATAATTTATTTTATGTTATAACGTTTGAATATTTTATATCTGTGTGAGTTTTTTGCGTTCAGTGTGAAATATTTGCGCGATAAGACGAGGGCCGAGATCGATCGCGTTCCGAGCCCGAGCTAGTTCAATTGTAACCGAGATTCTGTTGTAACACGATATTAATTGTCGCCATTATAACGCCGGTTAGTTAGATAACTTACAACGCTCATATTTGTTAACGCTCCTACCGGGGACTTGCGACTTAACTATGTGACGTCGTTGTTTATAGCTCTTGCGTTTGTATAAATTTTACATTATTGTTTTTATTGTATTGTTAAGTTTAACGAGACGAATTTCCAAAAATACAGGTCCAAAATTAGTGTATTTCGGACCTTATGACTTTCTTTTACTTTTATGCTTTGCAATATCATTATAGAAATAAAAACTACCAACTGTGCATGATACAGTTATAATTCCCAACGTTTAATTTTTTCTTGAGGCTAACAAGAAAAATAGGTATACTTAAAGTATCTTTCATCTGTAATTGTTGATTTTAATTTAGATAGAAATTACATTTTCATCGAAGCACGCGATAAAAATAAAACGGCATTTTGTAAAACTCGCTCAGAATTTATCCTCAGTAATTCCTAATTTTATACTCTCCAATTAAGAAATTATACTCGACTTCGTCCCAGAATAACATTATGTTAATCAGTATGTTAATGCACACGAGTTATGAAAATTCTTGCGTTCGGTTTTGCAATACAAACAACATAAAAAAACCATAAAGACGTCGTATAATAAATACAACGCATAGGTTTACTGCGAGCTCTTCGTCTTCTATATTTCAAGTTTGAACGGTTTTTATAGGTGCGGCCGGCGGAGTGAGCTTGTATCTGGCGACGATGGCTGATGGTTCTCGTCATTAGTGGCGGAGTGTCGCGGGCGTGTAGAGTCGCGGTAGAGCGGTAGAGCGGACGACGTGCCAGCGAGGAGGAGAGGCCCCACGCCGGCGGGCCACGAGCACGCTGTTAGCGGCAGCGACGAGCGATGCGACGGCAGCGACGCGCGACCCGCTCGCCGCGCTCGTACGATGTCGGAAAATAAAAATTACAAATGTCGTTGGTTACCTTTAATCACATGCAAAGCTATCATTAAGCCGACTACGGCGAAGTCGCGCCGGGCGCGTCGTCGCTGTTAATTATCACAGTATATAAGTATAAAATGAAATAAAAGGGCCCGCTCCATACCGACACCGGCGTAAAAAATACGAGAAAAGAAAGAGAAGCTTTTAAAAAAGAAAGGAGTGCCTACCCCCACCTCTTACCCCCTCCGCCGGGGGCCGCCCATCGGCGGGCACCACCCATCGCACCGCAAAAATCGAGATCGTCGACTGGCGCGCGGGGTCAAACGGCGTCGCGCGTGAAAAGAAGGAGCGGTGTGCGATCGGACGCACACAGCGGCGCTGCGGGTGCGAGCGAGAGGTCGCGCGCGAGTGAGACGGCGGCGTCAATTACTATCACCTGGCGGGCAGCTACCGCATTACCCACTGCCGCCGCGCGCGCGAACACGCGTCACCCGCCGGCGCATCGATCGCCCGCACCGGCCAACGCGACATGCCCCCGCCCGCCCGGCCCAGTGCGCGACTCTGTGAAGTGTGTGGACAGTGAGGACTAGGACTCTACTATTGTGCTCGAATATGACGTCTCAGTTCGCATTCCGAGGATCTCCCCCTACCCAGGTAACGCTAACGCGTACGCGTCTACTGCGCTAATTCGCGGAAAATTGCTTTCGAATATTTTTGTTATTAAAATCTTGCAGTTCCGCAAAGTAGCGTCTTTCCATAAACCGAATGATAGACCACTGTGTTATTGCTTGCGATTTTCTGCATACTAATAATGTTTGCGTTGTTTATGATTGTATATTTGGCCCTTTCATGATTATCCATCAGTAATAGTATGAAACTTAATGTTTTGGTGCGTATTTGTTACCTCAAAGTCGTAATAGTCAAAGTGATCTAAGATTTATTTAAAGTTTTGTAAATATGTAACAAACTTTTTAAGTGAATGAAATAAGTCAAAGAAACAATATATTTGTATATAACATTCCGTATACTAAGTGAACTATGTATTATCGCAAAGTTTTCCGAACCAAAACAAACTTAACATAGAGTTGTCGAAGAACTCTACAATTTGAACGGCCTTCAAAACTTTACTTGAATAAACAAACATAGTAAACAGTTTAACTAAAATTATATATTATTGGAACTAACCGTCATAATTATTTTAAGTCAAATGACACTATTCATAATTATCATATTAATAAAAATAATTCATTTACAACTATGATTAAGTAACCTTACTCCTTAAGATACGCATATTTCATTTAATGATTAGAAATAACTCGTTAATCGAGACAATGAAGTTATTAAATATTGTTTTAAAGCAACAGATATAACGGTAATTGATTAATCAATTGAATAATTATTAACAAAGGGTTGGATAAAAACTCGAGTGTCAACAATTAAGTAAGAAATGACGGGCCATCAAATGACACGATATTTCTTGCTCTACATCGAAGTTACTATTATTAAAAAAATATGATTATTAAGAACCAAGTAATAAATAAAAATAATATTAAAAAATTTGCTTGTTTACCTTCGAAATTGTGGTATGGATATTGTTAAGATTTGTAAATAGAAGATGAAAATATATTATTTAAAGTACACAATACACCGACTACATAAATATAACCTGAGCACTTGAAATTATTACTTTTCCAATTAAGAGCAATAATGTAACTTTCTAAAGAGACTAAACATAAGGGGATGTTTAATTTATTATTGGAATTGACTGTAATGTTAATATATTTATATCATATTCAAGCACTAACTCTTAAATTATAATAGCGACAAACTTGGCACGCTTCCCGAAAGAAAAACAAACAAAAGACTCAAAGAATATTACAAATACAAAACAAACAAATCATTAAGAAGCTTCCCTAACTATGCAATAATCCATTTAAAAAAAGATTTAAACACTTCCGAAAATTATAAATTATGTGTGTGCATAGAATAATATCGCATAATTCTATGACACACACATCATAAACTATAATATAAAACTATTGTGTGTCCGTAAAATTTTAGTTTCGACTAATTAGCAACTAAGTTTCTAAAAGATGAAAAGATAAAGTCCGTGAAATTTCACAAATACTTGTGCCTTGGGGCGCTTAAGTAGGTGTTTATTGTATGACGCTATTAATTTAATACAAGGTCTTGTTCTACTACATTATCTCTCTCTCTCTTCCTATAACTCTATAAAAATACTACTATTTTACACTTTTCACATCATAAGCTACAATTATAAAATTTGATTTCAAAATAACTGTAGTGTAATCAAACGACTAATAGTGTATATGTATTATACAATTTTATATGTAAATGTAATTTTCAAAGGTTTGGTAACGTTTTTTCTAATTTTCCTGCTCTACAATTTATCTTGTTACTAAAATAAAGCTCCAATTTAACAACTTTTATCTAATAGGCTATTTGTACGAAACAGGAAAAGAGCGAATATATTTAAGTGATTTACAAGAAAAAGATTATGCAAATAATAATATATAATCAAAAATAATATAATTGAGGTTCCATCAGACGTTGAACTTTAAGTTCACCTGATGTAAGTTTTATTATAATATGTATCATGTCATTAAAGAGGACTGGACTTAGACAGTTAAAGATGAAGATTAACAAAAAATAAACCGTCTGGTTACAGCTTAAGATACAAACTGTAATGCTACGAAAAATACACTTTTCAAACACCAGAACAATAATTTAACACCGAGTATAAAAGCACATAATTTCATTACCCTCACATTCTCTACCTTGCTGGAGTGTTAATGATACAGATAAAGATCGACTCTACCAAGCATTTCATTAAGTTTTTCCCATTTTATTATTCAACCATTATCACCATATCTTGTACGCAACCAGTAAGACAGTACCACTGAATGTCCTGTAAGGTTATGGTTGGTTGTTTTCTATTAGCATAGCAATAACTTTGCTACTAGTGTTTATGAGAGCGTACTATTTCAATTGAATATTCTTCACGGATGTAATGTATTGGGTAAGTCACAGTGCGTTTGAAAAATTTAAAAAAAAATGACATATAATTTTTAAAACTTTCTGAGGACAAACCTTAAAGAAATAAAAGTAATAATATTTTGTGAATAAGTCTTTATGCTGTCTAAAACAACGGGATTGCGGTACTCTACATATTTAGTAAAAAAAATCAAGGTTTGTTTTTTAAGAGTATGTGGGTAGGCATTGAAATACGCATACTACAATATTTTGACATGATGTGATAATCATACACGAAATACTCCTTTGTTTATGGTTGCATATTGTTGATTCTTGAAATAAAATTTAATCGCCTGGTAATAAAACCTTAATGTCAAATTAAAGTCTGTAATTGAATTGAGAATAGATTGTGATAACTCCTCTCACTACATCTACTACACTATGGATGTAAATTTTTATGGTTTTTTTTTATGGAATTTCACCCACGGGGTTACCTCTAGTATCAATAATTTTAAAGCCTTTCTTATCAGAAGCTGGTTCCTATATTTTTTCTCTACTAAATATAAATAATATAATATGGGTTTTATTTTTCATTGAGAATTATTAAAGTATGTCATTAGGAGCGCGGGTGTGTGAAACCGTTAAAATAATGACGCAAGTTGCAATCGTTAAAATATAAGCACTAAGAAAAAATAGCTTTTAACTACTTTTTAAGTAGCTTATTAAGGAAAACACTCTTAACGCGTTCATTTGCTTTAATATTTGGCACTAGCGTTATAAATTAAAAGTTGACGTGTTTAAGGCCCGTGTTAATAATCAGCGCTTAGTTGTTAAAAGTATAATCAAAAATTTAGAGTAGCTGTTTTCATTCATAAAGGGACCTTTTTGAATGAAAACAGCATCTAAAAATTTTAAAAGACTAAAATACGGGCTTACACATCACATTATGATTTCTAAACTATAATATATTATTCGATTTTGTCAGATTTTAGATATTATACTTCTATTGCTCTATGTAGAGTTCTGGCACGTTCATGAATGAATAATACATGCATAAAAAATTAATTTATTTCATATTACGTTTTTTAATCTTTTTGCACAATTATTTTTTGTTATTCAATTAGAATCTAAAAGTTAGTGAGTGTTATTTATTAATAATTCCAATAACAGTTAGCATCTAGAAACATTATATTTTAAATAAAACTTGAAAATAGATAACTGCTTTCGTGATCAAACTATTACTATTATAATTTTATTATAATATACTATAATAATAAAAAATATCACATTTTTAACACAAACAGGGAAAAATGCAAATAATAGAGCTTCGTACTGCCTACTTACGCCATCTCTCGATCGTCATGGGAACTAAAAATCAATTCGTCGCTGTCCTCTGCACTGCCTTTAATATTACTTAAGTTTGATATTATTACTTGTTTTTTTTATTATTATTGTATATCTGGTTAATGTGTTTTAATATTAAACCCTACGTCTACAATTGAAATGGTTATAATATAGTAAAAAAACTATATAACATCCGATATTATAATGTTAATGAAATGTTCCATTTTATATTAGTTGATAAAGATTTTAATATTAAAATTTAGAAAAGTGAACTCTTAATAATTAGGAATCTTATCGAAAAACAATCTTTATGAAAATATAAAATATAATAGCGATTGTAACTTCTAATGCTTTCTACATTTCAAATAACTAACACACATGATCCATAAGTTATTTAAATAAAAAACGATCACGGCATTACAAAGGCAGACAAAAATTTTAATAACGCTTACTGTTCTAATTTCAATGTAACTGAAACAATTTTAATTAGCCTAGAAACTATTTCAAGAATCCTCTAATCTTACTCGCGCAATAAATTAACGTTTATTACACCACGACACTTACACACACACACACGTAAATCCAGACACAGAAATCAAATAACATTTTGTGCTGCATGCAGAAAACTATTCATACTATTAAAAGATAAACAAAACATCCTCCATTTTGAATTTGTTTGTGAAGCCGACATTGCTCTATCCATAAACATTTACAAGTGATTTTTTTGTCTGTGGTGCGTGTAATTTTCTCTATGATCCTTCGCAATTACCGCCGACCACTCTACAAAGTATGTATACTATGTCGTATGTATACATAGGCCGTAATTAGGAGAGGCAAACGAAGCCGCTCTTCGACTTGTTCAATAATTGTATTTTTATTGCTCATTTCGAAATTTCACAGTTTTTTCTCCTGGCAATATTTCATCTCGTAATTGAGACGCGTTAATATAAATTCATATATTATTGATAATAATTTTAACTTTAGTGCCATATGCTTTTTGCTATAGCATTTCTGTTTATTATCGTCTGTATATTTCATTGTTTCTGTTTATCCCCCGCTCTTTCTAATTTTATGAATAGCACAAAATCAATATTTATTTTTTAAAGGAAGTGGCCTAAATTTTCCACGATTGTAAGGGCTTCGTTGATGATTATTAAAAAGATTTCATTTCTAATTAATACATAATAAATGGTGCTACTAATATTATTAAATAAGATAAAACAATGCGTCCAATAATATAATTAGTATAGGATATTTATTTGGCATGGGGCCCCTTTAAATATTAACAATTTATCTTTGAGTGCTAATAAATTACACTCTATCTGATAACAGTATATTAAATTATACGAAATATTTAATAATATTAACTTTTTCGTTATCTTTTGTAATACAGTGAAAGCATAAAGATAACTGAAATTCGATTGACTGAAGGGGCAGAGTTTGATAACGAAACCAATTAGTTAATTAAATTATAGTCTTTATGGCAAAGTGTACTATTTCGTGCAATGTAGGCTCATTTTAAGTACCGACATAAAGGTAAGGTCTATGGTACCAAACAAGAATCTAGATTTCAGCAGAGTACCCTATTTCAACTCTATTGGAATCTCCCATTCAGGCTCTATATTTTAAAGATAACTGAAGGAGCTTAATCCACTTGGTAAAAAAAAACAAAATTTTTTCTGCTAATTACAATCGTAAATTTTCTCTACTTCCGAATTAAAACACATAATAACACCTATGGTATGTACGTTTTTTTAAATAAATAACTAGTTGAACACACACAAACAAACAAAAAATTTCATCAAAATCAGTCCAGTCGTTTAAGAGAAGTTTAGTGACATACACACTTACAGAAGAATTTTATATATAAAGATAAGGAGGCAAACGAGCAAACGGTTTACCTGACAGAAAGTAACAACCGCCCAAATACACTAGCAACATCAGGAGAGTTGCAGGTGCGTTGCCGGCATTTGAAGAAATACGCGAAAACGCTCTCTTTTTGAAGGTTTGTAGGTCGTAGCGGTCCGGAAATGCTGCTGGTGATAGTTAATATGTGCAGACGATAAAATACTTCCACTCATCAAGATGTTGTGATTATCACAATAAAAGCATTAAGTAACTTTAGTAAAATCTAGATTATCCAGACCTATTCAGATCCCAGATCATTCATAGACATACCTCTACATTCTATAACGATGACCAAATAAATTAATTACACTGCATAACCATAAAAGCGACCCCGCGTCGATACGCCAGTATCTAGTCGATAAGCCTCCCCAAAGCAAAGGGGATTATCCTTATTATTTCTTATTTTCGGCAGCTGCTACCTACGAGCTACGACGGTCAATCGCCTTATTTCAGCTACCTACTTAACTCCTAAGCCTTTATTAAGTGAGGCACCTCGACACTACATTGTTCCCATTTGTGACACACCGATAACTTGCTTCATATTGATTCCGATCTTTGATTTTATTTGAGATACTATACAATAGCAATTAAAAGGTATCTGTTTAGAAATTGAATATATAATTTTGTTTACTTTTGCTACTCATTTTTGTCTAACAGAAGCTCTTTTTATATGAGACATAAGTAAAAAAAAATCGTTTTAAAAACACTTATGCTTGTAGCGACTTTAAGACGGAAAAAATAATTCGAAATAAAAAATGGGTTTTAAGTATAGCTATATTTTCTAGATCGTCAACTAGATAATTTATCTAGCTATCTTTTTTTTGACAGTCTACAGCGTGATGGATTTAACGTAAATAAAATGTAAACCTTGGTGCAAAAAAATTGTAAATCGAGAAAAAAAAGGATATTAGCGTACAGACGTCTTGAAATTTACAATGAAAAAAAAGAGGAATCAAAGTGCAGCTACAGCAGCAGCAGATATATGCTAATGTATGCCAATATATACTTAGATGACATAGTATATAACACATATATACATCATACATAAGTATCTGTTGAAATTACAGGGCAAAAGTAGATTAATTGTTCAAAAGCAAAAAGTTAGTTAGCCTGTTTTTCCACTCGTGTCTGACACTTGGACTACACACTTTAACCGTGTCGGCCATCATGCAACATGGCGACGTACATAGAGACGTATAACTAGATTTGGAAACCCTACGAGTTCACACAAAAGACGTACACGTATCACGTTCACGGATTAGGTAACGTTATTGATACGGTGTGTAAATGAGCCTTAATACATGTGGGCGGTTTGTGGGTCACGCAGTGTACACGCGCTGAAAATGTTATACTAATATACTAGGAGCATATCCAATTAACTGTCGTCACAACGTGGCACGGAATTTTGTACAGGTTTTGATATTTTGTATGATTGTGGCGAGGATTTTACACAAGTATCTCTTTAAAATTTTATTTGTATTTAATTCGATATTAAATGCGTTAAAAAGTAAGAATTTAGTTCTTAAATTTCATTTCCTTAAAAAGTATTATTTTAAGTAATAATAAATTAACAGACTTCTAAGATTTCTACTATTTCGATTTTGGTTAAATTTGACATAGACATAGTCCACAAGAAAAAAATTAGATGAAATATATTTGACTATAGTTCAGAAGGAATAAGGTACCTACTCTACTGAAGTTAAAAACACAATAATTCATAAAAATAAAACGTTCAGTGTTGGTCATTCTTCAAAACTTCTCGCTCAATAAAATCATAAAGTTATACGAAACATAAACAGGCTAGACAATTATTATTGTTAATCATACATAATATTTAATAAGATTTACTATATTTATAATTATTAATATTGTTATGGTAATTCTTATGCGAAAATTCTTTAATTTTATGGTCAGGTCAAGTATGATTTTTATGCGCGTTATACGTTTAACTTTGCTAAAGAGTTTTGTACATGTACGATATCTGCTCTAATATTTCTGTTTTTAATAGAATTTTATTATACATCAAAAATGATATTTTTTATACATGGTGTAAATAGTCTATAAATTACTGCAAAAAATAATTTTGTAAATCAATGACATACATCAACAAGAACGAAATATTTCTTACTCTATCAGCTATGAAAACTGTTAAGTAGGATAACAGGAACAATTAAAACAACATTTTATTTTTGTAGTTGATTTCATTTAAACAACACAGTATTATGATACACGCTGTTTCAATGTTTCAATTTATGTTTACAATAATGTATGTTTTCGAACCTAGTAAAGGAGCCGACTTGATATATTTGGCCCGTATCTGTACACAATACAGATAATACGATTATGTGTAAGCCATTTTATAGTCCTATCCCATTTATTCACTTTTAAATTCATATACGTTATAATGATTGGGGAGAAGGGTCCACTGAGCTTTTATATCAATACATTTATATTTATTGTCATAATAGCGTACCTTTGTTGTTTAGACTCGTGTAATTTATTGAACAATATTAGTGCAAATGTCGTAGGTTTTTTAAATGTAACATTAAAAGTTATCGTTTGAATTTAAATACAAATTTCGTCATGTTTATTGACAATAGGAGACAAAAAATAGTTTCTATGCCTTCTGTTAGCGATATAGTTTCATTCATATTAAGGTTACCTGCTAGTTGCTATACAATATTTCAAGGTTTTTCAAATAATATTTCTAGAGAAATTAATTAATGTAACTAAGTATAAAATTAAAACTGATTAGCGTAATATGTACATAATTAAAAGTAAGCACATACAATATACGTTATGTGCAGAACAATGATAAATATTACTTAATTTGTCAAAAAAACTTAGCCGTTTAATTATGTACCAAATTTATTAACATCGGGTTTAATTAATGTTAACTGGTAATATATTGCATAATAGAATAAAAACAACGCGTAAAACTTTACATTCGTAATTTCCTTACTCATTAGTAATTTAATATTCGTATCACGAAAACATTTGATAAGTAAAATACATAATTACTGCTAAAAGAGTAAGTCCGTTTCTTTTAAATTCAGTTTAAAACTTACAATTAAAGCTCTGAAAAGAATGTTCGTCTTGATATAGAATAAGTGGCCTGTGCCCTTAGTAACTGAAAATAAAAAAGGTGTGCCTCCTGGCCTCGCGCATTTCATTATTGTAATAAGCCGTGAGGAATCATTTTCATTGCACCTCGCTCACATTCGAAATATCGATATTAAAACAATGGATACCAATTAGGGTTGTGCTTTTGTCGATACCTTATTATAAACTTTAAATAAGTTATTTAATCGTTACCCTACGGAACTTAGTAGAAATTTCATGATAAGATGTAAATCACTGAAAAATCTGCACACGTTAAACTCTACATCCGAATTTAAGTTCTATAATCGTACTTAATTTATCAATGCAACTAAGTTAACCTGTAGTTTATTAACCTTATTTTTTTTGCGCTAACTTTTGTGGTTTAAAACTTTTAAAAAAGACCAAGAGTGTTCTTTTGTTTTGGTTTTCCGTTCAAGAACTGGCATATATTTTTCTAGCTTCAGATATCATAAATTGGTTGTGTATTCAAATCGTTGCATCAAATTATAATTTAATGGTGTGATAACAAAATATTAAAACTGCATACTAAATTTTCTTAAACGCAGCTTACTAAGTAATCTTTTATGTACCGATGTGTTTTCAACATTTTGTTAAACCCATTTAATATATTATGGTCATTTGTAAATATTTTTGTTGTTATTACTATTATTAATCTTCCCTGAAGCCAAAGGTATGTTAAAATATTTTTCAAAATTCGTTTTATTCGATACTTATCAGGAGATGGCAGTCAGATACGTGTACTTTTTTGTTATTATATAAGTCTGTGTATCTATTGATGTATATCGATAAAAATAAATCGCAGGTCTTAGCTCAGTTCATGCGACCCCCGACCCCCGGCGACCCATTTTACGCACACGCTCAATTTACCTTTACTGCTTACTCAAAAATAAACCATGATGGGCTAATTAAGTAAACGCTATTGTTCCAACCTTATGTACGCCAGATAAATATTCTTTATAACACGAGGAATTTAAATTAAAAAATTCCTTCCTTTGTTGGTTTCGCGAGATTAAAAGTTACGTTCGGTTTATGTAACGGCAATTAGAAATTTGGAACGTTATAAATTATAGACCTTCGTTTTAATTTATGTCAGTATTAAAGTCATGAGTATTTCGTTATTCCTAATGATAGTAAAGGAACTACATCGAATGTAGTCCCTTTAATATCAATTGCAGAATAGCATTTTAAAATCGAGTATGGTTAAATTTTAAAATGAACCGTGGCTTTACAAAATTAAGTGCCAATTTTTATAAAGTCTTACATATTTGACCTTTTTTTATTTGGAAACTAAATAAACTATTTCACAATCTTCTTTAGAAGTTAAGTTCACTTCAACAATCCCCAATAAATTAAATTATTTAAAAAAAATACACAAATAACTTTTTTTTATGTTTAGCGAAATATTATATAAGATCCAGCGTGAGTGGGTAAAAATCCAATAGGACAATGTAATTTAAATTCTCAGGTCAAATTATCGATCTTAAAATCGATAGTGAAGATCTCAAAAAGGCGATAGTCGACAGTGAACTCGACACCCATACCGAGTATCGATATATCGATCCTAGGGTTGTCACTTCAGAGTTATACAAAAACATTTACATCCATAAAACCAAGTTTCTAAATATTTTTGGATAAAGTTGATTCAAGATTAAATTTTATGTTATATATATTTCTCTCTCGCATTTTTGATGATGACATGATCATCCGGGGTTAAAATTAACTAGAATCATTGTCGAGTGGTAACTGGTAGCCCTGCGAAAGTTCACACAGAAGCTCATCTCTTCCTAATCAGATAGCTTTCTTGGAAATTTTAATTATTTTCTCCGAAAAAGAGCGCTCTGTGTGAATTATATGTCTGTGGCGCGAACAGGAATTATTGCAGATAAGGGCGTTGACACAACATTGTTATTTGTAGTATTGTCGACTGACTCTACATGCAAATTTGAAATGAACGTATTGAATATTGCACTTGTAATTAAAATTTTCGAAGTTATTGAAGTAATTATAATATTATGTAGGTAAAATATTATAATAGCAAAAATTGAACAGCTTTATAATAATTAGTATATAATTAAATATTCTCAAATAAGATTCTAGACAATACTTACTGCCAATATTTAAATTAAAGACAAAAGAAAATATTAAAAAAGGTCACGAAAAGCCGTGAAATATAATAAATTGGTAATTTTTGTCTGGGTAGTCGGAAACTATATAAAAAAAATATACATACACAGCTGAACATAAAACCTCCTCGTTTTTTGGAAGTCGGTTAATTAATTTAGACCTTTTAAAATTTTGTAATTTTTGTAAGGTGAACTAGGCCTTATGTGTATGCGCAAGGCTATTCCAAGTGTGTGTGAGCAAACACGATTCTCTACACTTGAAAAAACTCCACAACTATTATGATCTCTACCGCTATTAATACAAAGTTTAATTTGTAAAGTACTAGCTAACCTTCACACTTTAGTTCTTTTATACTTTTTGCATTTTAGCACTTCTAGAAATCCATAGAATTTAGAAACAGAGCCTTTAATGTAAAGGTGGTATGTAACGTCTCGTAATTAATTATTATTTACGTTTAACGCTAAAAGTAAGTTATTTCCTATACACTCGTTGATATTTTTGCCGTGGGAGAGCCATGCTTCGGCAAGAATGGGCCGGCTCGGCCGTAGTGATATCACTATTTCCTCATAAAGGCCGACAGCGCAGTTGTGACTCTTCGAGTCTCCATGGGCGACGGCAGTTGCTTTCCATCAGGTAAAAAATATCCCCGAGACCTTATCATGAAGTAGTAGATATGACTGATATGACAGTTATAAACAATTTTAAATTATTATTACTAGGAAGAACAAGAAAATACGACACACAGAAAAACGCATGATGATAATATATTAAAAGATTTAATAACGTTTCTGATGTCATGATAAGCGAAAAATTGCACAACAATTATAATTATTCGTAAGATAAAAATATATAGATTTTTATCATTAGCAACTTCTGCACTTCCAATAAAGCGATATCGCTCGTGTGATCTCGATAGCTTCAAAGGAAATACTTCGATAACAATTTTATCTGCTACCAAATATTGCATACAAGGCAATTTGGCTGTTCAAAAAGTCATATGATGACACTGCTGATAAAAGGTGTGGTTGCTTCTTTTCTTCCTTTCTCAAATTTTTACATATAATAAATATTACAGATTTTGTTTCGTCTGTGGCATATCTGTGGTCGGAGTCGAATGAACCAAAGTCACTCTTTGAATATGACAGCGTACGAATCGGACGATCTGACGCGTTCGGCTTGTTTGGTTCAGAAGAGTGTACGTTCACCATAAGAAGGGGTTTTTGTAAAGTTTAAAGTGAAAAACAAGAGCTGGCTAAAAACTCTGAAATACGTTCACAATTAGAAGAGGTTTTTGTAAAGTTTAATGTGAAAAACAAAAGCAGGCTTGGGTCAAGTTCGATATTCCACCAATATCAGATTTTCAATCGAAACGCAGCACGTTTTGGAATTCTCGGTTATTTCAGTAGTCGATTAGTAGGTAATGCAGCTATAAAGGCGGATGTTTTGGTCCGGGGGCGGTTAACGACGGCTATATTCGATAATTCAATATTCGATAACGACTCGATCCTAACATGTGTACGAAACGATTTTATTAGCGGACATTCTCCACGTTCTAATTCACATTTGCGCGTCAAGCGATATTGTGAATGACGATCATTTTTGAGTTTTCGGATTTGAGTTAAATAGTAATTATCCTAATTGATGACCGACCGTTAACTTTCTAACCGACTTCCAGAAAACGAGGAGCTTTCTAAATTCGACCGCATATATGTATGTTCTTTTTTATGTTATATATAACCCAATTAATTGCTATTCAGGAAAGAGAATTCTTGTTTTTAAAAAGGTTTTATAAACGAACTCTTTCGTCTAAAAACTTTACAAAACAACTCACAAATCGTTACCTTTCATGAACTCCTTATAGTCTTAATTAATTATTTATTTTAGAAAAATATATTGCGTACCTTAAAAGGACAGCATTACTACGCCAAAATTTGTATTTGAAGACTCGGACAGTCACACATAAAAGTACAACAAGCCGTTTCCTCTGAAATATTAATTGTAGTAAAGTCTCATAAAGGTGTTCTGCTGAACTGAAATCATAAAATTTTGTTTTATTGACACAATCACAACTCTCTCCGTTCAGATCAAATACGAGTATAGGTAATAGCGATATTAACCCGGGGCATTCCATTACAAAGTCATAAATCTCGCCGAATGACGCGTAACAACTTCATTAGGCTTACGAAACTCTTAAACCCGCTGAAAATACTTCAAGCCACTATTGTGGACTATACCGTCTGTAAGCTTCACCAGCACACCAGCACTAGTAGATCATGGCTTCACCAGAGATCAAGCGGAGGAGAGAGAGAGAGACTTTTTTATGATATTTAGGGAGCAAGCGAGCAGCCCATGAAACTCGTGACATCCGAAAAGTCGTTGCCGGCCTTTATGAGGGAATAGGGAATGGGAATAGAGGTAGGTGGATTAGGGAAGTTGGGCCACCGGTAAACTCACTCACTGGACGAAACACAGCACGACACCGTTTCACGCCAGTTTTCTGTGAGGCCGTGGTATATTTTCGTATAACCGGTTAATTCGCGCCGAAGTGTGCCTACGGCAATGAGCAACCAAAATTATGTACTTGAGCTCGGAAAATGTTTCATTGGTTTGAATCTTTGAGCTTTCTAAAATTTTTATTTAATGTTTGTAACACAAACACTGACTTAATAGATAATTTTACCTTTATCTAATTTTATATTGGAGATAATTTTATATTATCATTTTAAGAGACTAGGATGAACACGGTGATCTTTTGTTAGGAAAAAAAGATACATAAATCGTAGTCGAAAACTCAAGACTAGTCTCAGCTCATGGTCATGACGTATAATATTTAGAATCATACATTTTCAAAAATACAATCTACACACGTAACAACGATGCTAATAAAAATTCAATCAAGTAAACGTTTTAGTTTTATTTCAGTCGAAATTGGTTCAGAACTCGTTATCAACCCGCTCCGGTTCATTTCGACCCAATTTTATGAATGACTTGTTTGAATGAAACATGTTAATACACCGCGGTCGCCTCGGACTTCTCATAAACGTCTTTATAGAGCGCTCGTACTTGGTCTGCCTGTGAATTCCTGAGATATTATACCTTGTGTCGTCGGTACATGGTTTTTTGAGGGGTAGAATGAAACTGAACGGTATACACTTACAATGAGCTGCCTCACGGCTCATTGCCACACAATTTCTACGGTATGCTTTCGATTTAACATTTCGTTTCATCACTAGCCAATTAAATTCTTTTTCTTTTAGACTCAGACTGCTATATTAGTAAAGCTGTGAAAGAAGAGAACTCCTCGAAGTTGCTCTCAAGAGAATTGTAACTTTCTTTCCGAAAAAATCTTGAATTTAATAGAAATCTCATAACAAATACATAATTTTTTTTCCGAAATAACCAACTCAATCGTTTTGACCCGAAAAATTTGCACCTGACGTAATGGTATCAAAAACGCCATATTTTAAGCTCAAGGTGTTACGGGTGGCTCTAAGACCAGGGGCGTTTCCCTTATAATAGGCCAATTAACCAACATTATGTAAAGTAAACAGCCGTCATCGGTCAATGAACTCGGCAAAACATTCCTGTTAATGTTCATAACTAAGTCGACGTAATCGATTTACATAAATGTTGCTAATACCGACCGGGACTCACGGAACTTCGTACAGACTTTTGGAACGACATTGGTGAATTAGCAGATGGCATAACCACTTTATTCGGATATTTTATGCCAACTTTGTGTCGTACTTACCTCGTGTATATATTTATAAAAATATCCCTGGAGGCACACAACCGAGCACATTAAAGAATATAATACATACCAAAATGGCGATTAAGGATATAAACTACCAAGTCCTTGAAGATTTGCGGGCCGCGCTACAGCTACGAGGAGCCGTGATCCTCAGAGGTCGGCGAAAATAATAAAATATGTCATAAGTTAATGTTAAATCAGATAACAGTAAAATTTCAGTTATAGCTTAAACCATTATAAAATAACTCTCACAAATATTGTTACATACGAAATTTAAAAAAAAGTCCAGAGCGTGATGAACTTAAAGTAACCAATGATGAAATGTCAACCTTAGTGCGAATAAATTATAGGTCTATAAACAAGGCCTATAGAGAACTCAAATAAATTCTAATAAAAAAAACTCGTGTATTACTCGGGTATTACAATTGTGTTAAATAAATTTGACACTATGCAACTAAATAGCGTAGGTCTGCAATCTGCTTTTAAATTAATTTCTTTGATAATACTACAGTGGGAAAAGTGTACAGAGGCTTCAGAGTTTCAACACAGTAGCCTGTTGTAAAATTAAGAAAAGAAGTAAAACGCACACGGGAGGAAAGTTAAAAGAGCTTATATTAGCCTGCTAGACAGCTTTTCTGATCTTAATCACGATGCGAAAGCTAAAGACTAGTTTCAAAAGCATTAAATGTGATATAACTAACAAATATTATTTTCCACTGTACAAAGCATATTATATTTCGGGGAAAACTAAAAGAATAATTTTGTGTGCGTATAAGTTTTTTTTTTTTTAAAAGGATTAAACAAAAAATTAGGCCAGTTACTGGATACCGTCGCAGCAGGTGAATGTACCAAATAATTTTATGCATTAATCTCATCCCAACCTAATACTTTAATTTGAACAAAAAAAAACACAGAAGGTACCTGTTGACGAAAGGTTTTTTCGAATTCATGTCACTTCGATTCCTTGGAGATTATTTTTTTTTGTATCATTTAACAAATAGATCGGGTCCCGTACGCTTGAATATTCAGTTACATGGTTTAACACTTAAAAGGGCTTAACGACTATAACACATCCTGCGCGTTTCAAAAAAGAACACAAAAACACAAATATCGAGCCTGCTTGTTTTTTAAAAGATGTCTGCCCGAGATAACGGCGGCCGGCACTTCTGTACTCAAACCGCCCGATATTTGAAAAGGATATGATGACACGGTTTTTTATTTTGTTTCATTAGGCATCTAATAAATATATACGTAAGCGTAATGTCGTGCGTGGCTCGCTCGATAATAATTAACTGACGGATCGTGTGAGGCGCCTTATCAAACAAAGCGTCGCCAATCGCCTTATTGTTTATCGAAATCATCAGCTCTCACACGCCACCAATTTATGCAATTCACGTGTCACTCTTGCATTATCTTATGAGACGTATATTAAAAAATAATAAATTTAATAAAATGAGTAAAATAACTCCATAGTATTCAAGTTATTACATCAAAATAGTGTGCGTATTCCATCTCTTTTGTTGGTACTTTAATTTAGTGTTGCGTTTTTTGAGGTTCGACCGAAGTCCTTGAGTTGTTTGTTACCATTTAGAAACTCTTAGCGGAAGCGAATGATCACTTGCAAACACATATTTATTACACTTGAAGTGGGCCACTCCAAGTTGGGAGTAGCAAAAAATTAACACATGCCGTCGAAAGTGTCAATAGAAACAAAAACGCGACTTAAATTTTGCACGTGCATACGCCACCTAATGTGAGTTTATTTAAAACACGAATATTCAGTTAATTAACAATTTATGTCCTGTCGGCGGGCAAAAGCTTTGTAAAAGCCTAACCGAGTTACGTTTTAATCCCGTAGAGTTCACACATGGAAATCAAATGCGCACAAAACGGACAGGAATATGAAATGTATCGATTTATACAATGGCCGGTGTCGGATAAATAAAGCACGATGTACGACAGACATTCTGGCGGTTCATCCAACGTCGCGTTTCCCTTTACAACACCCGCGACGGATTATCGTGACCCTTATTACGATACGCGTAGAGTGCAATATCCGATGGTGTCGAAACCCGAGGCACTCGTAGTGTAGCGAGCGAGGATTAAATAACTGTGCACAGTATGTAATGTAGGTAATGCGGAACCCGACGCTCGGCGGCTTCGGGATTACCTCAATAATACCCGGCACTTTAAATGTTTTAGCTGGGCTAGGGGCGGGCCTCCACGATGGCCGCCACCGAAGCCCTATGTCCTCCGATCGCTACACGTTAAAAATACATAAATCCAAATCCACTTCGATCGGCCAGCGTCAATATATAATTAATTACACCCCGACGTCTCCTATCGATACATCCACACCTAATTCGAGCATCAATTTTATCCGGAAGCGCGTTATAATAACACGACGCGGACACAATGGGTTTAATTCCAACTCCGTGACAGCGAGTCATATCGAGCGGTTGGGTAGCATTTCGGTTTCTAATCCCATCGAGGGAGCGATGTCTGTGACCGGGGACCATTTTTCATCCGGACGACAAATATTTGGAAAGTTATTTATTTGTGCGCGTATCCGCTCCGCTCGATTGAGGTCCGCAACTATTGTTCGGGGCGCAGGTAGCCGCGACTCGCGACCGCCGCCGGGTGACACCGCGTAATCTAATTTCTTAAAGTAAAGAGTTGCGCTGACGAGGTATCGACTACGCCCATCCGCCCCTCGCCGTTAAATCCTCGTTAACGCTCGATGCCGCTTGATGGATAATCGTGGGAGCGCCCGCTCTGCGAACCGCTGTGCTGGGGGCCCCTACTGTACTGCAAAGCGAATGTGGAAACGCGCCATAAAGGCATTTCAAACTTTACAACTTACAGAGCACCATATCGACAGCCTCCAACAGTCCCCCGCCTGCCGCGGCGGGTATAAGCGGTTCGGGGGGCGCGGGGGGGTCGTCCCCCGCGGCGCCCGCTCGCTGCTGCGAGACCGGACGGACGATATTCCAGGACCCCATCACGGGTCAGACGGTGTGCTCGTGCCAGTACGAGTTCCTCAACTACCAGCGTTTGGCTTCGGGCATGCCGCTGTCGATGTACAGCGCGCCATATCCGGACGCGGCAGCTGCGGCTGGCATGGCCGCCTACTTCCCAGCGCTAGCCGCCGACCAACCGCCTTTCTACGCCAACACAGTAAGTATCAGTTGTCCCCTTTTACATACAAGGTTAATTATCCACTATGTTTATCCAAAATCTTGCTACCTTCGTGCAAATCTATCTGATTATGAAAGTAGCTCGGATATTGTAATATTATGATATTTTAAGCGACGTCTTTTTTTAATAATTTTTAAGGGGCAAGCGAGCAGACGGGTTACCTGACGGAAAACAACTGCCGAGGCCCATGGACACTCGTAACATCTGAAGAGTCGCAAGTTGCCGGCATTTGTGAGGGAATAGCGAATGGGAATTTTATGAGGGAATAGGACACTGAATGAAACACAGCACAATGCCGTTTCAAGCCAGTTTTCTGTGAGGCTGTGGTATCACTCCGGTCGAGCCGGCCCATTCATGCCGAAGCCTTACCAGACCTTGATCGCAATTAGTTAAAAAATCTAGTGACTTAAGTACGGTCTCAACTCAAAAGCAAGTAATTATGAATACATTCAGCAGTATTAAATAAATTAGGACGGACTTGTTTTCTTATCTGCAAAAACTAAATCTAAACAGATAACATATAAAATATGGCTATCTTTTGATCATCTACTGATATTACTAATATGTTAGCACTAAGCAGAAGCATTAAAACAAGGCAACTTATTTTTCACAAAAACATGTAAGATAATAAGGCCGTTGGAATCGCCGTAAAACCAATAAAAATGGTGCAGTCACAGTATCTTCTGTTACAGACGCTATACTTCATATTTAACGAAACCAGCCAAACCAATACACTCTAAGCATCTTTTACACTCATGGCATTTGCTATATCTATAAAACTATTTTGTAACTCGATGTTTCTTAACTTACGTGTAAAAGGTCCCTTTAACTCTATTTTTCTGCCAGATTAAAGATGATAGTGAAACTTTGCAGTTCAAACCTCGAACTTATATCAAACATTTCCCGCTAGAATTGACAGCTCCACTAACTTTCATATAACATTGAGCATTCTGTTCATTGTGCCTTTAACATTGATTTGTTGATAAAATAAACTGACATTAAAGTTCTGACATTACGTGGAAGTCGGAGTAAAAAATTCACCGGTACATGAGCAGGCGGGCGGTCAGAATAGATTATTTACTAAGTTGAACAAGTACATTAGTGTCTATAGATTTTGCTCGCGGAAAAAAGTGTTGCATTAAACGCAATTATGAACTGGAATAAATTGCACTTTTTACAAGCGAGCAGGAAAATATTGAGTTGCATAATATTGAATCTAATTAAAATTTGATTTGAGGATGCACACTGCAATTATCAAGTCACATTTTGCTGTTTAAATTTTTATATTATAACGTGGAGCATGTTTAAAAAAAACTATTATACATATGACGGCGGCACAGCAGTGCCCCCGCCAAGATGAACTAAGCGAAGCACAAGGGCATTACCGATCTTTCTGGTTGTTATTTTCCAAGGCTTAGCCGATGATAAATCATAGGAAAGTATTCATTCGATTTTAAAGTTTATTGCCCCAAGGTCTGCTGGAATCAGTCTGGATTACTTAAAGTTCATCCTTGGTAAAATAACCTAATATCTCAACAATTTTTCGTACAAGTTAGGTCGAAAACATTTTAATTAACATTAGCAATAACCCAGTTTGTTACATGTAAGCAAATGAAACAAGTTATCAACATGTTTTTACTCCAAAAGATTGATATCGGAGGCTATCAAGTGTAAATACCACCAGAACTCGCTTTGTTTATCAAAAAGTCATCTAAAATAATTAAATTGTAGGAAATGACACATCTATGCTCACCACCCTTCACCCATCTCTCAGTGGTCTTCTGGTACCGCCGCGTTTGACTAAGATAGCAACGCCTATCAAAATGTACCATAAGTTTGACTCATAGACGGATAAGGGACCTCGGTACAGACTACTATATTAAATTTTTTTACCCCATTAAATCATCTGCCATTTCACTTTAAGTCCATTTTTCCGACGTTACTATAATCTAGTAGTATCCAACACGTATTAAACCATAACCAAGTGTAAAACACAATAGAAAATATGCATGAGTTTTTTCAAAAACTATGTAGTTTTTTGAAAAAATTGAAAACAACACAGTTATAAACCTTCAAAAGTTAGAAATAAAGATCCGATGTTGATTGTGACGTCAAAGTCCATAAGCTACATACAAAGTTCATAATAAATTACGTTTTGAGAGAAAGAGATGGTTAGAAAACTTAAATCGCTAGTATCTAACTTATTTCTCAACAGAATTCAGAGACTTTTTGTGATTCTGTATATCTTTTAGTCCACTATCATAATAATTTGCATTCAATAAACTTTGTTTTACACGCATCTTGCTTATTATAGCCATTAAATTTAAATGTTTCCTATTCGATTTGCTTATCCAGTAGAAGCTTTACCTTTGATTTATAGAGTTCAAGAGATAAAGTTTTCCAAAGGGCTTAACTCATAGTAAGAGAGAACCCACCACGAAGACACAAATAAAGTAGTAAAGCAATTATCATTTATCAAACAGCTTTAAAATAAATAGGAAGCGAATGTCAAAATAGTCATAAAACCCACAAGCATCGTTCACAGCGCTAAGTATATCAACAATAACTCCGATCTTATAATGAATTCATATAAATTGGGGTTTTAATCCGATGATGTATGCCTTTTGTACACCGAGCTCCGCGACGCGCTTTATATCTTAATGCGACTAACAAGTTTCCGAGATCAGAGGGCCTCGTACCACACTGTCATTGTGTTTGTTATAAATAAATTATTCGCTTGTTTATAACTCGGTTACTTTTAAAACTTATCGATGTGTGAATCTTTATGAATATTTTATTGGAAGCTAACTAACACGCATAATCGGTATTATAAAATGGTTCCGTAGTCTATTAGTTGAAGTGAGCCAGATCTCGTTGCGTTTAACGGCATGATGTCAAGTAAGACTCGTAAAGTACGCGTTATCTTGGAATCTTTAGATGCGCTTATTGAAAAGTATAAACCAGACTAATGCGGGCGGGGACGTTACTAAGTAAAGCTTTACTTAGTCTAGTTTATTTTATTCGATATTGTTGGATTCAAAAGAGTTATAGAGTAGCATGTTATATATTGTGAGTAGCATTCCGTTATAGACTACTGGTCAGTCTACAAAATGGATGGGTCAGATGACCCTGCAGGAGACCTTCATAAGTCAATAGAAGAGTATAAAACAATAAGATTTTGTTATATGATTTCACTTGTAAGCTATCCAACTGGCTGTCTGACTGGAAATCTGAAGTTCAGGTCATTTTGGATATATATTTTTGTACGGCAAGTTAATCATCCATTTACCCATGTAAATTAATAAAAAAGCTTGCAGTGCCCTAAAAAATGGTACACCACGAAGCCAGTTTTTTTTTATTTTTAGACAATTACCAGGGCAAATTTAGTCATTTGATTCTTTATGGCATCAGTTTCATAATGATTCAATTCAGTTTCTTTATCCGTTATTCCGCAATACCGTAAAAAATATAATAACTTGACCAAAATGTTCTTTCTGACTACCAGAACTTTAGATTTCTCACCACTCATCAGCACTCAGTTGGACAGCTTACAAGTGAAATCATAGAAAAAATATTATTGTTTTATACTCTTCTATCGACTTATAAAGGTCTCCTGCGGGGTCATATGACCCATCCATTTGTAGACGGGCCAGTAGTGTGTTATTGATAGACGCCATAACAGTCAAGAAAAAGTAGTGAACATGCACTCATCTAAGATAATAATATTAATAATAATGAATATGTGTCTGAGGCTAGCGATGAATTTTCGCTTAAAAATCCAAAAAGTAGGTGACAATATTTTACAGAACATAGTAAAAACAATATTACAGTCATTCACTAATAATAAGCCATTAGTATCGGGGCCTGAGGGCATTGTACACACGTGTTAACATACTACAAGCTTTCAAAATTAAATTCGTGTGTGACTATTAAGCAGCCAGGCAGGAAGCTATCAATAAAATGCTGTTTGATTTCAAAAAACTTAACACGTACGGTGCGTGTGGGTGACTGAATGATAATAACATTATAGCTGCAGTTAGTTCAGAGTCTATTTATCTCCGAAAGGACCTCTAAGACGAACACACAAGGACCAAACTCGAAGAACCTCCGAGGCGCAACTCTGAAGTATATATGCTGTAAAGCGAGGTGTGAAAAGCTCGACGCGTCCGACGATCATTCACAAGATAAAATCATTTATCACGCGATATACAATGCTCCATTGGACGGACCAAATTTTTATTGCTCCATTTTATAACTCTATCTTTGCTTCACTGAGAGTGGTTTTAACACTCATCATAATCCCGTGTTTTACATCATCGAATCATTGAGTCACTTGTACCGAAATAACACATAAACACCAATGATAAAAAAATTAAAACCTACTCTCGAATCAACAAGAAATTATGCATAGAATATAAATCAGAATTTTGAAATTAAATCCAACTCATTATACTTATAAACAACTATTATTATGGAAAGTAAACCTGCATAGCAAATTTATTTGCTTTTAAATATGCTCCTTATCATCCATTTCATACATCATCCGGCTAATTACATTAAGCCATCATAACTAACTAGCCATAACATAAGTCTAGCTAATTATAGTCTGAGATTTATAAAAATCCGTCATAATATAAAGGGAACAGAAATAAACTTCACTAATAGCTGTTAATAGGCGCGCGATGAGTCGCGAGTAGAACGCTCAACCGGCAGAGGCAACGGCAATCATTTATCAACACCCGTCATCACTGACGTCCCTTCTTCAATCCTTTACTTCGGGCTCCTTAAAGTTTTCATTCTTCATATTTAATGCTCCGGGAATAGATCTTTAATATCTCTCATCGATCACCGATATTATGTCATTTAGAATTCCGAGTTGACTCCATTCGAATAACACGAATTCGGCGATTTAAAAATACCCAAAAGCTTAAGTAAACATTATTTCATGCCTCACCTGAATAAGCATTAAGCGTACCTGTTGGAGGCGTAAACGTCCTATTGCATTCTCGATATACAATTTCACAGAAGTGAGGACATATTTGCGAAGTCATCGGGTCTTGTTCGAGGTTTGATGGCAAATACGTTCAAACTTACACGTACCTAAATTGCAAGAGTCAACAACGGGGTAAATAATATTGTGTACAACAAAAGTTATTACGAGTCTGTAACTCAGCGGGGGGAAGAGGACAAAACTAAAATGGTATACAATTTTTAACCTTGACTAGAAACATTTGACATTGGACAATAAATATAAATTTGCTTTAAAATACTGCAAAACTCAGTATCCTACTTTAAATTATGATTATTATCTTGACTAAACTAAACTTGTAATAAATACGCCTCCTATAATTATAATAGTTCGTTTTTATATTAAAATATAAAATCTGCTACTGAATAATAAAATTAATGTGCAAAATGGTAATGATGACGTTCAAGCAGTCTAAAACACAATAAAAGTCAATTATCGAATTAAATTTTAATAAAAGTGTTATAAAGTCATTCACGGGTAATAATTGCGTCGGGATTCGAACGGACACCCCATTTCGTGCCACTAAAACCGCTCAACAGATTATAAATCTATTTCCCTCATAAAAATATTCCAGTAATGTGGGATTACTCGCCTTAATTGATGGTACAGGCACTTGCGTGACATTCATTATTTTCGGATTATCTGTCCCAAGACAGGATTGGCATGTAGCAATGGTCATAGAGAATGTTAGAACAGATAGAAAATTGACTATTCTGCGATAATAAAACATACTAATGTTATAAACACGGAATCTGAAATCGATTTTGGCTTTTATGATATATAATTCATCTTGAATATGAATATAAATGGGAAATACTTTCATCTTCAAAGGATAGTGCCGGATAAAACCTGACATTTACAGCAAATAGAAGGTATCGAAATTATGATACCGCAGATAAAACCTACATTTTACAGCAAACAGAAAGTATTATTTGCTGTAAAAATAAGTATAATTATGACTTTAAAACTAATAGCGACTTCTTAAAGTTAAGTTGCGGAAACATAACAATTAAGAAGGTCTTTACACCGGGTGTAAATCTAGTTATAGACAAAGAATAAAAGACTATAGAAGTCATCGTATCAGATAGAGAAATGTACGATTTGTATTAATTACTTAACCCTATTCGTGTCTGAACAGTTCGTAACAAAGACTAATTCGATTTTGGAAATAAAACTTTTTAGATAAGAGGCTTAGTTCTAATACTTCCAACTGAAACTGGTCGGGAGGCTGTTGATGATGATAATAACGGTAATTATCATATGACGTGCCTCCGAACGCTAAACATAAATTTATGAACGCTCCCTGAATAACAACTTTTGTTTGATGGTTTGTGTCGTTAAGATTGTTGTCATCACGCGGTAATGTGACTTCATTTGAATCTTTAAATACATTTATTTTTGTTTTAAAGAAACCGAAATATTTTGAATATCTGAGAGAAAGCACTTCATAAAAATATAATGAATTATGCTCTTCCTCATATACCTAATAAAGAATATCGAAATACTTAAACTTTACTCAGAAGAAAATACCTAAAATTATTTGAACCAAGATTTATTTAGATATTCAGTGGTCCGCACGCCGGGAGTAAAATTCCGAGCCGAGGTCCACTATGGGATCGTGAATTTGTGTTACATTATAATCCTTTTAATGGACACAGCGATGGGCCAATAAATTGGGCCCCGATTCGCGTCACTAAGCCCGATTATCGAAGTAACAGAAAACTGGAATTATAACAGAGCAGAAGCAACAAAGAGCGACAGCACAGGCTTACGCTGTCGTACTTGAGTAATATTTATTATGGGATTTTCGATTCGGCCACCGATGAAGTCGTATGACGACAAAATCTTTTGATAGATTTATCCCCGCTGCTTTAAGGCTCCCGGTTTTCGATTTATACCACCGTCTCGGACCTCAGGCTGATCCTTTATTCCACGATTTAACGCTCACAATTTAACGCTGATTCTAATACTTGTCTGTAAATGTTGATAATATGTTAGTTGTATTGTATTTTTTTGTTACAAGCTCTTCCACCTATTCGTGCCTCCAAAAATCTAAGAATCATTTAAGACGAACTACGTTTTACACCAGAATATAATAATTTTTTTTTGTATTTGAAGAAATTTCCTAGTTACGTCGTAGAAGCTCCGGGTTCTCTAAAAACCTTTGTTTATTCATCAAATCAAAATTATCTGTTAACATACAAATAACTAGTATTAAAAATATAATTTCATGACTTACAATGTACATGTTTGTTTATAACGAGTACCTCCCACAATCCACCGTCGAATCCATTACCGAAATCCCAACGGCTTGATTTCTTGATCGATCATATTAACTATAACTTAATGCTTTAAGATTATGTTGAGAATCAATCATAGTATTATATCGAAGCTGGCTCGTAACATTTCCTATTTGCCCACACAACTCGTTGCGATATCGTTTAAAATTATCTACTTTTAAATGTACTTATAGTCATTTGTTTTTTTGTTGTTGCAGAAGTGGATGTTTTTATTATCGAGTGCGGATTGTTACTTTTTAAATACCCGTTGCTCCTAACCGTTTTATTTTTAACTTTGTTAGGTACGGCATGAAAGTTTTTATTGCCGTTTAAATTTAAGTCTAATCTTCAAAAACATGAAATCTTATAATTTTCTCTATAGTTATGATTTTTAACATTGTTAAGGTCTGATATTTAAATTATATCCTCTTCTGCCATGACAAATTTATTGACGTCTAAATCAATTTTACTTTTAATATTTGCTACTTATATTTATTAAGATCCCTAAAGTGTCATAATACCAAGTCTATCAGTCTTGTAAATTAGTAATAAATCAATAACTAACGTAAAACTGTGCCAAGTCTGAAGTAATTTTATTCAACAGGCAGCTGGTATCGAGCTGAAAGAGAACTTGGCTGCAGGCGCCGCTGCGAGTTGGCCCTATCCCTCAGTGTACCACCCTTACGATGCTGCATTCGCCGGGTATCCGTTTAATGGGTAAGTGTCTTACTATTTGCAGACAACAAATGAGTCTTGGCAAAGACACTTCCGTGCGACTCTTGGTCCGCTTCATAACTTTGTGGTTAAAGGATTTAATACAACTATTAACTGTCTTCTAATATAACTTAAACTTGTCACAGAATCTCATTCAAATTTTGACGTTTTATTTATGAAGTTTTGTGCCAACTCACACATGTTGAAATGTATTTAAAGTGTATTGAAATGATGTCGTAGATTGTTTTGCGTGCAAACATGTCCGACCGTTTATTAAACAAAATAGATTCAGATAGAACTAGGAACTGAAGTGAGCATTCATCACAAGCCAACTGGAACCAGTGATTTAAAGTTCAGTTATACTCAACCGATTCGCAGGAGATATTTAATAGGTTTCGATATCGGTATAAACGGGCGACTTTAGCCGTCGCAACGGTTACACTTTGGATACTTTTTCAGCTGTTGTTGCTGCCGACTACACTTATTCAGTTTTATCGTAGCCAAGTTAATTTGACGTTATGTACATATCTCGTGATTTCGCTATTCAGAGATCTGCACTCAATGCATCATTGTGTTTCGTTATCTGAAGAAAGACGAATTTTCAACATTGACATGACTATAACGTGATTTATAGAATTAGGAGTAAGAAAGTATATTTTTCCATCAAAATAGTTTTATTTAGTTATAAATTATAATGTTTGAAATAGCTTAATAGAAATATATAATTATAGTAAAAAAATTAGCCCTGACATAGAAAACGTTTCAAAACTAGATATCGGATAAGATCGTGGATTCAGAATTCCAAACGGACGTGGTATTCATGCATCTTATTGTCACCTGATGACATTAAGAACGAGCGATCATCAGATAACGTAATTACCATAATATTATGAGACAGGCCTTTTCAAATTAATGAAGATTAAATTAATATTCAATAGATTTCAAAAGCGACTATAATATCTAGCGAAAGCCTTAAGTTGCTCTACAATTTAAATTATATCACACAAACGGCTCACGTTGAGCATTTTTAGATTTTGGCTTTATATAATATAAGAACTAAAACAGTTATGTAATATTTACGGCACAACGAATCTAAACAAAGCAGTGTATAGCTGCCAAGTTCGATATAAAAAAACTGGGAGACCTGGGGGCTATTATGACCATTTACAAAACCTGCATGGTTCCAGGCAATTCAATATACGGCCAACAAAATATGCCTTGTTATTTTTTCGTATTACAACGTCTTATTATTCTGACTAAATTAATCCTAGTTTGGTTGTCTATGAATGGATTTCAAACATAGTGGTGACATTAGAGAACGTCAAACTTCACGTATCTATTGTCACGTGACTGCTGACGGGCTGGAACTTAGCGTGTAGCTAGAACTTATATGAGGTCATAATAACCCCCTGTAGTTAGCATTGACAGTCACATGAATCATTTGAACCCCTTTGACTCTTTTATAATTCATATAATATTAACATACCTAATAATTTATAACCATTTATTTTCAAAATATTAACAAAAATAAAATTTTGAGATACCGTTCGCAAGGTTCGGTTGCCCGCCCGCGGACTACGGTGATATCAAAATACAGGTGAAAGCATTTCACTGTATTATTGTCACTTTAATACTAACGTATTTTGTGAATCGTAACATTCAATTCGTAAGCTACATAATCGTAACTGACGTCCAACAGGAATTACGCTTACAACTGTCGTATTAAATAGATTATAAGCTAATTATTCGATATAATCTCCCATCGAGTAATTATGTTTTAAGAAAATGTGAAATTCGATAAGGGGTGTATCCAAACCGCGTATCATTTTCTGTTGTTGTTGTAACAATGGCTATCGACGACAAATTTAAACTGCCGAGGTCATATTAAAACAGGTTACGTTTTTGATAATCTCTGCATAAATGTCGCATGATCTTTAATGTCCTCCAGAAGATGTTTTTAAAATCCATAAAAGACATTTCAGGTGTTATTTTTGTTTTCCGGAAGTAAGTTAGGGCGGTTAAAAATCATTAGGGTGTTTTAGTATCGATCTTTCGGGACGATTTTAAAAAAGTATATTCGTTTTTTCAAAAAAAAAAATATTTTAATGTTTTAACTTCAAAACGTAGTGTGGCTCTAGTGCCTTCGTTCTACAAAACTGCAGCGAGCTGTACGCGACTGGAGTCGCAGGCAAAAGCCATGTTTGTAATCGCCTCGAAACTTCGAAAAAACGGTGTTAGATAAAGTTTGGGCTACTACAGCAGTTATCGTTTAGGTATAAAGACGTTTCGCATGTGATAGCGGTAACTTCTAAACGGCGGGAACACGATTTCGTTTGATATGAGCCTTGTAACATATTATCAGTATGTTTGTCGGCATCAGATATTATATACACGATATATATCGTCTATAAATGCTCCTATTCAGTTCGATTTTTAATTAGATATGTTTTTTTCGTAAGGTAGCCGCTTACATTTGATATAAGTTGTAATTACGATAAGATCCCCGAAAATAAAAAGATTTCACGATTATTACTGCATTTCAATGTTATTCGCATACGTGCATTTCGTCATAGATAATGAGGTAAACACAATATCAGTAGACAATAATAAATATTCGTTTTCTTCGAGAACCTCACAAGAAGTCTCCATTTTAAATCCAATAAAACTGAAACTGTGAAAAGCCTATAAATATTAAGTACCATCAAGTATAACTACAAACTTTGTCGAAGCCATGACAAAATATGTAAAACAAAACGAAACAGGCTCCACAGACTAACCAAATACAGAGATATTAATGGTACGGCAGCTTTCGTTGGCCCATCAATCGATATTATTAACATATCTCACTATGTAAACGAATAACGAACGCGGTTCGCCTTAAGCGGCGAGTCGGGGCGCGAAAATTAATAAACTTCATACCTGTTTATGGGTATAAAGACGCAGATACACGAGGGCACGGAACATTTCGTTATTGATGCCTGTCATTAGTTCGCGCCTTTTTCCCGCTAATTATGGAGTGACAAGCTTCTGTCGGTCTAATAGGAAAGTCATATTATATTCTCGAGCGTTTTTGCCTCTCGCCCACCGTACCGTGACTGTATTTTTAATTAGACATTTCTTATCTACGAAGACGACAAGATTCTATTATCTAGATCAATGTATGTTTTGTTGAGCATCATCATAGATTTTGATAAGTATTTGTGTGGGAGCGGCAGCTACAGAGGCACTTAAACCGCGGTTCCACTGAAGTTTTAACAGTCGGTTACAAGTTACAATTTATTGTACTCCTAGTAGGTATACTTATTATAAAGATAAGATTTAAGCTGTACGTCATAAAATATTTTATTCGACTTTGATTTATTTCATTTTACTTTCGTTAGGTTTGGTCTAAGTTTTTTTTTATATTTTTTAAGTATTTCTACTGTGTTATTAGTAATTAATTTTAAGTTACAAAGTGTAATCTTAATGCCGTTACAACCTTTTAGTTGTTTACGCTCCGTCTTGAATTGATGCCTCTATTGTTAGGCTGTTATTGAACAAAATACAAGCAATTATCATTTAATAAATGAACAAGTCCATAAACAATAGATGCAATAAATTTGAAAACTTTCTCTATTATTACACGACAGCTCCTACCATCTTAAGCGATAAATAATTAAAAATAATATTCTAGATTGTTTAGTGCATCATTTTTAGTCTGTAAAGCAGTAAACATGCCACTTAAGTATATTAATAGCTATATAAGGTCATAAAAAGGTTATCTAACGGCGTTCATGCCTCGGTGGTCTTGCCCGGTTGACGTGTGTACACGGCTTTAATCGTTAATCGTTCCATTATTGTCTAAGTAGTGTTTAAATAAACATTGTACGTCCTCTTATCGCTAATGCCATAGAATTACTTTTTTTATGGATTATTTGGTTTCTATAGAGTGATCTCAAGTCTGAGTTGGAATTTCACTCCGGGGACTACACTCTAGTTACGAAGTTCAGAAAGTCCTTTGAAGAGCATTTGTTGTTACAAACTTGTGTCACATATAAACAAAAGCTTTGATTTATACTAGAGGTCGCCCTGTGGTTGTCGGAATTCGAAAATTTTAAATCCATCGTGTAGAAGAGCTATAAAAAAGTATTATTTATTCTCTCAATTCAATCATAGACATCAATTTGGCATACAGGTGCAAGGTCTCATTACCAAGCCATTAAATAAAAAAACGGACAGTAAATAATATCTATACTCCAAGCTCCTCCTCCATATCAGCTGGGAGAAATTTTATGGCTTTACGTCTACGTGTCTTTTGTAAAAAGGGATATGAAGTTTAGCGCTCACATATTAATATATTGTAACAAAATGACAACGATGATGGGGACGACCTGGGAAAGTTTTTCTTTTTATAACTTTATTTTTTAAGTCCGTATAATGTTAGTATCTATTTTTGATTAGTGCACCTATAATTTTACTGTCATTTTAATGTTAATTTGTACTTAAATAAAAGTACAAAATGACATGTCTGATAACCTATTTGCATACAATAACATAGGTGGATACTTAGCACTAATCATTGTTATGTAGATATTGTGTCTGATGCTGCTCAACAAAATAAACATAAAATATACACACGTACATAGATGCCTAATACACTTTCCCCCTTGTTTTTAAAAATATTTAAGCTATTTTTAACCGACTTCCAAAATCGAGGATATATGTTCGGCTGTAGATATTTTTTTATCCCTTCATCCCTTTCTGGAATATTGAAAACGTCACACGACAGTAAGGGACAACGAACCTTGATTAGTTAAACATTGTCCCCCTTATAGGTTAATTGATTTAAAAAAAAGGTTTCTGATTCAAACATCTCTACTTAGTACAGCCTTACAGTGTTTATTACATTTAATCTGTACCACGATACTGCCTTAGAAATATGCATAATTTCCACTAACTACGTAGCAACCAGTTATTAAAATGGCGAATATGAATAAGCTATGAATAAATTGCAGCGGATGGCGAACGTAGTCATTAATTACACAGTCACAGGATGCAGTTTAGCGCGATTAATACGTTCAAAAGTGTGGGGTGTGCGCGGTAAAATAACGGTGTAATAGGTGGATAGGCAGGTGCGAACGTCATCCGATCTACGTATAAATCCACGATAATTTATAAGGTCATACGAAAGTGCAAGACGTTTCGTATCAAACGGTCTTTTGGCAGGGGATGTCCTTTCGAAGTTATTCAGTGGCCGAAGGCGTATGTATTTTTAATAGTTACTTCAAAGTCCAACGAAAATAAATTACAAGCTTGACTTTATAAAAAAATAGGTCTATGAATTAATTTTCCAGGTTGTACAACGTAAAGAAACACTCATTAATTTACACGAAAAGCTTGTATGTAGTTGTTTGTGTGGCTAAACAAGAAGGCTTCAAAACTAAAAAAAATATTTTTTCAATGATATTCAGTGGGCAAGTGAGCAGACGGGTTACCTGATGGAAAGCAACCGCCGTCGTCCATGGACACTCGCGACATCCAAAGAGTCGCAAGTGCGTTAACGGCCTCTAATTGGGTCATGAGACACAGCTCAACGCCGTTTCACGCCAGTTTTCTGTGAGGCCGTAGTATCACTCTGGTTGAGCCTATACGTGCCGAAGCATGGCTCTCCCACGGCAATGACCTGGTATTATGTACTTGAGATCGGAAACTGTCTCATTGGTACATTACAGTACATTGGGGTTCGAACCTGCACCCTCTCGAGTGCAAACCAAAGGTCTTACCCATTAGGCCACGGACGTTCAGATTTGCTTATTAATTAGCATTCTACATAATGTCATAAAATTTTTTTATCTTGGATTCAGTCACAAAAAGCTTTAAAGCTATATTCTGTGACAGTAGTGGTTAGAAACAAAAGTGAATATCCAAAGTTCCCTTGTCCCTCTCCTAAACCGACTCCAGTCGATTAGGAGAGGGACATATTTCCAGTTATCTATCTCACTCTATTAGTTCTAAATCAGTTGAACAAAACTATCGTACATATTAAATCACCACTTAGTTGGGACAGGTGGAACGAAGATGGGCAGCTGACCTACGCGGAATTATTCAGGTGATCCCACCGCCCCCCCCATTTCCTTTATTAACCCCTCTTTGGCCTTTACCGCATCGCTTTGGACGGTGTAAATCAAAACGTATATCAGACTAGCTGTTGCCCGCGACTCCGTCCACGTGGTAACAAAGATAAAAAATTATTATTTTCCTGCTTTTTTTTTTAAATTTTTCCCGATTTCCCTTGCTATAAACCTCGGAACGGAGCTCTAGAATTTTCCCACGAATGCAGAACCGTCGAAATCGGGTCGTACTTTCTGAACTTATATCGTCAGGAATGAAAACCCGACTTAATTTTATATAATACAAGATAATATATCGTGTGATAATAATCACAGTATTTTTTTTACTAGCGGACCAGACAGACTTTGACCCTGCCGGTCTCGGTTGTGAATCAAGTCCCCTAGAGCGCGCACAAAAAATTTCACCAAACTGGATCCCAGTCGTTTGGGAGGAGCTGAGTGACGAACACACGCACAGAAGAATTATATGTTTTAAATTTATATAATAACTCTTTGAAAATATGTCTACTGCTCTAATAAAATGGCTAGAAACCAGAGGTGACAAAAATGATTAAATTTTATTTCCGAAATAAAACTAACCTAACCAACTAAAGAGCTTGTTGACATATCGACTAGTACTTAGTAATTTGACCAATAATAATAATAATTAATTATTGTAACCACCCAATTCGAGTGGGATTTACATTTCTTATAAATATTCAGTCGTAAATAATAGGTTAATCTAAATTTGAATATGCATGTGAACCGATTTATTATTACTTAAGTGTCAGTCAGGGAAATAATTTAATCAAGATCGAATTGTGCTTTGAATATGTTCAGGCAAGGAAGGCCGATCGCAAGATATCGTGAATTGACACGAGAAAAGCAATTTTTCAATGAATAATATCGATTTTCCAACCAACACTGAGTTCCCACGTATCGATAAGAATCGATATACTTATAATATCGAATAGACAGACAGACACAATGAATAATGGTCTCAATACTTATCGGCACTAATCAGGTTCTTTGAGAATTCATAATATCACAGAATAAAGTGCTCAAACTTTCAAACTAATCTGACATTACTATTATCACTTGCTAGCCTTTGCCCGCAGTTTTCCTGGCGTGAACTACGGAAATCGTGCAAACATGATGTTTTTCCACGACCAAATGTTGACTTACTTTATTACTTTACATCCTTTAAACTAAGTTTATGCCAAAATCAAATGGATCGGTTGCTTCGTTACGCCGTCAAAGTAGTAAAAAGAAGCCCACGATTTTACGTACAACCATTTCGAATGCATGGTCCGATCAAAGTATTTAAACCAAAACAACCATAATATAATTAAAGTTACTAAACAATTATTAGTGAGAAACACATACGCAATTAAACGACACGCAAAAATCGCTGATTTACATTAAATAAGGAATTATTTAGTACGAAATTTACGTGTTGACAACATTATGTTGAACAAAACATTACCAACGTGCTTTACAGGGCCGGGGTCACAGGTTGAAAACAATAACGTTACTGATTAACTCATGCGAGCAGAGTGTGACTTGTCAAATTACAGCACTATTATTACTCAGGTAATACATGCCGCTGGGCAAAGATCACCACAGGAAGAGACGGGAAGAGAAGTAGACGCTGCCTTGCCTGGCATTGAAAAAGACTCCCGCGCCGCGATGAAACACTAAGCCACGAACTATACAGCGCAGTGGTCCAGTGGAAGACTCTAGTATTTACCCAGAAATGGGATACCTGCGCATAAAAATGTAGATTATTCTACACTTAAATGGTACTGATTTTAGCAACTGTATATACTAATAACTTTTTCAAGTATTTTTTAAAGTAGATAAAAAATTATCCTTGAATTATACGCAATGTTTATGTTAACCATTAAATCTTCCATAGAACAAACTGTCAAGACTGAAGACAACCAACCGATGTTAAAAGAGGTCAATATAAAGAAATACAGAAGAAACTGAGTTTCCACAATGCAATGCGCCTAGCGCTGTTATATGGAGGGCATTCTCGCTACAAATAGTTAATTGTAAGTCAACGCCTCTCAAATTAGGTGGCCAATCATGGACACGGGTCAGGGAGTTTTTGTCCGCATCTAATGAGCACTTACTCCCAATTACTCTCCGAGGCTGTAGGTATTATCCACTTAAGCAGTTATCACGTATCTGTTTGCTCTAGTACATCGGTATTAAATTGAAGTCGTATGTGTTGTTCATTGTCCAAATTATTGTTATTGGGTTTATCCGTAGCGTTCAGCATACCAATGTAGTTATAGTGTATGTCCAAGAGCAATTCAGAATTAGACTCGAGACTATTATTACTACGGGAAGTATTTTTATTTTGTGCTAAACGACGTCGATTTTCTCTTCCTTTCTTTGAGTGCTAACGCAAAATAATCTCTATACCAAAATACAACGAAATCAATTTCGTGGTTTGATGAACAGGTAACACACAGACAAACAGAAACGCAGACAGACTTTCGCATTACAATATTAGTAAGGAAGGATAGAAGTATGGGATCGGGTTGTCAAATTTCTATGATGAAAATAACATTTCCACAAAAGCTGAGATTTCTCTAAGGCAAATGTTTCGATGGCTGATAATGTTTGTGGGTATCTGATCGGCAGTCCGCTTTCTCGAAAGGTCGCACGGGAGTTTAAAACCACCGCTGCGGTATGTTAAATAATATGCCTGGTTCGTTCGGCATGATATTTCCAAAGATTACGTGTGGATGCTGCAGATTGCTGGGGATCCGTGGAAGGCATTCGCTTATTTATTGCGTAACTTCAATGCCTGATATTGTACGTTTGTTTAATACCCGGTAAAGCGAATTCGTAAAATTGCCGGCTAAATTAGAAGAAGATTTAGTTAAATGCTAGAGCTGGAGCTTGTTTTATTGCCTACCTATAAACGGCTTCGCGACGTACCTTTGACTATGACTCAGCTGCTTACCGATCGTTTTCATTCAGTCGATATTAATAACGCATTGACAAGCAATATACAGCGTTTATGGAATGTATTTTATATTCTACCAGGTACCTTCTACTGTCTTATTATAGGTTTTGAACAAAACATCGCCCAGGGACGGTGTCCATATGTGAACTAGCCCGTTAGTGGATCGGCCACGTGACTGCACTACCGAAACCCACCAGCGCTTCCGTTCCAACACTAACAAATGGAAAATTCAACTACCCGACAACCAAGTCGAATTTTATCGAACCGACACGCGTTATCGCACGCGAAACTCAGCTCTAGCCTAAAGGAGTAACGTACAAATTCGCTTGTTAGCCTTTAGAGATGCAGGGCACGTATCCACTTGGCCCCACCGATACCACAAAGTAACATTCATACCAAAGTATATTTACGACAGGAAGAAATTGCGATTGTTTTCTTCAAATGGGTATAACGTCCTAATAAGCTGGCGCTAGTTGTTAACACTGGTGCTAAATGAGGCTTAAATAGGTCGATGACCAATGATTCATTAGCAAATAATAATTAGTCAATAACGGAAGAAAGGAAATTTGTAGAGTTTTGACCAGCCAGCCAAATTGAAACTTGGCAACGTGTCAATTTGTAAAAATTTAAATCTGCACTTTCTACAACATGTATAATGGGGAAAAATCGAAAGAGAGCCAGGATCTATTATATAGTAAGATAGTATTGGTCGGAATATGTAAACTGCATGTAAGCTGTGATCTGTCGGACCAGTTTGACATAACCCGACCAAATTACTTAGATCCACGATATGTAACTGTTTCAACTTCTCTGATTGTACCTTAAACCTTCCACAAATTGAGTGTCACTCAAACATGTGATTTTCTTTTAATGTTACAAGAGACATAGGCGAGGAAGATTCTAATCATTTTACTATTTTAGCGATAATTTAATTCGTAAATTAATTCAACCTTATATAGTTTTATAATTTATATTTCCTGCATCATAAGATTTTTGATAAGATCCTATTAAACCATAAGAATCAAATAAAAATATATTATATCTTTGCTTTAAAATATATTCTCAGATACGTACGAGTTTCGTTACTAGTATTATAATTTTACTATAATCTATTAACGACAGTAACGATTATTATTGATGTACGCAAGTTCTGTATTTACCACTTTTATACACATTTGTCTAGATTATATTACAGCACAAGATATTACAATAATTAATTATAATCAAAATCTTTTTTATTCAAAACTAGTACTTAAAAGTACACTTTCTGAACGTCGAGACTAGGGTGTCTACCACCGGTTTGGGAACTAACCCGGCGAGAAGTCTGTATGATATAAGAACGGTCTTAGAAGTATTTTTACACCACTACGGTGAAAGCACTAAGCAAAAAGGAGGGTTATGATTTTGACCTGTATGTATGTATGTGGGTATGGATGATCATATATTCTCCCGTAACTTTTAAAACTTCTATCCTATTTCAATAAATGAGATGTCGTTAGAAGCCTCTCGATTGTCTGCTGGTTATAGGCTACATGGCGTCACTTTAAATTGACTATAGCGCCATCTAGGGTGCTTAAAATGAACAAAAAAAATCTGACGGTAACGTGTCGGGTATCAAATTAAAAAGCTCTGTAAGCACATTTCAAATATGTAAACATCATTTTCCCACGGGTTTGCTTACAATCACATGCTAATTACAAAAAAGCACAAATACAGTATTATATAATTATAGCCTAAGATAAGAAACAGTGGCGTAACTACATGGTGGCAAGCCGGCAAGATGCCACGGGACCCAGCCAGAGGGCCCCCGATCAGCCCCCTAGACAAGCGATTATTTTTTAACAATAATCGCTTGACATGTATTGTATGGGATTGATATAGTGAAACGAAAACGAATTTGTCACGGGACTCGGACGGTATAGTTACGCCACTGACAAAAAACATTGAATCTACTCACCGTCAAACCTCCGATATTATGAAGATGGCAATAGATGAAGACGCGGAACTGCCGCGGTTAGGCTCAAGACGTCTTGTGGAGGACCGTTACTTTTTAGACGTTAACACATTTACATAATAGTCAACATAAGTATTCGGTATTCGGTGACTCCTAGCAATATTTACTAAGTTGGTAACCTAATTCATAGTTGAGTAATTATTAATTCTTGATTGAGATAACGCTGAATTCGGATTTCAATCATAATAATTATAGAACACTACGAATATAACCCAACGTTGTATTATTATTATTATTACTAGTTAATGCAACGCAACTCTCTTAGCGCGTATTAGCCGTACGTTTTTCCGGGATAAAAAGTGTGTCATAAGTATGTCATATACCGAATTTCAGCAAAATCGTTTTGAGAAAGAAGTGACAGAGAGACAAATACGCTTTCGTATTATTTATATTACGTATATATTACAAATAAACCCGGCAGGACAACAACTGTCGGGTCTAATATTGACCATACGAGTATAATTCTGACCATGAATCAAATTCGATGCCGCGTAAGTCTGTTAACAACAAAGTGTCTGAGTAATAAATAATAAGTGTCTCTTAGATAAGAGAGTGAATAAATTAACATTATCTCCTAACTCTCACTAGCGCTCAAATCAATTGTAAGTGAAAATTAGTTTACGACAAATTGTAAAAAAGAGGTTACACTTACATTATGATTTATGGCGATAAGTACTTTATTTTTAGTATGATTGCTCATGAGCATGTTAAGTGTTTGTGGTGTTGGTAATAGTTGAGTAAAAACAATTAAAATCGTTCAAAATATCTTTAATATATTAATACGCGAGCGTTAAACTTTGTAACTCTTTTTATGAAAGACGCGTAGATGTAAAGGCGTGAAATTTCTCCCAGTTATCCAGTTATAGTCGATATGAAGTAATTTTATAATATGCTTTAATCTTGTATATTTTTAATAAATAAAACGCTACGTACACTACAATATTTTGACATGACACGATAATCATACACGAAATACTCTTTTGTTTATTGTTGAAGTCTGTAATTTTTTTCAAATTGCTTAGTAACGAGACCTTATGCCGAATTGAAGTCTGCGTGTGAATTAGGAATAGATTTTTTTTAAACATCTATATGATTGATTTAAATAATATCAGTATTTGTGGTCGAATTTCGTCCACAGGGCGATCTTTAGTATTTATTATTATACTTAACAACGCGAATAGCTTCTTACAAAGTGGACTAAATTTTTTAAACCTTGTAACGAAAGCCAAGAATTATCCGTCTAACCAAAAAATCACACAACTTTTTTTCATACATAGGCACAGCTTTAATCAGTCAGGATACCGGTTTGAGTAGGACAATGTAAAGTTAATTGTTATCTTACTATCTAGCTCGCCTAGGCCACTTCGGACCTACCGCGTGACTAAACATAACTCTATATTATCGTCATGATATAATTTCCTTCTGGGTCACAGTACATCATCATCATCATCACTGCATCTCAGTCCCTCTCCATGTTGAGTAATAGAGAACCATAATTGACATCATTGTTTGTACCTACCCAAAATGATATTGTGCGCAATTATAGAACAAATATTATGTTCCAGCAGCTCGTTACAGATAATATTTTTTTTATAAAAAGCGGGTAACGTACAGACAAACAGAGAAATATACTGTCGAATTTATTATAATACTAGAATTATAGGGATTTAATGAGCCGGTGCCAAAGGTTATATTCGCCGAGACGTAATAAATATTGTTATCAAACATCATAGAATTTGGTCATCCCCATAATCAGATTACTATTAATAATATCTATGGACGCTTTACACCACGTCAGTCTGGCCCTGTGCTAAGTACCCGAGGGACTTGTGTTACAGGTA
>JAOTAV010000025.1:1093545-1130880 GCA_026546445.1 Cyclargus thomasi | reverse complement strand
AACATTTAGGGGGATGAAAAATAGATGTTGGCCGATTCTCATAGATACCGGATAAGCACAAACAATTTCATCAAAATCGATCAAGCCGTTTCAGAGGAGTGTGACACGAGAATTTTATATGTTCTGTAAATGTACGGTTCCATTATCGATATAATATATTCGATTAAAGAATTTTGACGCAACTGAACCGCAATGCATCATCGATTTGAAGCAAAGACTTTGTACGGTGGTCTATCTATCTGCACTTAGCCTTAGTGTTATGCCTCACTGGAGTCATTCACCCGTCTTGCTCCTTTGAGACAAAGCCTCAGAGAGCAACCGTGAACATACATAATCCTTACTAATGTTTGGTCTGCACTAGAATTATAGTGGAGTTCAACAAGAAATGGTGTGGTCATCCATAATTTAATATTACAAATGCGAAAGTCTGTGTCAGTGCTCTTTATGCCTAAACCACTAGACCGATTTTGCTGAAATTTTGCATGGAAATATTTTGAGTCTCTGGGAAGAACTGAGTATACTTTCTATCCCGAAAAAATGTAGGGTACGCGTGTGATAAACGAATTTTGTGATTGTCAGTTGCGGTCGTCATATAGCAATTACTGTATAAACCAAATTGGCTAAAAGCTAATGTTCAACGCACAACACGCTACGGAAAAACCGCTTTTCTCTGGAAATAGGGAAACGAATTAATCAACTAAAATGCCAATAAAGTACCAAACACAATCTGTGTGTGACCAGTATGCTGAGAGCAGCGTAACTACAAGGTGGCAAGCCGGCAAAATGCCACGGCCCCCCAGCCGGAAGGGGCCCCCGATCAGCCCCCTAGACAAGTGGCGAGCGATTATTTTTTTTACAATAATCGCTTGACGTGTTTTTGTATTGGATTGACATAGTGGAACGAAAACGAACTTGCCACGGGCCTCGAGCGGCATAGTTACGCCAATGGCTGAAAGGATCGTGTAGGTTGTACTGAACAAGTTGTGTGGCCATTTTAATTGTCCGCTTACAGCTGGGTCACACGGCTTCGTTAGATTGCTGCTGCGTTGGTACCATTCATTGTCCCTAGTAGAAATGAGCCAGTTTCTGGCCAGTAACTCTCTGAAGAAAGAGATAGGTAGAAAACTTACATCGCTAATAATTTACTTATTTCTCAACAGAATTCAGAGATTTTTTTTTGATTCTATATATCTTTAGGCCCACTATCATAATAATTTGCATTCAATAAATTTTGTTTTACACGCATATTCCCTATTTGTCCCATCCTATTTCGAGCTGTGCAATGTTTAAGCACACCAGGCCAAAGTGGCCTGCAAGCGGATGGTAAACCATGCATAGGCACCCACAGCCGAACTTCCATCGGGCGTAAATTTGGTAGCGCTTAGGCGATAATATTATTGGCTATACAAAAAATCACTGCCCGCCAAAGCCAAATTTCCACAACATAATTTCGACCGCGCAACTTCGACCTAGTGTGTTAACACTTAATAGACAAGTTATAAGCTGAGCACAGTTATAACATAAGTACTTTTAAGCGTGATGGACTGACATTAACAACAATGCTATGTAACTTGAATAAAAAGTCAGGCTTGGTACAAAAAAAAACAAATATTAGAATAACAAACAAAGGATATGCTCGAAAAGCCCATAGACGACCCTATTTTTAATAAAAAAGAAACAACCTAAGTATTTTATCGAATATAGAATGTAAAATAAATTTAGACAAGAAAACAATATCGAAAATTAGAAATCGGAACGCTGGAATATTACTAAGGAACATTATTTTATTAATATATATTTTATATATTATGTATATTAATGAAATAAGGTTCCTTAGTATAAAACTGTTTAAAAATTGCACTATTCCTTGGAGCTATCTCAGTTTCAAAAAGCTTCGTACAAATGTTATTTAGATATAAATTTAAAAGGATTGAGAACGTCAAGTCTTAATCTCGTTCAATCTTTCGTCGACAGTTTTCTGTTCAAGCGAATTACATGGCAGTTTGGGTAGCTCGCTTTAAATTAAAAGGCTTAATTTAGCATCCTGACAATTTTATTGGATTGCATTTAAACGCTTGTTAAAAGAGGTACGTGTTTTATTTGACGACCCGTTCGGTTTGTTCGTTTAGCGCGTATTCAGCTTTTCCATTTAAATCTGATTAAGCATGCACACGACTTTAAGATCGCTTGACAAACTGAAATTAACAGGCTCGTTACATCAACGAATAACGTATTTTAAGCAACGAATGACATATCAGGATCTGATTCCAATCTAACAATAACGAATAGCGTGTCTTGTGCCCAAGTTTACTTCTGGCCTTAAATTTCCTTTCTTTTTTAACAACGAATTGAACATTTATCGACATAAGTACCAGGTACGACTGGAAATTCAATAACCAAGTACATTGCACAATTAATATATTCGATGTGGAAATACTGATGATAATTTCATAGTTAAATCATAACAATAAGAGGGAAATCAAAAGTGAAACTGAAACTGACGTTGAAACTCAACATTGAGAGTGAAAATGTATTGTGTTAGTTTTAGGGTTCCATACCGAAAGGGTAAAAACGGGACCCTATTACTAAGACTTAAATGTCTGTCCGTCTGTCTGTCTCCAAGCTGTAACTCAAGAACATTAATAGCTAGAGAGCTGTAATTTTTACAGGTTATGTAATTATGATGCCGCTCCAACAAGACATACTAAAACCAAAATGTATGAAATACTAAAATCATACAAAAAACGTGTTTATTTTTTTTTTTTTTTTGAAAATTTTCTCGATATCAATAATGTCTACAGGCAGGCGCTTGAAATTTTCCAAAAAATACAAAATTGTATTTATCCTTCACCAAACAGTAATAAAATTTAAACGAAATCAAATAATTAAGGTGGGTTCTCATACAAAAAACACAATTTTCACCTTTGTTTGCTCTAATATGGTACGGAACCCTTCGCGCGCGAGCCCTACTCGTGCTTGGCCGGTTTTTGTCCATTTCGTAACTTATTCACTTGCACGTCCAACTGCAAATAATTTAGTATTCGATGGAAGTTTGCAGGAATAGTGGACAATGGGCGGTCTTCGTTATCGGCCAGGAGTATATCGAACATGGAAAAATGTTTTGTCATTTCTATGGCATGCAGATGAATCGTTCCGCTTTAAATGCCAATAGAAATGTGAACGACTTCGTACAATAGAAATGTGATTATCTTAAAATTTTCATTTGTTATGACTAGATGAAGTGCGCTCCTCTGTTTAGACGTGATTGGTTTATTTCGAATTGAAGTCGGTACCAGTCAAAAAATTAAATTTAGACAAATCATGACATGTTAGCTGGTACTGACTTTAAAATAATGAAGATTGTGTACGGAAATAGGCTGATGCCTCACCGAATTCTAAAACAGGTACTATTAAAGAATAAATATTATTTAATAATTTTTAGTTTCTTTTTTATTATTTTTGTTTTTTTTTTGGACGTCGGTTTTATTTTTGTTTCAGAATAAAATATAAAAAAAAATCCAAAGAAACGTCAGTTCAGAAAAGTCCTTGCGTTTCGTTTGGATCATCTTAGCAAGGGCACTACCGGGGCTTCAGATCCTAAAATCCTTTCCCGTGGCAGGCCGATAAGCTCTATAAAAAAAATTCTACATAAACATCAGTAAACATTTCCTAACAGGTCTGCCTTTAAAGTATCCATGTTATTTGCGGAAATTGTAGAAAAATGTAATATTGCAACAATGATGTAAGGTGAACTATAAAATAAGCGGATAATATTGGAAAAATTGTTACGCTGGCTTATTTCAATAAGCCAGGATATTTACGACGAATAATCCCTTCAACTGAGTCTCAAACACAATACTGAGAGAATACAAAATCACAATACATTTCACCTAGATTATTATTACTTGTTTACATGATATTGTTCGATATAAAAGATATTGAATATTGTCAAGTAAATGAGAAATAAATATAGATATTTCTAGCAATTTCTTGCGTGCCATTTTGGTGAAATAGTGTATATATTTTGAAAATCAGTGATACGGATACGTCCGCATCTGCTGAATGGGAACCGATTTGGTATTATATAGCTAAGCTGTTATATTGTGTTATTAATTGTTTTAAAATGGTAAATAAATTTATTTTCTTTCTTTAATAGTCTTTGGACGTAAGTAAAACAATTATTTATTCCGTGGTAAGAACAAATCAATCTGCAGCAATATTTTGCAGCGCTTTTATTCAATAACTAACTTCATCTTAAGCTAGATGACGCCTGCAACTGCGATGCGCCAAAATTCGTTTATCACGCGGGAACCGAACATGGACTTTTTTTTTTTTAAGTGTTTATTCAGTAAAAATTACAATTTTTTTTTTAAACTAGCAATTGCCAAACTGAATGTCAGTTTGTTGGCGATGTACGTCCATGCCAAAAGGCTAATTGATTCAGTGGTTTGAGCGTCAATAGGCAACAGACACATTGACAAACTCGCATTTATAATATTTCGTATAGAAGTACGGATCACCCATTCAACACTGTTCAAGTATGGATCACTCATTAAAAAGCCGATAAAAATCTGAAATAAAACCGGCCAAGTGCAAGTTGGAAGTCGCACGAAGGGTTCCGTACCAGTAAAGAGTAAAAAGTTGAGAAGGCTTTATTCTTAAAGTAGAACAGCTTTAACTGGTCACGAGTCACGACATAGCACCGATAGCGCGATGTAGACGTACTGATACGCCATCTAGTATCAATTAGACGAAACTGTTCAAAAAACACGTTTGTTGTATGTGAGTATATACGAGCATATACTCTTGTACAATTAATTTAGTTTATTTTTAAAGTATTTGTTGTTATAGCGGTAACAGAAATACACAAAAAATATAAGACTCAGTTTCTAGTCGAGGTTAGCATCTACATAGCAGCAATATTAAAACAGCGTTGATAAATAATATCCGTTGGGACGGCGGGATCCGAATGCCGTAGTGAAAATTTATACACATTCAGCTATTAATTTACCTACTGACATAAATACTGGCATATGTGCACAGGTGGTTACGTAATAGCTGCATAATATAAAACTTGCAAATTAGATTGATATTATAAAGCTGAAATTTTTGTATTTGAACGCCGTATCAAAAATACGTTTGGTTTAAAAAAGTATTTTTGTTCATAGTCAAATTACCTAAAATTTAAAGAAAAGATTAATGACTTCGAAACTGTTACGTAACGGATATGTAACGGATTTTCTATTCACTTAATAGGAAAAAAGTTGAAATAATATTAAATTTAAAGTATATTGATATTTAAAAAAAATAATTAAATATTAATGTATTTAACCTTAAATAAATATTAACTATTGTTTTCGCTATGAATGATGTTTATAAACTAAACCCAGACGTAGATGAGAACACAATTAGGAGAAAGTCAACATCAAATAAGAAAAACATTTTCACCCAACCGCAGTTGATTGGAGTGACAAAAACGTAGACCCGATACTAAACTGAACCAATTAGTGAGTTGGGAAAATAAGTTAAATTGTTTATTTTACTTATAAATGTGTTAAACTAAGAATACCTAAATAACGCAACATAAAAATCCAATACCTACTTCCATACAAATGTTATAAACGCCAAAGATACTTTTTATGCAAGAAAGTACAATTTTCGGGGATAAAAAATATCTTATATCCCAGGGACTCAATGTCCACACTAAATTTCAGCAAAATCAGTTGGCGCACGATAAACTAAATTTGGCGCAAGGTGTAAGCATCATCTTTTAATAATATACAACTGCAAAAACCCTTTTACCATAACGGGTGCAAATGCACAGTTGATAGTTGCCAACCACAGACCATATGATGCAAGAATGGATGATACTAATCTTGACGATCTGAAGTCGACGGATATTCTAGACAATGTCTGAGATAACATGTCAACGAAGACTCCAATTATATGACAAATAGTTCTAGACATTCATGAGAACCTAATTGTTATTCCAGAAACGAAATATTAAATGATGACACGAACATTAAATACCAAGTATTCCTAAAACATCGATGTAACTCGATAAGCCAAACTAATTTCATAACATCACGATACGATTTGAACACGTAATTTATAGCAAAATGTTAAATACAATAGTGAAATAAGCCAGAATATTGTCGCCTGAAATATCAATAACACGGAACTGATTTCAACGAGACTGTAAAGGACGTTCTACTAGGCGGTAACAAACATCACGCAAAGGTGATGATGCAATGCATTCTCTGAACTGAAGGTGCGTTTTAGATATCAATGATGTAAAAGGTCGTGTTTGACAAACCGTTTGTCAAACGCGACCTTGATGTATTCACAAGTGTACCCTCAATACATGGCGTAAGATTAAATTGATTCATCTTAGATATTAATGTCTTAAATTGTGTCCATCGAGTATAGCTATTTTCAATCTTCCGTTATGAACTGAGGGTGCAATTTGGATTGTATCAAATTGCACTTTTGCGTGATGTTTATTCCCGCCGTATAGAACCCCCAAAAATTCTAGATAGTCGTAACCGTTACTGCCAACCACCCAGAAAAGGTCATCTAGGTCGGTCAACTATATTTCGTTTCGTTATGCATGGTCGGTGGTTGGTGGTAATGCTGTCCAGACTAAGATCATTGAGATCATGGTTGCCCTATCAAATATTGGTAGATCAATCGACTTCTACACTCTATTATTAAAACTTATTCTTGAACCCAATGCCAAGCTAATCGCTACACTCATAGACAAAAATTGTAACCTAACTCTCACTTAATGAGTTTTGAAGAAAATGAGTGGGATAATGTAAAATCTTGATTAAATTTAAATAATTAAACGTTAACAAATCTTAGCGTGATCGTAGATTGCAAATTATTTTACATAATTTTGTTTGCCTTAAAATATAATGGCGTATAAATCTCGTTCTTTTGTCCACCAGCGGCCAAGGCGGCGGCGGCATGTTTGGTGACGTCAACATCTCGGCGATCCTCGACTCGCTGAGTGTTAGCTACGACAAGAGAGTACGACCCAACTATGGAGGTAGTATCACAATTTGCTACTTAATTTATATTATCAAGACTACAAATAATTGAGGTCCTCTTGTGGCAATCTTTTAAAATAATTGTCGAATAAAGAACTAATTATTGTTGGATAAATATTTAGCTTGGAACGAAGTGTTCGTAATAAATTTTTTCGTTTTCCTGTTTGTGACGAGATGTAAATAACGACTGACACAAGTGGACCTAAGCGTATTTTCAGTGAATTCTTTCTGTTTAAAAAAAATACATATATTTAAACGGAAGCAGGCAGCTCAACAAAACTTAGAAGGTACTACAGTTAAATGAATTATTCCAAGAAGCCGAAAGGATCGAATAAAATAAATTGTATTTAAAAACAGTTTTAATCCATAATATTGCTTATCATTCTGATGCATCTATAGAACAAAAACGGCATTGAAACTGAAACAAATTTCCTAATAAAGAATCAATTCCTGGACTGCTCACTGTTGCGCCGAAAAATAATGAATTGTTGATGGAATGATATTATGAACTGTGCAACTTAACTAAGTTTAAGTTAACTATTACGTTGCTGGGATAGAAACAATGAATCTTGATCTGCAATTAATATTTAATACTATTAGTATATATAATAACTTTAATAAGTTATATATAATATAACTTATTGAAGTTATTTTATAGATTTGCATGATAAACTCATGAAAAGTGTATAAAAAAGACATTAAAATATCAATAAAAAATTGTAAAAATTACTGTGGGTTAAACTAAATACCCAGTAATAGAGCTGTTGTTACGGATTATATCAAAGAAGATTAAATTATTTATGAAAATACGACGAAGAAGAGAAAATATTTACAGTAAAAATAAAACACCCTACGTACTGCTATCAACCAACTTAGTGACTTCGAGTTATTGACAAATCTTGTGAATATAATATATGATAAACACATTTAAAATGTTTGCTGCTAGCAAGGGAAGAATGAATATAGATACAGCGAACATATCTTACGCGTCACATAATCCTCGTACGTGAATAGACGGCAAAGAATATAGAGTGTTAGTATCGAAATACTCATGTCGTACATTCCAACAATGCCTTAAACACAGCGCATATCAGAAACAAAGAAATGCTATCCGTTTATGTCTGTTGTACTATTTTCATAAAGAATTGAAATCATCGATTCGAGGTCGTGACCCGATGCTTTCAATTTATAAAATGCCTACTAACATTTCAGGACCACCTGTGGATGTGGGAGTCACCATGTATGTGCTGTCCATCAGTTCCTTATCTGAAGTGAAAATGGTATTTCCGAGCCCATTTTTAAGTAGATCGTTGATTAGAACTCCGAAGAGCTAGGCTAGGTTCGAGCCCGAGCGTTACCATGGTGAGGCTCGGGCAAGAGTCAGGAACATCATCGTCCTCTGGTTTGGTTTTCACAGCACGGGGGGCTCACGAAACTCACAATTGGGCTTGATTGCAGGTCCTCCAGTGGAGGTGGGCGTCACCATGTATGTGCTATCTATCAGCTCCGTCTCCGAAGTGCTCATGGTACTCGCCACTGTCAACTCACGCTTGACTCGGTCTCTCCGGCCGTGGGCCGCTGCGACCGAGCAGCCCCAGACACGAGGCTGCGAGCATGCCGGCGTATTGGAGCCGACTACCCGGAATGCTACATCCACTATTTGTTCAATTCTCAAAATTATACTCTAAGATCCTTTCGATCAAGTGGCATAGTTATCCGGGTGTGTCTAAAAACATACTAAAATGTTATTTGCTATTAAACATTCCTGAAAGCAAGACACAGTCGAATTTGCTCCATTGGTGTTATTTTTTTAAGCTTTTTATGTTTTTGAGTAGGTGTCTTTTGTGTCTGTGGGTTTCTTTCTACTATCTCCCAAAATGGCGTTGGAAACCTTGGGAGTCGCCACTCGCAATTTTCTAACTTTTAGTAGTCTTGCTATGAATGTATTTAATGTTTGTAACCGCTGTCCAGTAAGTTCCGATTGGACGAGGGAACTTCGAGTGTTTTTTTTTATGTTGTATAATTTTAATTTCTTATTCAATGTTATTATTTCCAGTTTAAAACAAACGAAATGGTGACTCTATGATATCAAAGTTCGTTCGTTCTTGATTATGGTAAATTATAATCGGAATATTTGAAATGTTTTTGTTTGAACGCCGCAAACCCTTGATAACGGTTCCAAAAAATAACGTCTGAATGAGACCAGGGAGTATGACCCCTAGTGGAAACCAAATCAAGGGGACCCAAAAAGTCACATTAAGACGTGACCAAAATCGGAATTAGAATAGTCCATTTCATTTTACACATTTAAAATACACGTAGATATGAGATCGCAGGACGCTAATTAGACACCACGAGGAATTTTAAACATGAGTCCAAAACGTGTACTTTGAATTGCGTTCGTCGAGTAACATTAAATTCATTGTTATTCGTCGAATTTAATGTCGTTTCGAGCATTTGGCAGCATTTTTAAAATAATCAATATTTTAATGTATTAATTAAGATTGCATTGTAATATTCTATTATTCAAAATAAATTTAATTCATGTATCACTGGCCTAGAAGAGCGCCACAAATTCTGCCATATGTAACATTTAAATTATTCATGTCCATTTTTATGTGTGCGGTTGGCGAAATATAACTTGCAAGCTGTTAGTCTTTGATCTGAAACACATTGTTATGCAAATTAAATTTCGCCAACTTTGAATACCCCATTCTCATACAGTTCCAAGACAAGAATATATTCCATGACATGACATGTATTGTTTATGATATAAGCCGATGATTTAAAATGGCGAACCTATTATTTTCATTACAATTGAGCCATTTTGCCACATTCGAGGCGAAAATGCTCCGACAAAAGACCAAATCCTATTGTTCAAATTATACCGTCGTATCACATTGAAATTTATGTCGACTATATATAAACTCCCAAATACAATTTAATAAGTAAAATTTGTTTTCAGGATTTCACGTTGGACTTTTACTTTCGACAATTTTGGACGGATCCGAGACTCGCTTATAAGAAAAGACCCGGGGTAGAAACTTTGTCGGTGGGATCGGAATTCATAAGAAATATATGGGTGCCCGACACGTTCTTCGTCAACGAGAAGCAATCTTACTTCCACATCGCCACGACGAGTAACGAGTTTATTCGCATTCATCATTCAGGATCTATAACACGAAGTATCAGGTAATCCTTAATTAAATATTGATATCCCGATGAACGATTGAATACCAATTTTGACTGTGATCGGATGACGCTATTTGAAGCCTTAATTTATTTTCAGATTGACTATAACCGCATCATGCCCTATGGATTTGCAATATTTTCCAATGGACCGTCAGTTGTGCAATATAGAGATTGAATCCTGTAAGTTTTTATTGCGTCGGTTAACAATTCTAGTTTCTATATAAATTTATTTTTCAATAGTGAATCGCTTGAAAAAAAAGTGAAAAACATAATAACTAATAATGAAACACAATTTGCAATTGCGCTTCCAATTAGTAGAGAAATTATAAAGCTGAGAACAATTGACATTTGTAACGACGCCACACACCTCCGTCGGAAACGTTAGCTTCGTAGTTCAATCGGCATTCACTTTATGTAACCCCCATTGTGATGGGTATTTATATCGTTCCATATTGCATGGTACAGTTGGCTACACCATGCGGGACATCAGATATAAGTGGAACGAGGGACCAAATTCTGTAGGAGTATCCAGTGAGGTGTCTCTACCGCAGTTTAAAGTTCTTGGCCATCGGCAGCGGGCGATGGAAATTTCTCTTACGACAGGTACAAAGCACTTCGCCTTTCTATTCTTACTTCTTCTATTTTGCACGTTTTGCTTCAACTAATACAAATTATAGTTGCTTTATTTTTATAACATTACGCGCATAATATATATTAGCTTGTTTATTTGGTTAAATTGAATTCTTCCTTAACCATTATTATAACTAACTAAAGTCAATTATTATTCCAGAATTTAAATGTAATATTTAGTATGAGATCACAATTTTAATAACTGTGTGATAAATTGATTTAAACAATTAAATATGAATATATAAAAGTTATAAGAAGTTTGATTACACATTACTACTATAAAAGCCGAAACCCTCCTGCGAATCACGTGCGGAATTAACTGTATAATTCAACAAATTTATTCTTGCAGGAAATTACTCGCGGTTGGCTTGTGAAATACAGTTCGTTCGTTCGATGGGCTACTATCTGATTCAGATTTACATCCCCTCGGGTTTGATTGTCATTATATCATGGGTCTCATTTTGGTTGAACCGTAACGCCACCCCGGCCCGAGTGTCACTCGGGGTAACCACTGTCTTGACCATGACTACCCTGATGTCATCCACCAACGCTGCTCTACCCAAGATTTCGTACGTCAAGTCTATCGATGTTTACCTGGGGACCTGCTTCGTGATGGTGTTCGCCAGTCTACTAGGTATCAAACATGATCTATAGTATACCTAGGTTATGCTATGCGTTTTCTGTTTTGCTGTGCGATTTCATTTCAGAGAAAATGACGTGTAAAAATTCTTCCAGAATACGCTACCGTTGGTTACATGGCCAAGAGGATCCAAATGAGGAAACAAAGGTTTACAGCTGTTCAGAAAATGGCTGCTGAGAAAAAGATAAACATTGAGCCACCTCCGGTACCAGTTGGGCCTGAGCCGTTACCTCCGCCGCGGACTGCTGGAATCACAAGGCCTACTCCTCCGAGTCGATCTTCGGTAGGTGATTCCTATTTTGGAAGTCCTTTATATTTATTTTTGAGCATAAATACTACTCCTAATTCAGTCCTATAATACTCACACACAGGAAGTGCGGTTCAAGGTCCACCACGGTCACGATCCAAAACCCTTCACAAAGGTTGGCACGCTGGAGAATACGATTAATGGCGCCCGGAGTGGACCCTCGACTGCGCCACCGCCAGCTCCTGACCCAGAGAATACTGCAGAACTACCCCCACACCTGATCCAAGCCAAGGTAAGAATAAGATTCAGTATAAAATACGTGCTGTTTATAAAAGTCACCTTAATTACTCAGCGAATGTACGTTGTTTAGCAGAGCGATTTTTTGTGTTGCGATTGTTCTAAAGCCATTTGCGAATTCATTTCATATCGTCATTAATGCGGGTTGTGTTAAATATTTTATGCACGACAAGTACTCGTGCATAAACGTAAAGTATGTATATGTTAACTTTTTATAATATTAAGGTGTCCATTTTTAATTGCAACAAGCAATTTTCGTAATTCAACGATTACATAATATTAAAAATGTTGTATATTTTTAGTGTAATGTTGCAGAGATTTTTCTTTCAACTCCAAATTGTGGTATATCAAATAGACATAATATTTTACTGATGCTATGCTCTTTTTATCATTATATTTGCAAATTTTAGATACAATAATTGAAACAGAACAAAGATTAGGCTTGCTATTACTACTGTAACTAATTTTGCGGCTAGATATAAAATTTTTATAATATTTGAGCTGATTGGTTCTTGAACGATTGATTCTATTAACTAGATTCTAGAGTGACGATATAATCGTTGAATTAACCATAGGGAGTCAATTTGAGTACTTTTGCAGGGCATCAACAAGTTGCTGGGCACGACGCCGTCTGACATCGACAAATACTCACGCATCGTGTTCCCAGTCTGCTTCGTTTGCTTCAACCTGATGTACTGGATCATCTACCTGCACGTCTCCGATGTCGTCGCCGACGATCTCGTGCTACTGGGAGAAGAGAACTAAGCAGACAACGACTACGACAAGCCCTATAGGATCGGCTGTAGCATCGACTAAAGCCGCTCCTATATTTATTTCCTAATTTGATTCAATTTTAAAATTATATTAATTAAATTATATAAATGTTGTATTGTTAGTTGATATGGTTATGAGTTTATCAAATTTTAAAAACGTATGCACATGTAGATGTAGCGTTTATGCATCGTTTATTAAATCTTGCGTAACTTCCTTTACAGGTTTCGAACTATTAAAAAGACTCAAATATATTAAGGTGTATGTAGCTGTAACTATAATCTACGTTAGAATATCGACCCTTTCCAAAGGTTCATTATAAAATACCATTATGCTAATGATTCCTCTAGTCCTAACTACTAGTAAATATTGGTAAGTGTCAACTATAAGGTAATCTAAATGTGGACGGGAGATTTGAAAATGATTAGTAAATTAGTCTATAACAGAAACACCTGGTGAAGTATCAAGATTGACTTAATTTGTAGATAGGAAAAGATTAAATGCACAGATGCATGGTGAGAGATAATTATTATGTAAATAATTATACATACTATACTTGTTAGGATACTCTAGTCGATTACCCTATTTTATATGAAATTCCTTTCAAATCTTTTACACTTATGATCGTGTCATAATCTAGCACCTATTTTATATATAACCAATCGTCTGAATTACTAATTTTATTTTAATAAATTACTAGCTGATAGGAATACTTTAAATTTTGCTTAAAACTACAAGGTATTATATTTATATATTATGTTAATTGTCGTTTAAATTTGGTAGTTCATTCTTAAAATTTTCTCAATTTACGTACACATCTAGCGCCTGGCCGGCTTCTGAAGGTTTGCGGCAAGATTTTACTTTTTCACTGCAGTCGAGTGGTTATTCATAAAATTAACCAATCGGCTACTCTGTTGAGTTATGAAATGTCAAAGCACCTCAGAAGCAAAATATGAATTATGTTAAATTAAAATTATTATTAGCAATTATTATTATTAATCGTCCTTACATTTATATACTTTGAATCAGATGCAAGTAAGTTTTTGTTTCTGTTTGTAAAGGATTTAATTGCCTTTGCTGTAGTTGATAGTACATTGTTATCAACGTCTTAGCAGTTGTAACTTAATTGATCTAGTTTGAGTAACACCATTGTTCAAGTCTGAACTTTGAATTGCCCAACTTTCATACATGGAACACAATAATTTTAGAAAATTAAACTATGTCACCGAAGTCTTCTCTCGGCAATATTTTAGTTATACATAATTTTAAGGGTACTTCATTATTTCCGTTATAAAAATGCATAGTTTAATGAATAATTGGTCGTAAAAATTATGACGTCATAGAAGAATTTAAATCCGGCCAAAAATCTAGAGATCTGAGATATTGCATTAGAACATTTTCGATCAATTTTGCAGTCTTTTAGAGATTTCTAATTATTTATTTATAATTTTACGAATCTTTGGCTGTGAAAACTAATTATTATTGTAATAACTAATTGTTACTTGTGTTTCAAAGTACGAACTTACCATTAACGTATGAATGGATAGTTAATCTGAATTCAGAATATTTTAAAAGCTTCTGAGAACTAAGCATAACACTTTGATAATTCAAACTTGTTTTACTTTTTGAACAAAGTTTTCTATAACATTAAAAAAGGAGAGATTATTATTTAATTTACTAGCAAATCTAAGTACGTCATATAAAAGTCGTTGATTGTTTAAAATTTTAATAAAACTTATTAATAATAGATATCAAAGATGTTACTCAATAATTATTTATTCAAATACGATTATTAGAGTTTTTTTAAGTAATTTATTATTAATAAAAAATATTATAATAATCTTAAATGCGTTGACACCAAAATGTATAGACAAAGCGTAATTTATTAGAGAACTATTTTGTGTAAAATATAATATTATTATAGTAATCATTAGTAAAATTATTTGTACCTGGTTCAAAATATTTAGGATCTTTTCTGGCCTACTAAGTTGTCAGGACTGTTACCACACCCATAGTAATAATTATAACATTATTATACTTATACTTACTGTTAGTAATTATAAATGAAGAGATTTAACAGACGATTATATTTCCTTAATGCGAGAAATATTTTCATGAAAGATGTTATGTAAAAAACATATCTTTATCACATTATTTACTTTCATAATTTTGTTTCTCATTAATTTTTTATCAGCACGTTTTTGAAATTGCTCAACATTTAAATAATACACTTACCCCATTAAAATTAACTTATAGGAATTGTTCTACCTGTTTCTTATCACATTTTTATCAGGTTTTGTCTAAAATATCCTGTTTTAAATATTTAAATATTTCTTTTCCGTTACTAGGGAAGTTCCTTTACATTAAGTTGTAGAATTAACAGTATTACGTAGACTTTAATTATATGAAATTAAGTTTTTATGAAGACTGATTTAACTTCTAAATTTAGTTGAAATTTTGTATTTCAAAATAAATTGAACTATTGTTAAAACTAATGTATATAATATACATAATAATAAAAATTCTTCGTTATAGGCAATCATAATTATTTAAAAATGATTTTTTTTTGGAAATAACCACGTTTGGAAAACTTTAGAAAAAATATAATATACACCTAAAATAATATATTTAAACTTAGTAAATATAGACACTTATCACAGCCAAAATAAGTTCGTGATGAATTCGAAACGATTAGGAGTGAATTTATAATGAATACGATAGAGAAGTATATACTGCACCTAGAGTAAGTAGGTAGAGTAGGTCTGCAGGAGGGGAACGGGCGACGTTTACTTAGGACTGGTGAAAACTGAGGACAATATCTAGAGGGTTTTAGCTGGTTAAAAATACGACCAGGGGATTATTATGACCTCTGATTCCCAGCCAAGTTCCAGCCAGTCAGCATTCACGTGGCATTAAATACTTGAAGTTTAACGTTCCCTTATGTCACCAACATGTTTAAAATCCATTGGTTGTCTATGAATGGATTTTAAAAATGTTGGTGACATTAGGGAATGTCAAACTTCATGTACTTAGTGTCACGTGACTGCTAACTGGCTGGAACTTGGCTGGGAATGAGAGGTCATAATAACCCCCCAGTAGGTTACAAAAAATACCGACCAATTTTTTTTACTCAATTTTGTTGCTCGAAATAGAACTCAGTTAATAAAATATTCTGATATTTACTTTTCTTGCTTGAAATATTGATAACTTACATGATTTTGAATAATTATCTTGATTAGTTAAGTTATATTTTTTATTATATAAACGTTTTAAATTAAATTTCCAACTTTTATTACCTTCAATAAATAATATTTCAATTTTGTTTAGCATTTAGCCTCCCCGACACAGGCACGTTATTATTTTAGTGCGCCACAAACCGCAACAGTTTACCTGGACACTAGGTATCGCACACAAACTTACGATTTCTATTTTTTTAAAATTATTGTTAATACCGCCTCTGGCGGGAACTTTTTTCTCGAAATATGTTAATAACTTCAACGTGGAGGCTATAATGACTAGTATACTTATTATTGTTAAAAAAGTCGCCCTTACACCCCAAGTGCGCAAACAAATTCTAAATCACATTATAATTAAATTAGTCTAATTAAATTAATGAAGCAGCAAACATAATTTAGAGAAAGTAAATATTTACTGTAGTTATCAAAAAAAGGTTCATCAATTATGTATCTCATGTTAGAAAGAGACCCTTTAGATTGAGAAATGATTAAGTAGAATGTATAGTGCTCAAAACGAGATACACGAACCATTTATCAGATTTATCAAATAGATCACATACCAACACAAAAACATGAGTGTTTCTTTTGTATTTATCTGTTTCAGATTTTTATAAGGTGTGAAAAATGACCATTCGTATGAAATTGATATTTTTTAACGAAAAATTGATGTCTTTTAACGAAAACGCTTCGTGTGTCTAGTTTTGGTATGATGACGAATTTTGTGCAAGTGACAATGTCCTGACTGAATTTCGGTACAAGCGTTTCACATGCCGATTAATCGGTGACTGATTTTGTCGGATGAAATGGTATTAAAATAATAAAGCCATGAGTTTCCACTGACTGACGTAATCTTTACTTTTTCAAATATCGAAAAACGTGACATATAAGAATGTTAACAAATCGTATTTGGCACGTTACAAAAATTTACAGCTACCATGCGTTTATTCGGAAAAATTACGATTACAAACGTCTGTGTCTCCCTTCTGAACGCAATTTCAGGTCACCGTATAGTGCGAGTCGAAATTTACCAAACGAAGGACATAATATGATAGAAACTCCTTGAAAATTTTACTCGTATTTAAATTGGCTAAGGATATACCTTGTAGAGAATCGTTTGCATGGATTGTGGATATTTTTTAAACGAGCCAAAGTTGTGATTGGTAGATTTTACAATCGATGTCGCTGTGTCTGTGTATTAAAAAAAATATTTTACTTCTAATTTCTGTCATAAAATGTATAACGTCAAAAGGGATTTATAAGTCGTCACTTGCAAGTATTCTAAGGCCTTCAAGGTTGAATTATTCCAAAATTTAAGGTCTGCAAAGAGCACATTGTAAAAAATATTACACGATAAGATCAAATTAATATTTTGTAAATCCAAATGTGTGTCTGATCTCTCCAAGCTGCTGAAGCAATTTTGATAAAATTTACTACAAACAGTTTGAGACACTAAATGATAAGAGGATTTTTAAAAATGGTATTTACGTTTATCTTTAATAAAGGAATAAATTTATACAGAAAAATTTGAATTTCGAATTTTTTTCTACATATTTATTTTACAGAGACAAATTCGAAATTCAAATTTTAGTTCGATTATTTATTTAAAGCAAACATTAAATATTTAATACCTTACGTGGTGTTAATTTATTATTTAAATATTAAAATTTATATGGTATTGGTACTCGTTTATTAGCTTACACTATTTCTAAATTCTAGACTATTTTCCATTATAAAATGTGCCAAATTGGTGTTTGAATTCATAGCAAATGAGTTTTTATTTATAAATAAGTGAATTGCAATTGATGATTTTTTTTTATTGTATATATTTTTTATTTTATAGATTAAATGCGGATTATAATCGTTCATTTCTATTTTACACCCGAATTCACATTCCTGAACACTTATGTTATTGGCATAGTGATTATTTTGACACACTTCCATTCACAGTACTCTTGTAAGCCCGTGACGTTCTGTGATGTAACAACAACTGGTAAGGACTATTTCGCAAATCATCTAACTTATCCAATGCCAAAAACATCTCAACATAATAATTACATTCCCTTTATAACTATGTATTTAACATTGAAACCAACAACTTAACTTAACTTAAATTAACTTAACCTACCTCCTAATTAGATTTTGTGTTTTTGTTACGAAAATATATGAACGCCCTAAGATGGGCTTTATTGATTTTGCCCGGAATTCGTCTCCGTTCGGACGCTGTGGGCTTGGTACAAGTTGAGAAATTACGCGTCTCGATCAGTGTGGTTGAGGTGGCGGTGAAGTTTTATAAAATTTAACGATTGGTGTTGATTTTATATAACAATATAAACATCATTCAAAGAAATATTAAATAATTTTAATTTTTTTTTAATATTTTTTTTTACAAATCATATTTCGTCGTAAAGCCTCGATCTGTCGAGTTGGCAAAATTTTACAAGTCTAATAAAGTCAATAAATATCAAATTTTAACGTGTTGATAAAATTTAACGAAACACAACAATCTCAATTTGTCACATTTAATTTTAAGCTTGTTTATTTTTAATATTTACTGTGATAATTTAATGTGTTAATATTGTAATGTAGTGTACATTAATTCATTGTGTCCAATACCCTGTTTGATCGGAGGTACATATTTTAATAACGTTAAATTTTCGATCGTTAAACATCGGTTGTTAAACCAATATAATCAATAAATTAATTTTTTACTTACGCATTTAGCCAATACACTATATATAATAAGTTATTAACTTATAAAAATATTTATACGACGGTGTTATAAATAGGAAAATTGTATGAGCGTACTCAATGCTATTTCTGTTTACCTTTCGTTCAGGGACATTTAATAATAATTAGTTATTTTGAAAAGTTTAAGAAAAGTTATTTTTCGAGATTATTTTTTTTCTTTATCTTTGTTAATTTTAATCTAAAATTCCACGTACGCTGCAGTTTTGAAGTATATGGAGAGGTTTAGAAGTAAGAGAATGGTTGTGTCTCCATCCTTTCATACTTACGGGCTATTTGAAATACTAACACTAATCACAATTGCTATGTAAATATAGATGTAATTCATACAATATGTATCTGATAGATGCATTTATAGATGGGGCAAAACGGATTCCTTTTTGTATCCTACCATCTTAACTCCTAGAGTCGTCCATAAATTACGAGACACTTTGAAATTGCAAACAATTTTCTTGAGGTGTAATGGCACAACATCCGTTACTTGAAACCAAAAATACTTCCGACAAAGTTTCTGATACCTCTTACCACATAACCTCGATGCCCTTTTATTTTTTAACGTAACTAATGGACGGCTCAATCATTCTTGCCAATCCTGGAACCCTGTGCTGTTTGCAGTCCTTGTAGCTCCAACATTAAGGCTGATTTCCACCTTACTTCAACCGTCGGCGCTGATGTCCTGAGATGTTTCAAATATAATCGCATTCGCTCTGCGACAAAATTGAGTAATTTTATCGGTTCTCGAATTACATTTCGTTGTCAGCACCGACACTAAAATCAGCCTAAGCATACCTTTTCGATCCCAACGGCACGCGGCATCCGACAAAAAATCAAATGCCACTCTTTGAATTAAAGTCTGTCCAGTTCTGTATGTGATTGAATTTTAATACATAGTTTCTAAATTATGTGCTTCAGTTCCTATCAAGATTGACCTTGCCATCGATGTCATTTCTGCCCATACTTCATAAAGTAGTATTACTTGACTTTTTGTCGGACGGTTCACTTGCCGCGAGGATCGAACACACTTTTAACATTCTATTTTTTCGGATAGTGAAAAAAATTTATGTGTAATGATGTTGCTCAAAAAGGAAAAGTTTAAATGTTTATTGTAGTAGAATGTACGAAATTTAGTTCTGTGATCCGATTAATATTATATGATCATGAATCCGTGTTTTATTTGGACCTCCATCTGGTACTTCCATACAATTTTTTTTTTAAGAGCCTATACTGTCCCACTGCTGGGCAGAGGCCTCCCTCAAGGTCTTCCATGTGTCGTGTTCTACGCCACAACAGGCCAGCCTGGCTTGTAGGCATCCAAATCGTCTCGCCATCTGTTTAGATACAAATATTATAAATGCAAAGGTGTCTGTCCGTCTGTTACGCCTGGTAGCTGAACCGATTTTGCAGTAATCATTTAAATGCTTTGAGTGTCAAGAAAATATTTTTATTTTTTTAAATATCTCACTAAAAGTATTTATGTATATTATGTATCTGCTTGTGATGTTTTTAAAAATGTACGTCTCCCGGGCGATATTTGAACTTCTACGGATGGGCGACATCTAGTGGTGTAATTACTCCTGGGCCGATTCCGGTGTGAGTAGCCGGCTTAAGTAAACCAGACGAGCTACGGAATAATTATATAGTACCCAGTGTGTACCGAATACACAAGAACATTCCATCTTTCTTTACGTACCATTTTTGCCGTGGGAGAGGCGTGCCATTCGTCGGCATGAATGGACCGGCTTGACCGGAGTGATACCACGGCCTCAAAGTAAACTGGCGTGAAACGGCGTTATGCTGTGTTTCGCTCAGTGAGTGAGTTTACCGGTGGCCCAACTTCCCTAATTTATATGGAAGTGTGAATTTTTAGTCACTGGAACCGTACACAGTTTCACCTTTACTAATAGGGTAACTACTGCAGTGACTTTAGTCTAGTCTAAGTCCACGGTAAGTAGAACAGCAGAGTACACTGTAAAACCTAAGTTTGAAACACATGTTAAGCCTGTAAGCGCCTTATAAACTACATCATAAAGGATCGACTCCATTCGATCTTCATGAGCGTTTACGTAGCGTCGAAAGCAGGAGTTTCATTGCAGTTTAAATAAAGTATATAATATATAAAATTAAGCAAGTCATTGTTATAGAAATAGATCGCGCAAGGCTTACATGTGCGCCGTATCGAGAACCGGTTCTGTTTCAAAGAACCGGGATTTCGATACCAGACTTTGCTGGAACCGGGACTTCCCGGGATTTCCGGTACTTTATTTTTTTCGATTATTTGTATATTCGTATACCTATTTAAAATACCAAAAGTCTGACGAATAAAAGTATAAACTAGAATAATCAAATAATCCTAGTCAAAGACTTTTTGTTTCTTCCAATTGCTTTACAGCAATAAAAACACTAAAAGACTATACAGCAATAATGAAAAAAAAAATTCACTCGACATTTAGTATGTAATTATGACATTAAAACTATTCAAAGTGTATTAACAAAATTACTAAGTTACATTTGAAATAGTAGTAAATGATTTTGATTTTTATAATAAAAATTAATGTTCGTCCATTAATTTTTATTACACATTGAAAAAAAATGTCGGCTGCGGGTGGGATAGCGTGATAAAAATAAAACGATCGCCCCTGTCAGTTGTCACAATAAAATTGTATTTAAGATCCCCAAAATACCTAAAATCCCGGTTCTTGTATTTAAATTCCGGGTTCTTTTGCCGCTACAAAGAAGCGGGAATTCCCAGGATTTTCGGTACCGAGATTTCCCGGTTCCATACCCTAGCGCTGTAGTATCTGCCGCGCCGCACCGCTGCGTTTGGTTTTGGCTGTGCATTGATAGATCAGTATTTGAGTTATAATGGTGAACGCACATTTATCAGAATGAATGAAAGTCATTTTCTCTTTGAATTCAACAGCAAACGAAACGAACGACGATACGACGAATCAGAGGATTCGGCGCGTGTTAGTGTGCGAAGTTTCATGACACTTCACATATCGAACTATAATAGTATATTGTGCAATTCGTGCGAAGTTGTCAATTAACAACTTCGCACGAGTGGCACATACTATTTTTTATTACGAATGCGGAGAAAGTGGTATCTTCGCGCATACTTTTGGGGTCGAAAACACGCTAAATGCCCATTTCACAATTACCGCACGAGTTTTGAGTAATTTAATGTCAATATGAGTGCAACAAGTAAACTTCTCGCACCTAATGTCTGGTTTACGCGTATTAAATAGATAAGTAGTTGTATTAGTACCACTTGCTACTAAATTTTGTGTTTACATGCAGTTAATAACTTAAAATTTAGTTACCTACTTATATACTTAATACTTGTAAACCAGACATAAGTTTACTCGTCGCACTCGAATTTACATTATATTTACTCAAAACTAGTTTGGTGATTGTGAAGTGGACAATTAGTGCCTTTTCGACCCAAAAAGATGCGCGAAAATACCGCCTTCCTCGCATGAGTAATAAAAAATACGTTACGTCCAGCTCGTTCGGTTCTGATAAAACTCCTTTTTAACCGACTTCCAAAAACGAGGAGGTTATATGTTCGGTTGTGGATATTTTTTTTAATTCGCAGCGAATACAGATGATGATACGCGAGCGGTTGTGTTGAAGGCATATACACGTTCCTCTACGTTTGCCTTTGATTGACGAGTTGACTAACTTCTACGAATTATTGTATAGACGCTTGCACATTGATCGTGCTAATTAACGATCAAATTTCTCTGCGATTACAGAGCCTGTCTTATATGAAGACGTAATTGGAAGACGCGTTTAACTAACATTTTGCAACCTACGTGTATATACTAATTTTTGACAAATCTTGTAACTTACCCATTTTATTATCTACCTAGTGTATCTAGCTATACATCGCACTTACAATATTTTAATTTTAATTAATGTTTGGGGTCCAAAAGCGTTCATGAACGCAAAAACATAAGTTTTTAAAATGTTAGCTCTCTGCTTCATCCACTTATGTCTTCATATTAAGTCTCATGTCTATTGTTTAACTCAATCCATACTTGAAGACCACGCGTGAAAAACAAGGAATAAAAAAAAAGTACAACTAAGAGAAATAGGAGGAACCTAGCCGTTGTCCGTGACTCCGTGAATTTTTCCTGAATTTTTTTGTTACAAACCTCACGGAGCCCGAGAATTTTCCAACGAAAGCAAAACTGTGGAAATCGCTTCGTGCGTTCTGGAATTAGCGCGTCGGGAAGGAAAACCCGACTTATCTTCATTCTATATACATATATAAAATTAAAACTACAGCCATGAAATTCGGTGAGTAGGATTGTTTTATTAACTAGACCCCCGCTAAGAAAGGAAATTGAAATATTCTACCCCTATGGTTGAAAGTTTGTATGAAATTTAGTCATTTCTTAAGTTAAAAACATAAAATTTTATTTCTAAGCTACTGATTCAAAATAAATGGATACGTGTTTAAGCATTTTTTTGAAATTCTACCTCTACGGGGGTGCATTATGAGTTTAAGTTACTATGAATTTTTCTACGAAAGTTCGTCATTTCTCAAGTTAGTGTAACCTAAAATTTGTTTTTGAGCTAATTCATAATAAATAAATAGCGTTTTATTAAATTTTACTCCCATAGGCTGAAATAGGGTTTGAAAGTTTGTATGAAAATACTTCTTAACGCAAGTGAATCCTAGGGAAAAAGCTAGTTTTTGCACTAAAAAGCTAACGGATGACATTTAAAAATCAGTTTCATAAAAAAGTGACTTTCCTTGTTTTTCCCACGTAGTCTTCAAGTACAGTGAGCGCTTGGTACTTAAAAGCGTGATCAGAAATTTTGAGATGCTGTTTTCATTCATGAAGAAATTTGTGAATGAAACTTTATATAAATTTTTTTGGTATGAAGCGCTGACTACAATTACGGGCCTAAGAAAGGTTAAATATAATTGAAAATATAAGTGGAAGAAGCAGATAACTAACATTTAAATTTCCGTCATGTTTTTGTATAAATTGACGCTTTAAGACCAGAAAAATTATTATTAAGAGTTACGAGTGCATTTAAGGATCTGTGTTGAAAAGTAAGTAACCAAATGCAAAGTTTGAAAGCTGAGCTCGAAACTTCTTTTAGAAGTCAACCTCGCCGATACCTGCAACATCAACGCACTTAGAACTTCCTCGCCACAGCGTAAGTTATTTAGGCTACTATCTACTGCCGAAGATTATTAATTGAAGACACTAGTGGAAGAAGCGGATAACTAAAAAACGGACTTTCCAGTAAATACTAATTTTTCTCTTATAAAATTGCAATTGATAATTAGGGGGCAAGCGAGCAGACAGGTTACCTGATGGAAAGCAACTGCCGTCTGTGTGCGTTGCTGGCCTTTTTGAGGGAATAGGGACAGGGGGATTAGGGAAGTTGGGCCACCGGTGAACTCACTCACTGAACAAAACGCAGCACAACGCCTTTTCACGCTTTTCTGTGTGAATGAAATACATATTTATTTTAACATCACACAAAACAATATTTACAAATAAACGATACAATATAAAAAGAATTAACTAATATTATATAATGTGATGCCAAAAATGGACCAAGGTGTGACGTCACAAAAAAAGGAAATACATGATCAATACTTACATTACAAACCTTATTTTTTATTACATCTATTAAAGAAAGAAGCATACAAAAAGAACTAAATTAACCAATAAAACAAATAATAATTTAATAGTAGTAACACTCCGGTCAAGCCGGCCCATTCGTACCGAGGCACTCCCACGACAGTGCGCATCCGTATTATGTACTTGAGATCGGAAAATGACCCATTGGTACACGCCTCCACCGGGGTTCGAACCTGCACCCTCTTGAGTGCGAACCATGTCTTACCCTCTAGGCCGCGGACGCTAAATTTGTCATACTGGTCATCCCTCTAAATTTTTCGTAAAAAAACATTGCAAAATTCCCCAACACCTACCCAACTTTTACTGTAGAAAAATACATTTATTATTTTAAAAACGGATTAGATTGAATATTAATTGCGGGTGCATAAACGTGGAATTAAATTGAAATCGAAAGATAACAATCGTCGCCCTTGGAGGGTTTGCACGTGCGTTGCACAAAGTTTAATTAGATCGGTACAAAACTTATTATAGTTTGCGTTAAAGTTTAACAAACAGGTCCTTACTAGCTCGAGTCAAGGCCAAGATCACACTAATATTGTTTACAGTAGATCTATATTTGCATATTTGAAGAATCGACGCATGACACGATTAGCCTAATAGTGAAATGTTCCGTCTAAATCTCAACCATTTCCGTACGTATCTTCGTAATTGTGGAAACCAGTACCAGTCTAAAAAATTCTGATAGGCCTTCCTAGGACTCATAACGAGTTAGTTACACAAATAGTTGAGGTTTAGTCGAATTCTGAAAAAGCAATAATAAAGGATCAATATTATTCAATAGTCTTTTGTTTTTAATTTTAATGATACAAGTCAGTGTCATTTCTTTTCTATCAACTATTATTAATAATTTATTTATCACGTCACCGTACATGTAAATTAAAACGTTGCCCAGTCTGTTTGTCCCGATCTGAAATTCCGAAACCTGACTTTTCTGACACCTTTTAACAAAACGGACCCGACAACAAAAGCTGTGTTCTTGAAAACGGTTCTGAGTTACTCTACTGTTGTTATATTTTGTAATGGATATCAGTTGACTGGGAAATATTTTACTGGGAAATGCATAGGTTCCAGGAAATCAGGTGCAGTCGAAGTTCAGGCGTCCAAGGTTATATATAACATAGCGTAAACACTACCTAGAATCATAAAGATTAAAAAAAAAATCAGACTGGCTTATCGTGCATTCTAGTTTAGTTTATTTTTCCTGTGACAGAAAAATGTCAGCTTCCCTAGTGGACATGTAATCGAGTAGCTAGCTAGTTAACAAGACTAATGGCCGGTTTCACCGCCTACTGATAAAGTTTCTGTTAGGTTTTGACAGATTTTCCATACGACATCTGTCAAATAAAGTTATGGATAGACATATATAGATAGACCCGTAAGTGGTGAAACAGGCCCTCAAACTAGGTACTGGCTATCGAGTAAATGCCTAGTAGCTGGCCTGTTTTACTGGTATAATCAAATAAAACATGGCGGCTTTACAAAGACTGACAGCTTATTTTAATTTCGAGGTTATTGTAAGTGGCGCCATTTCTAGTTTTTATCTCGTTCTGCTGGCCAGTTACTAGACTCAATCACTGGCTAGTTACTAGATATAACAGAGTGAAACTCGGATAATTTCTACATGGCGAAGGCAAAGAATTCTAGAATTATTTAACATGTGTATGAAATTTAATGGAACTTCGCACGTGAGCCGCGCCGATTCGTCCGATACCTCCGAATCGTTCGATGTCAAAGTCAAAGAGAAAATGACTTCGATTCCTTCGGCTCTGGTAGAGACCAGCCAGTTTGGCCGGAAATTTGGCTAAAAAAACCGGACACCCGATTATGGAGGGATTTTGTCTTAGTATTAATAGGTAAAAAATAATTGTCGATTATAGAAGACACGCGAGCAACCGATGGCATACTCGGATCTGTTCGCCGGTATCTGTCTTTGATCCATTCGTTGACAAAGTGGAGATGGAGAGCCATGCTTCGGCACGAGTGGGCCGGTTCGACCGGAGTCATACTACGGCCTCACAAAAAACTGACGTGAAACGGCGTCGTGCTGTGTTCCGTTCAGTGACCGGTGAGTTAAATTTACCGGTGGCCCAACTTCCCATTCCCTATGCCGGCAACGCTCTTGCGACTCTTCGATTGTCGCGAGTATCCATGGGCGACGGCAGTTGCTTTCCATGGTTCAGGTTCTGCTCCCTTGCCCCCTAAATATCATTAATAAAAACACTGAATATGTAGGAGCCTATTATGCAGGTTCTAATTATGAGTGGTGATCGTTGATCGTGTGATCGCTCAGATTCGGCTCGATCATCGTGCAAGCATCCAATCAATCGCCTGAAGCACTTTGACAACGAGTTGGTTGACAATAATCACCGTGCAAAGCCGAGTATGCCACGCAATCGTGCTCGCGTGTCATCGACTATAATCGGCGATTAGGATGTGAAGCCTTGCTATACGGTTGTCGGAACACCAGTAACATTACGACACGAGATTTTTATAAATAAGAAATATATAATATTAGATCAAAAGTCACGTCCACGCTTAGCCCGTTAGATTGTTCCAAAGAAACCACATTTGTCAGAACTCTGAGCTCGCGCCAAATTGTTCCTAAAGTGTTATATTATGGCTGGTCCTAAAGTCTAAAATGGGCTAACTATAGCGCGGTTAATGTAGGCGTTAGCGGTCATTCACCCTCTGTCAAAAAATTTTATACAAACCACGATTGAAAACAAAGTGTTGTGTGATTGTGTTGACACTTTGATATCTACATTGATGATCGCACCAGGTAGCACTTACAAAATAAAATTAATACCCCTTTAACTATACTAGAGGTCGCTCTAGGGTCCAAATTCGACAAAAAATAATTTAAAAACTCACTAACTTCAAACATAAACAAAAGAGTATTTCATGTATGATTATAGTGTCATGTCAAAATATTTTAGTGTGTTTTATTTATTAAAAATATGCAAGATTAAAGCAAATTTTAAATTAATATTGGTATTCCACGCTCCTCCTCCATACCAACTATAACTGAGAGAAGATCCATGCAAAAGGGGTACAAAGTTTTCCGCTCGCGTATTAATACATAGATAAATTAAATACCTAAAATATCGATCAGGGGCACATGTACCATGGGGGAAATTGAAACAGAACCAGTTTTCGGACCTACGTCATTTGGTTGCTAATGTCAATCCATACAGTAAGTTATGATCTGTCGGCTGGGTGTCACATAACGCGACCAACTTACTAAGATCCGCAATCTGGCTCTGTTTCAACTTCCCTGATCGTACAATCTAAACACCTTTTTTGTGACACCCTGAACATTGAAACCGGCAACGCACTTGCGACTTCTTTGACGTTGCAAGTGTCCATGGGCGACGGAAGTTGTCTCCATCAGGTGACCCGTCTGCGCGATTGCTCCGTAAGTTCAAAAAATAATTAAAAATTCATTAAGCAATGGTTTTATGAAAATTGTATCTTCTTGTCTGGGAAATTAGATTCAAATTTGCATGTTGATGTGGCCAAACCAATGTGAGTGACCCTAGTGCTGGGCAAATTTAGAACATCTGCATTCTGCAACGATACTTTATCGGTGATCGACCTTTGTTTAACGCCCCCATGGTCCAGTCGTTTGAATCACCGAGGTCGTTCTAAGCCCCTTTTCACACGCACACGGTCGCCGCGCGGTCGCTGTGCCGAGTAAAGTGTACAGCAGTTTTCACATGACGCAATGCCCTCCGTTGCGGCGACCCTGTGTCGTTTATATGCGCATATTTATACCCACATGAACATGGGCGCAATATGGCACGGTAGCCGTACGGCAACCGTGGCATCCAAGGAACTTATACTCTAGATATTTAACTTTTGACACAGCTTTAAGAACATGCAAAGTATACAATTATGAATATCACCTTTGTGACTTAACTAGGCATATGACCTTGATAAAATCATATTGGAAAAATGTAAAAAAAAAACATAACAAAATGTCCAAAAACAGCAACAAAAAACTAGCCAATCGTTTTCGATACAGGCATCGATATTTTAGCTAGTTTTCTGTATGTATTTTTATATTTATTTCCAAAATGACATTCTCGAGGTCATGACTCCTAGTAAAGTCGCACAGGAAATAGGTACAGTGCTAGCAGTTAGTATTGCTGGATTTTTAAGACAAAACTAGCTTTTTTTGTTTTTAATTCGTTGATAAGCGAGTGTCAACTAACCAAGACAATTCAGAAGGGAACTAGCTTGCTGTCCTGACTTAAAAACTAGCCCCGGGCAGTAGTCGCGACCACGAAATAATAAACCCAGGAAAGGACATGTGCATTGTGCACTTGAACTGCTTTTTATTAATTAAAAATCTTTAAAAAAATTAAAAAAAAGATTGGCCATCTACCCATTAAAAAAAAATAGCATGAATAAAGTAAGCGAACGCCACTACTACACACTTTTTTATAATTATTCGTGTTTTTTTTTCATAATTTTTTGCATATTTTTTCGCCAGTACAGAGACTCTCATAAAATTGAATAGAAAAAATTTGCGGAACAAATTCGCGCGTTTTCCCGCAGTGCGGTCGGTCCCTTATCCTTCGGTTCGAATATTTTGATGTCAATTTCGAGACTTATACCGACTAGCGCCATCTGTTTTATTTTAAGAAGCAAATTACTACTTTAAGTTTACTCAATAATTCTACTGTAGATGGCACTTAAATAGCAAGCACATCCTACTTTTCAATAACAGATGTCACTTTCCCCAGTTTGTAATTTTCTACTTCCCACTAGATGTCACGTACTGATTTAGAAATTACTAGTTGAAACACGAGATGGCGCTTTGTGATCGACTTTCATTAAAACAGAACCTAATATATAAAATTCTCGTGTCACAGTTTTCGTTGCCATACTCCTCCGAAACGGCTTGACCTATTTTGATGAAATTTTTTGTGCTTATCCAGTATCTTTGAGAATCGGCCAATATCTATTTGTCGTCCCCCTAAAAGTTTGGCTCCCCCAAACTACCTACCTCAACAACCCTATTTTTTGGCAAAACAACGTTTGCCTGGTTCAGCTAGTAGTATTTTATAAATACTCTCCATGTGCGTCTTTTTTTATAAACGGGCTTTGGCTCACCACCGTGTCACCAGGATCGACGGCGGAATCCGACCACAAAAACCCTTTAATATGATCTCAGGGAACCCGAGGGACGTGCTAAAGCTATCGGGACGAAATTAATCAGAAGATTATATTATACAGATAGGAGTAGGAAGTATTCGAGTTTCAGTCCCCATGCAAAGTGGGAGACAGCACAAAGTTGCAATGACCAAGAGTCAAAGAACTTGAGGGGAAGCACCACGGGAATAAACGTTAATAAATAAGCTACTTGATGACCGACGAATGTATGGGGCTTGTATCCGTTCTGCTTAACTATGTCCTATTAATAATTATGACTTTTGTTCTAGAGCTATTTCTATTATGTTCGAACTGCAGAAGATAGAACCTGGATGAGACTTAGGCTACTTAATATTGTGCCGGAAAATCTACGGTTCCCGAGTGATAAAAACAGATAGTTGCGGGCGGTAAGATTTTTTGGGAATTCCTTCGTCCCGTCTGCTAAGCATAAATTTTAACCGACTTCCAAAAATGAGGTTATATGTTCGGCTGTAGATATTTTTTGTTTTACTGACCTCGCCACCATCTACAACTTAATAGCGTTTAGCTTAGTCTCATGTCCAAATTTGCTAACCGAGTAATTTGCTTTCTTTCAACTTTCACTTGGACAATACTTTTCTGCGGGGATCTCCATATGTTAGATGTGTCACCTTTGCTGTTAAAGTAGCCTCAACTCTCAAGGCAGCTATCAAAATGTTTTTTCAAATTTTTTTTTAAGAATTGAATCATTGTTGGCGAAAATATTTCCTTGTTATGCAGCAACTATAAAATAACATTAAAAACCTCATGTTTTAAAACATAATCAAAGAGTCAACTCTAACCTTTAAATAACCAAAATAATATTATTTCTAATTTATTATATTCGATTAATATTTGAAAGCGAAATAATTATTTATATTAATAACTTGTGACAGGTACGTCCGAAAAACATTTAAAATGCAAAAAAATTAATGGTCAATTAATTAGCTAAAACAACTCAATGTTTATTTGGGTCAAATCAATTAATTAATTAATTAGATAACAGTAAATAAGATTGAAATGGAATCTTCAAATTAGCAATCACAGATAAAACTTGGGGGTAAATATATGTGCCCCTGACTTGATAAACCTAATAATATTTTAGGATAGGATCATACATAATAATTTTTGAACTTAATGCAAACGTAGATATTATTAACTTATACAGATATTATTAACCTTTCTTTTTGGCTATGACACCATAGCATTTACCCGCGTCCTTCGCCTGCATGCCCATTAGCAAACTAGGACTGTAATAAAACGAGTAAACCAAGCCCTCCCTACTGAATTTTATCTAAACCCGTTCATTGGTTTGACTTTACTGACGGACAATCATCCAAATACACACGCATGATTACTTTTATATTTTTATAAGGTTTTTAATTTGCATTTATGTGGTATACGTATAGTTCAGTACCGGTGTTATATCAACACCGTTACTGTAGCTAGTGGCGGTCGGGATCGCGTACAGCGGAACTTATTACTGCGATACTAGTTATCCACATCTATTTATGGACGCTTCACACCACGTCAGTCTGGCCCCGTGGTGAGTACCTGAAGGACTTGTGTTACGGGTACCAGACACGAAAATATGTTTAATACTCTTATACTATACACATACAATCCACGACCCAGGAACTCAGAAAAACTTTCGTTCCGTCGGCGGGTTTCGAACCCGCGACCCCCGGCGTGAGCTACCAAGGTGCTCAACCACTGAGCCACAGAGGTCGCCAAGCGTTATCATTTTGTTATGCATATTTCATACGTCTTGAGGTAAAAAAACAAGCAGTGATAGGATCTATACAGAACGTCCGTGGCCTAGTGGGTAAGACCTTTGTTTCGCACTCGAGAGGAGTGGTACAGGTTCGAACCCGGGTGGAGGCGTGTAACAATGAGACCGATTTTCTGATCTCAAGTACATAATAAGGATACTCATTGCCGTGGGAGAGGGCCGGAATACAATTGTCATTACTGATCATTATTGATTGACGATTAAACCAAATCGATCAGATTTAAAATTGAATAAACTTAATTATTTAGTAATAACATTAAGGATCGTCCGAATCCGTTCCTAATTAGTGTAACGAGATTTTTATTTTTGATTGAGAAATACCAGCGTCTTCTCATCGTCCTGTCATGATACAGATACCGTTTATAATGTTAACGATGCGTTGGTTATTTCTAACACAGTCATTATATCAATCAATCATTCAATTATTTATTTCCTTTAAGAGTGGTATATTAGTTGTTAACATTAGCGCTAGGGCTTCCAGTACTATAAAATATATGCTCTGTTTAAACGCCTTCTATTTAACGTTAAATGTTTCACCGCTTATTGTTAAAGTTTCTGTAAAGTTATCCACAACTTTTTGACAGATTCTCCATTCAAATCTGTCAAATAAAGTTGTATCTGTCAAATAAATAAAGTGTCTGTAAGCGGTGAAACAAGTCCTTAAAGTAATGAAATAGCGTTTGCATCCCTGTCAATCCTCATATTCATTTTGTATTTTATTATGTATTGATATTTTACGAATAATAATTAATTGGTGCAAAAATAATGTACAAAAATACACAAAATATTGCAACCGTGCATTGTCCCGGGATAAAAAGTATCCTATATGTATATAATAGCTATTAAACAAAAAAAGATTTATTCAAATCCGTCCAGTAGTTCCTAAGATAAGCGCGTACAAACAGACAAACAGACAACTTTTTTATCGATATGTGTTCTGTTACTGTTTTGTTAGCACCCCCACATTGATTATTTTGTAAAAATACTAAATGTACTGACACTCCAACTTTACCGTTTTATTATATGTATAGAAGATGATATTATATACCGTTTCCAGGGTTTCGTAGCAAATTGGATAAAACGAAATCCTTATAGATTCGTCAGTCATTCTGTCCGTCCGTTTGTCACAGCCATTTTCCTCCGAAACTACTACGTTGTTGAAATCCGATATAATGTCGCGATCCGTCCTGTGGTTTGAGCTGTGTGTTGATGATCATCATCAGTCAGTTAATCCTTTGAATTTTATAATACCTTTGAGTTTTATAATATATTTACTAGCGAACCCGTCAGCTCTCCTGCACGCATTTGTTTGTGAATCCTAGCCTAGTGACAAACACATGCACACAAGAATTATGTTTATTAAGATATTCAATTTCCGTTGTCGCAGGTGTCAAGCCATGCTGGTGTTATAGCTGCAAGATGGGCCCCCCCGCGACCCCCCCGGCCCGGCGGCCAGGTGTCAGTGCGGTGACAGTGTGTGACAGTTGGCGAGTGCGTCTGTCACTGGTGGTAGTGCTGACAGTGTTGAACTTGAGTGTGGTGACCGCCGGCCCAGTGATACTAAATTTGGGATACTTACAAGGTGAAGTATTGGCTTTCTTAGTAAGTTCCCCTAACTAGCAAGCAGACGGATTACCTGATGAAATGCAATTGCCGTCGCCCATGGACACTCGTGACATCCGAAGACCCGCAAGTGCGTTTCCACCCTTTTAATGAAAGGATAGGCTACGGGAATAGGAAATGGAAAAAAAGATAGGGAATAAGATTAAGGGAAGTTGCGTCTCCGGTAAACTTACTCACTAGACAAAACGCTGTTTCACGCCAGTTTTCTGTGAGAACGCAGTATTTCTCTAGTCGAGCCGGCCCATATCTTTTCCTTGGCAAGTTTTACTAAATGGTTTGTGGTGGTACCCGCAAGACTTTGCCTCGTAAATCAGATATGTATGAGCAACTAGACAGCTTTCACATGGTGCGGCGACCGTGCTGCGACCGAGTGCTGTCCGTGGTGCCATACTCTACGGTGATCGTCTCAGTAATATATGGACTTGTATAGATGTTTTCCCATGAGCACGGGCGCATCACGACACGGCGACCGTGCGTATTCATAGCTAACATCAATTTTCACTTGTAGATACGATATAAATCAGTGATTATCTATATATTAATACGCGAGCGGAAAACTTTGTACCCCTTTTTACGAAGGACGCGTATATGTTAAAGCATGAAATTTATCCCAGTTATAGTTGATATGGAGGAGGAGCGTGGAATACCAATATTTTTTAAAAATATGCTTTAATATTGCATATTTTTAATAAGTAAAATCCTGCGCACCCTATAACACGCACACTACAATATTTTGACATGACACAATAATCATACACGAATACTACTTTCTTTATGGTTGAAGTCTGTTATTTTTTAAAATTAATTTAATGTCCTGCTAACGAGACCCAGTAATGCCAAATTGAAGTCTGTGATTAAATTGAGAATAGATTATAGTTTTTTTATAGCTTCTCACTGAAAATTAATATTTTAAATATTTATGGTCGAATTTCGACCACAGGGCGACCTCTAGTAGCAACAACAGTGCAATTTATTTTTATCTCTTTACGATTACGTACCTATGAATACCGTCGGTATCAGAGCCACTATCGTATTAACTTCGAGCGAGAATATTGGTTCAGGGGGTTTACACTGTACAGCCGTCAGATACGTATTCGTAACATTTATTAAGGGCCTGTTTCACCGCTTACAGAGTCTATTTATTTGACAGATACAACTTTATTCGACTGATATGTATAGAGAATGTGTCAAAAACTGCGGATAGGCTAAGTAAGCGATGAAACAGGCCTTAAATGTTCAAATCTGGTGTTGACGTATCTCTCGAAAGTGCTTCGAAAACGCAGGTGTAATTTGTTCCTGCTAAGCTCACGGATTAATACGACAATCTCTGACCCCCTTACACGATCATACAGATGATCCGAGAGTCAATGTACGATGACTCAGGAGTTTTATGTAAATTCCTCGCATATCGCTCATTACTCACAACCCACAGATAATATTATTTCAATAAACGCTAAGATTGACGCTTATTAATTGAAGACAAAAGTGTAAGCTAACTTACATTTTAAAACATCCCTGATTTTTGCATTCATGTACGCTTTTGGACCCGAAATATTATTAGAAATTAAAATAATGTCGATGTGATGTGTACCGAGATAGCCTATAGTTAGATAATGAAATAGGTAAGTTACAAGATTTATCAAAATGTTATGACAAAAAGTCGAATCGATAGTCAAAGATTATAAAATATTATTTATCCGCTTCCTCCACTTATGTCTGCAATTATTATAACATTAAAAAAATCCGTTGAGAAAAAAAAATTATCGCACAGCTATACCTTTGAGATAAAGTATCCATTTATCAGGTCTCAACTTCTCAAGGTATTCCAGACCAATTATTAAAATCGGTTCCGTGGTTAAGTGTGTCGGATCAGTTCATTTTGAGTTTATTCGTTACAAACATACAAAAATACATATCTTTCATCTGTATATATAGTTTTCATCTTTATAAATAGTCTGAGATTTGTGATAACAGCTAAATCGTATTGTATATACTATATCAGATTGCCCGACGTAATAAAAGAGTTGAACGAGCGCGGCGCTACGGCGTAGTTAGGTACAACTTTACTAATTATGCTGTTTTTTACTGTGGTTTTTTACGGTTTTTTTTTTGGTTTTTATGGTTGAAAATTTAGGATTTATGGTTTTTCATAGTATTATACGTATACCGTATTAAATAAATTAAACGAAAAAAGTTAATTTAGCTCTTGTAGAAAGTTAATTATTTTATGAAAACTTGAAGTATTTTTACCCAACTGCGCCGGAAGGAGGGTTTTTTTGTTATTAAAAATGGGGTTATCTATGGGCTTTTCGCCCATATCCTTGTTTGTTTCTATTCTTGTAGTAGGTTTTTTGTACCAAGGATCTCATCCAAACTTCTCATTCGAGTTATATAACATTATTGTTAATGTCAGTCCATCTCGCTTACGAACTTTTATGTATAATATATTATATAAATATTATTATCATATTTAATATATATTATTCTATGTTATTGTGTATATTTTTTGTTTTTTTTTATTGTTACCGGAAGGAGGGTTAACTTTTCGCGAGTCTGTATGTATGTATATATATTTGTTTGGCTCTGCAGCCTAAACGGTATGATGGATTTTGGCTTTAGAAGTGTCGTTAGATTCGTTATGACTGTGAGAGTGACACTAGATATATCAAAATATAAATAAACAAAATAACGGATTTTTGGCGTCAAATTTAAATAGCATGTTTCCCGCAGTCGGGTTTACATGTTTTTGGTAATTTAGTTGTAGCATAGACCAATTATTTTTATAAAATTTCTCTATGTAGTAGTATTTTGTAGCACTCACTATCTGTAACAAGAGCGAGTAATGATATAGTGACATGTATTGCCGTGTATGTAACGTGCATAACTAATCCTTTTGTTCGGAACGGAAAAGTGAAACTTCTTTGTTCGGTCGCCGTTTCCGATCGGTTTGTGGAAACGTGGAAATGTGTTGTGGGAAAACTCTCGTTGGTGTGTATTCGTGGGGTGCAATGTAGGTGTTAACAGTGTAGACGTGAGCAAAAAAAGAACTGGCCGGCGGCATATTGGCCATATAGTTTTAACGCAATGTAAACAAAAGAAACAATATAATATTTATGATTATTATATTATTATCCTCGTATCAACTCCATCGACTAATACTACCTAAAGTAAGCCGTCTGTCTTTGCTAATTGCTAATGTACAATTAGAGAAGTTGAAAGAGATACAGATTGTGGATCTAAGTAATTTGGTCGGGTTATATCAAACTCAGCCGACAGATCACGACTTACAAGGAATTGTCATATTCTGAGCAACCGACGTGGGCCCGTCAACTGGCTCTCTTTCAATTTCCCCCATTATACAAGATAAGAACAAAAGTAGTCAGTAAATACCTATTTTAATTACCGTTTATTCTGAAGTTTTCTATTGAGATATTTTAAGATACTGTTCGTTCAATTAATAGAAAAAAACACAGATATTAGTAAAGGGGTAAGAAAAAAAATTTAGTTTTCTCATCGTTGCGGGCTCACCTAGTAAACAGTATAGAACTTTAAGTTAGTGCTAAGGGCTGATGCCTATAACTCCATTGTGGATATCAGCCATTAATATCCTTGTCTTTTTTCGAAAATTAAAGTATCTCTATACTATACTTATCAAAATCATTTTAGCTATTTTGACGATGTTAAGCACTTTTGTGTTATTTAATAAAAAAATCAGATTTTAAGTTATAAATGCAGTCTTATTCTTTAGAGCTTAAAGAATAAGACTGAATAAATTACTAAAAACCAAAATTTTTGTTGAATAACACACAAACGCTTAACAGCGTCCATTTATCGTAAATAGGTAACGGAAGAACAGACACGCATTTGAATTTCTAATATTAATATAGTATATAAGTATGGATAACTTGAAAGTAGATACATTTTTTATCCAGGAAATACCCACGAGTACGTCGGTTCATATCAGGTAAGTATGTTAACGAGCGTTTTACTTTCCCGCGTTATCCACGGACATACATGTGCTATGATGACGCCGGATATTGGTTCAGATAACATTTTTGTCATAACATTCTTTAATATTTGAAATATGCTGTTGTAGCCATACTTACACGACGACCTCTGTGGCGCAGTGGTTGAGTTGAGAAAACTTTTTCAATGTTCCTGGGTCATGATGTGTGTTAAATATGTGAATTATAATAAAAATCTTAAATATGCGTATAGTATAAAAGTATTAAATATATTTCCGTTGTCTGGTACCTGTAACACAAG
>JAOTAV010000025.1:1051525-1084189 GCA_026546445.1 Cyclargus thomasi | reverse complement strand
ACTGTATTTTTTGTCCGGTTTTTGCAGGATATTGACTTCTGGCCCATATTTGTCATGTCCTTATCTATCATTCTGCCGTACGTAGAAAATGTGAAATTGTTTTACAAAGAATGAATTAAAAAGGCTTTTGTGGAATTAAAAAACATTAGACCTTTGTAAGAGACACTTGGTAATTCGTTTTCTAGCAAGATAATACTGCCTTTACGCTATTTATTTGATAGAGAATTTATATTAGTTCGCATCGTTTCAGTATTTTTTCTGCGCCCGCTTTTTGTTATTCATACCACACATGCATGAGTTTATCTTCTGAGCTAAAATATGTGTACATATTATTACAGTTTTCGCTAGAAAATTGATAGTCCGTAAAGTTATGAAGCAATTATTACGACTTCAACGTACTACTTACTTTACGTAGTACAACGTAGATGTAATGGTATTGTGTAACAGTTTTAAATGTAAATGTACTAAACTCAAAGTATTATCTTACTAAACTCTCATTTGAGTTGAAAAGTTTCTAAAATAAGTACATCTTCATGGCTCTTATAAATTTAGTTTTGTTTACAGGAAAACTTGAAGAAGCGTTGCTGCATTATAAACAGGCTATTAAAATTCAACCAAAGTTTGCAGACGCCTACAGCAATATGGGTAATACGCTGAGAGAAATGCAAGATATAGAAGGTGCTTTGATTTGTTTCAAAAAGGCCATAGAAATTCATCCGAATTTCGCTGATGCCCATTGTAACTTAGCGAGTATTTACAAAGATGTGGGTAGCATTAACGAAGCTATACAATCGTATAACAATGCCCTGGCAATAAAACCAGATTTTCCAGACGCGTACTGTAATTTAACACATTGCTTACAAATCATATGTAACTGGGATGATTATGAGGAGCGAATGAATAACATTATATCAATAGTAAATGATCAGCTAGAGGGAGACAAATTATCATCTGTACATCCACATCATTCCATTTTATATCCATTGTCAAACAGAGCAAGAAAGGAAATCTCAACAAGGCATGCCACTTTGTACAGGGATAAAGTAACTATGGTTCAAAAAACAACTTTCATCCACAATAGACAACGCAACGGTAGACTGAAAATTGGCTACGTTAGTAGTGACTTTGGTAATCATCCGACGTCACATCTAATGCAATCTATACCTGGAATGCATGACCGAGCAAACGTAGAAGTTTATTGTTATGCTCTTAATCCAGACGATGGAACAACATTCCGTAGTAAAATAGTTAGTGAAGCAGAACACTTTGTTGACCTATCATACGTGAAGTGTAATATTGAAGCTGCCAAAAGAATTTATAGTGACAATATTCATATTTTAGTAAACATGAATGGCTATACGAAAGGTGCTAGAAATGAGTTATTTGCCATGAATTGTGCACCTATACAGATAATGTGGTTAGGTTACCCTGGAACCAGTGGGGCCGATTACATGGATTATCTTATTACTGACAGAACTTCGAGTCCTGTATCTTGTGAAGACGATTTTAGTGAGAAATTTGCGTACATGCCATATACCTATTTTATTGGGGATCATAAGAATATGTTTCCTCATTTGAAAACTCGATATGAGGTTAGCGTAAATAGGGAACAACATAGTAATTGTGTAGCAATATTAAATGTTTCTGAGGATGTTCATATAGATGAATACTTTAAAGTAAGAAGAGAGAAAAAAACTTATTTTTATGAAAATATGGAACCAATTGAAATAATTATTAATGAAATAGACATTCCTACTGAAGTAATCAAAAAAGTTAATAGCTCAGATGTAGCTCAGGTAATAAAAACGATACAAAAATGTAAATATTTTTCTACATGTCGAAGTAATACTAAAAAAACTATTTTGTTTTTTAGGTTTGCATGGATGGCGTTATGATAGTTAATGGCACAACAATAAACAATTTTAATAATAAAATTGGTTCAGGAGAAATCATATTTAAGAACATTATTATGACCACGAGGCAACAGTATGGACTTCCTGACGAGGCTGTGGTATTTTGCAACTTTAATCAACTTTACAAAACAGACCCGAGCATTTTGAGCATATGGGTTAGAATTCTAAAGCGAGTGCCAAATAGTGTTTTATGGCTTTTGAGTTTTCCTACACTCGGGGAACCAAATTTACTGCGATACGTAAAAAGTTTAGGTGAGTTTTATTTCAAACAATAGATAAAAATACTTATATTTTCTATCACGTACTATGTAAAAAAATCTTATCGTACAGATTTTGTCAGTACTATATTTAGAAAAAAAAATACCAAATTAGAACTTACATAAATTTTTCTTCATTTCAGAAATGTCGACCAATAGAGTAATATTTTCAATGATTGCGTGTAAGGAAGAACACATCAGACGGGGACAGTTAGCAGACGTGTGTTTAGATACTCCTCTTTGCAACGGTCATACAACCACGATGGACGTTCTTTGGACTGGTACACCTGTTGTTACTTTACCTGGTGACACTTTGGCGTCTAGGTAACTAGAGGAATAATTTTGTGTGTGTAATGCTGGCAATTTTTTTGATATTTATTTTATATAATTACTATCAAAGCATATGCGAAGTTCATTGCGACTAGTTTACAATTTATGCTATTCTATAATTAAGATTAGATATTTTTAAATTTCACTAAGTTAACCCACATTTACAAGTAATCTTATTTTACTTTATTTGTCGTTCTATATATACTATATGTTTCATTATTTTCAGTGTTTAAATTTCATAAAATCGTGCACCTTATAAACGTTTTTTCTTTGCCTGCAAGCCCTTTGTATTTTTATAAAATATATTATTTGTTGTTTGTGAATCAACTCTTATTGACTTATAATTTAAACCTCTTGTATATTCAAATGTAATTGCTCGCGAATTCATAGCAGTAACACGGCAGTCGTATTATGCGGAATCCAATTTTCAGGGTCGCTGCTTCCCAACTCAATGCTCTACATTGTCCGGAGCTCATAGCGACAAATCAGAGTGACTATGAAAATATAGCTGTGAAACTGGGAAATGACGTGGAATAGTACGTATAAATTATTTCGTTTTCTCTTATTTGAGTATAAATATTATACTCGTGGAATACTTATATTTTAATATTAAAAATAAAAGTTTATATTACATTAATGCTTAGTGATTACCGTGATGTCACCTGTCGGCCCAGCGAAAGATCAGCGCTGAGTTCTCTCCTCTCCTTTCCTCTCCTCTTCTCTCCTCCCTATAATTTCCTAATTAATTAAAATGAATTTAACGAAGTTGACTAAGTATCGCTTATTTTGTTTTCAGTCGTAACTACATTCGAGCGAAGGTGTCAAAAGCGCGAATAGAATCCACTTTATTCGATTGTAAGCACTACGCAAGTAAACTAGAAAGGCTCTATAGAAAAATGTGGGAGAGGTACGAGAACGGAAAACCTCCAGATCATATAGAAGTTTGGTGAAGAGCAAAATCATAAGTCTTTGAAATTAAAAGTACTGGAAGATATTATTCATATCTTCCTTAGTTAATCTTCTTTAGTTAGTGGCTTCGGGAAGTGGAAGGATATATTTATGTATATTGTATAGTGCATATTACGTTAAATATGATTTTTGATTTGATCTTAATATTTTGTTATTTTTATTTTTTTTTAATTTATGTCGCAATGAAGAAATACAAATTATGTCAAAACTTTTAAAGAATGTACACTACAATGGATTTTTTAGATAATTTTATTAAAATAAGAAAACTTTAATGTTGTCATATTAAAGCCACTTCATAATATTTACTTTCTTGATCTATCAAATAACATTGTGTTGTATTGAAGTGAATATGCACTTCTAAACTGACCAGGGTTTTAAGCTGATAATATTTACATACAGGTTTTGTATGTGATAGTCAATGGAAATAGCCCTCCATTTCAAGTAGGAAAATATAAATAATATATTGAATATATAGAAATAATTAAAATTCTATTAAGACTTAATAGTAAGTGTGCTATATTGTGTCATTTTATTCCAAAGAAAAATATAATAAAAAATATATATTGTGAGTATAAAAACGTTAAAGTAATGCTGTACCCCTATTTTAAATAATTATGACATAATCACTCAACTATCGAAATACCATAAAAACATTGTAATTTTTCATACATTGTTTAGTTTTAATCAAATTATTGAACCTGAAATATTGTAGTGCTTGACTCAACTCTCCAAGTACACGTTCAAAAGAGTGTTATGGTAACACGAGAAAAAAGAGTATATTCTCTTTGTTGTCTGCACCTCAAATATCTAGTTTAATATGTCTGTGGAATTTAGAAAGCACTGTGTTTGGTTTAATGTTTGTTTTCCGTCCACATTTGACTAAGTAGTGTGAATTTCTATCTGTTATCCTCGTTGTTTATATTAAATGTTTTACATGGTGTGTTTTCATTGGGAAACCTTATCCTATAACTTTCCAAAATAGCGTTCCCGCCAGAAGATAGGGGTTTTCCTAATTTTTTATACTTATTAATTATTTAATTCAAAAATAAAATAGATCATTAAATTCTTTACATCTGTGATTTAGTATTTTTGTTGTGTAAGGGTATTTACGAGTATATGGCACATTTGTATGATCTATATACATTGATATATTTTGTTTTATTTTTTTCTTTCTTGTTTATTCATAACATGCATTATTCATAACACACACTTCTTTGTGATGAATAAGAAGTGTAATAGCATAATATTATAGTACATATAAAAATCAGCAGAACCAAATCAAGCGAACGACATATACGAAAATCTAAATTTACTTTCGCCAAATTGTGAAAGGCTTAGGAAGTGAAATTCTTATTTCATTATTAGGTATGGATTTTTTTATTTCATAAAATATTAATGTTACGTGACACAGGGATAAATAATAATGATTAAAACAAATACATATTCAAAATTTTTTATTCCTATAAAATAATATTTACAATACATTTGAATTATAAATTTGAAATAATTTTATCTTAAAACAATTAAACGTGTTTTGTATCTCTTATTAAAAACAATGAACAGGTATTTAATCACTTTCAATTGACTAGGAAATTTAAACTGTCCGTGTATAATTTTTTTTTCCAGGTTTATTATTTTCTATTTGAAATAATAGTAGCATCATTAAGCATCAGATGCTTTTAAGTAGCGTAAAAGCGTTCCCTCGATTTGAGGAATATCTTAATTCATTAAATATAAACGGACATTTTAAAATCATCCATCATCAATAACATTTATAAAGCGTATATTATTACAATTGTCATTATGCTTATTGCATATTTAATTATTGCTTTTATCTTTGTATTTGTCGGACTTTTATCTAATGAAAACATTTCTTATATTATCTTCAAAATATTCCATACACAGTTTTCCTATTAATTTATCGCATCACCTAAGGAAGAACAAGTTTCGATTTTAGTAGGTATACTTCAAATACCTACACCGATAACATTCCTACTAGATCTACTTTTATAAAAACTTCAATCTAGTTTTCTTTATCGTACATGTTTTTTAATAACTCTCTTTTCTTGTTATTAACATTATTTTATTGTAGTCCAAATGCACTATTATTTAACATTCCCAGGACTTTTCGTAAAATTGTGCCTTGTTCTTTCTTAGATAGGACGCTGTCTACCGCATGTTACATTAGTAACATAAGTACCATGTCAGGTTACTTGCATAAAAGCTGCCATACCATACCATAGTACTCTGAAGCAAATATCCTCACCAAGGGTCCTACTTTTTAGATACACACCATTACCAATATAAATTAAAATTCTATTAACACACTTTTTCTCATCTTGTGATAAATCTGACCTAATCTGCCATCATTCAATAACAGCTTTTTCATCAACTGGACAAACTATACTAGATTTAGAAATTTGAGTGTTTCTTTCACTTAATTTTGACTGATCTGGAAACAGAAGAACAAGACTTTAAATTTTACTGATACAAAATATTTTAAGATCATCGTTTCCAACATTAGAGTTTAGGTTGATTTCATCTCAAAATAGGTCCAGTTGAATATAAGTCCTATATTATAGTAATGGTATGTATAAGAAATGCCTGACAATGTCTCTTCTACTGTTCCATAAACTATAGTCACTAGCTAAACTCGTGTAAATTAATCTTCCCTAGCAAATACAATATATAAAAATTAATTCATCTAAGCTTGAGGTAATATTTTATTAAGGTACTTGTTTTTATTTCTTTTCATTTATTTGTTTGCAATACTTTCTTTCAATGATTTATTTTAGCAAATATCGTCTTTTTGAAAACGGCTTACTTGATTTGAGCAATATCAAATTTGATTTATTTTTTATATCAGGCACTAGGTAATATGATGTTCTCGTTTTTCTTAATATTTTCATTGAATAGTTTGATCTATTCAAGTTCTAGAGAGTTAAATCAAAATTGAAATATTTAATAATATTGGAACTTTTAAAATATTCATAATTTTAGGGATATCGAATTGGTTAAACAGAGTTATGCTTAATGAGACTTAGATTTACATTTTCAGCTTTGTTCTTTTAAAGTTTAATTGGTTTACTTTATTATAATTTTTTTATAGATTTTAATACAAATAACTTGAAAAAATAAAACAAATGTCATTTAAGACACTACAATAAAATTTACAAAATCAAGATTTGAAGTATTTAATGGTTTAATCAAGTAATTAAATCTATAGGTTCAATCGATCAATGAAAACTGTTGATTTAACAAATAAAAAATGATATTTTATTTTTAATCAAGGTAGGTTTTCCTAAAATTATTGAGCACAAGAAGAATCGTGGAAGAAGAGTAAGTATTGCGTAAGTATGATCATGTGTAAGGGCAGTTATAAAGAACAAGCTTCAATCAAAAATCACACACACATAAATTTTACATTATGTTATAATATGTATGTATGTAGGTATATTAATAACGTGTGTTGTAGTAAAATTCGTTAGAACTTGTAGGATTTTAGGTTTTATGAACTTGTTCTAGGGAATAATAGAGATAATAGACTAATACTACTATAAATTCTTTAATGTTCTATTATAAATAATTTATTTTGGAAACCAAGCCATCATCGGTGGCGTCACTGGTACGCTAAATTTGCGTATTTTTAGAACTTGTGACTCTATTTACTTTGTCAAATTAAATTATTTTTGTCAATAATCTTATAGTATTAATTCTTACAATTTTAATGGTAAAATTTGACGTCATGTTTGTATATTTGCACAAGTAGCTCATGAAACTCAGCGGTGGCAGAACGCCTTTGTAAGAGCTTTAAACTTATAGATAGAGCTTTAAAGGTATATACGACCCGTGTATCAGCTAATGGCAGAACTTTTATGAAGTCACCAATCCAATACTGATTTCACAATCATCCGCGAGTGGCGCTACTTGTAGTATAAAGATACATATAGTGGACTTTCCACGTGGATCAAGTGGACGTTTTTTAAATGAGTACCCGAATTTTTTTTAACTTTAGTTTTTTTAGTCGACACAAATACGAAATACAAGTAACGGATTATTTTACCGAACACGTTTCTATTCTGACCACTCATCCATTTTTATTATACTTATATTCTGTTTGATTCTTTCCAATTGCATTAAAACATTATAAAAATATTGTTTAATAATTCATTCTGATTATAATATTATTTAATCACTAAAAGGCGTTTGAATCTAGCTGTACTACGAATTTTCTATTATAATTATTGTTTTGGAGTTTTTTATGGATCAGCACCGGTTTGTAAACTGCTAGATTCAGTTTATTGCTATCGTTCAAGCACTTCTGTCGCGAGTGAGTTTGTATTATTGACTCGTTTGATAAAAAAAACACAATTCAAAAAAATTCTACTGCGAAATAACAAAAATTTTGAAGTACAATAACAAATTTCACAGTTGTAGTACACACCTAACTGAAAATAATATATAACACCTAAAAATTGTTTGTTAGACAAATGAATATTAATTTTATATTAATCATACAGAATTAATAACTATTCATAATCTTAAATTGTATATTTATTATAATAATGGTATATTTTGTACGAATATATGTTTTAGTAATTAGTCTTTCATAAAACAAAGGAATCTGTAAAATGAAATGTAACATACTTTTTAATTTTTTATTACACCATAAATTACTACCAAATAAATATTTTATTCTTTTTTTCTATTGTTCTCTTTTTTATATTATATAGAATTTAATAATAAATTGGACTGAATACAAATAAAAAAGAGGTTTATTTTTAGTTTTTTTTTTACTTTATTTCAGATACGGGTAAGATTGTTTTATGGGTAGTTTCGTTTACTAAGATTGACATAAGTGTGAAATACTATACTCAATTTTTTTTTTACAAAAATAAAGGAAATTGATTCTATGCATAACTAAATTTTGTGGTATCCAAAATTGACTACTGACCCGCCCCCAAAATGGATTGCTCATATGATGCCTCAGGTAACATTAATAGGACGATAAAGGAGCATACAATAATAAGATCCTCGACGATGCTTTCACTTGTAAGCTGTCCAACTGAGTGCTGGTGTCAAATCTAAAGTGCAGGTAGTCAATAAGTACATTTAGGTCGTAGATTTTTGTACGGCATTTCAACCATCAATAGATCCATAAAAAATAATAAGGAAACGCGCAGTGTCGTAAAAATGGTACGCCACAAAGTCAGTTTTTTTCTGACAATCTCCAGGGTAAATTCTGTCTCAATACAGATTCTAATCTTTCGCAACACCGTACAAAAGTATGTAAATAAAATTTGAAATACATTTCATATTCAAATATATGAACAAAATGTACTTACTGACTACCTGAACTTTAGTTTCCTAACCAGAACTCTATTGGACATCTTTCAAGTGAAAGCGAAGTGTAAGATCTTATTATTTTATGCTTTTACATCTTCCTGAAAATATTTACTGCGGATTCATATGACTCACCCACACTGTGGACGGGCCAGTAGTTTATAAGACAATTAAAATGTGCATAAATATTGATTATCTAAAGATACCTAAAGATCACTTAATTTATTTATTCCGTACTTATCACTAATATAGACATAATATTATACTTTAGAATTTCGTTTCGGAGAGACAATGTCATACATAGATTCTACATTTAAACAATCTACAATAAAACCTAAGTCTAAATAATTTGGGAATCTTATGACGAATAAAAAATTGGAGTACATTATAGTGCTTTTATCTGAGTGCATAATGATAATTGTTCACAAAGTGTTGTATATCTAGTTATCTAAAGTATTTTGATAGTATCTAAAATATTGCATACAACCAAAGTATTAGAAGGATTTCTTGACAAAATATATACAAAAAATTACGTACAATCTGTAAATATAACCACTTTAGCTTTGTAAATCACAACATATTATAATAAATATTATTAAATATCATGAAAGAAAACTAGCCTTATCACAATAATTTATACATACATTATACATTTTCATTTGTGAAATATAAATTTATGCCGATCAGTAACAAAATTTTCGTATATAAAAAACGATAACAAATTACAACCTCTAATTCTTACATTTTTACTAAAATATTTTCAATACAAACACAACAAAAAGGTATACTGTTTACCTACATGAAAGTATAGAACCTGTTTTATAAAATATTTGGTGTTTTACTACCGGCAGTGTGATGAAGTAGACATTGTGAAATGCCTTTCAGTAATCTGACTACTATCCGGCACATCTTCGGCTTATTGTTATTAGTGAGGTCGTAGCTGAAGAAAGGAGCCCTGCTTTTCAGATAACAGAGGGAACTAATTGTTTTAATAGGAAGTGACTGTTTAGTTACAAAGTTGCTCAAACAAAACATCTAAACAAAATTGTAACGTAAACTTTGTTTCCCATTAAAACAATTCAGCGAAATGCAATGCCCAATATTTATTTTCTCGATGGGAGCTAGCAAAAAAGCGCCTCTAAAACTAATTCGGTTAAGCGTTGACTACTGTGCATGTCTATCATTACAAATGTTGCGTTGTTCTCAAGCTTGTGATGACAATCTTATGGTAACAATATCACTGGTATTTATCATTCATTGCTCACTTTACATACTACCAAATTGATAAATATATATTGGAAGAGTGCTCACCTTCTTTAATTGTTTGTTTGTTTAGTTTATTATAAGGTCGTAGTTAATTGGAGCTATTTTTGGATATTTTATTTATCTAATAACTAGTGTCTTTACAGTTTACGTTTGATGGCAATATTCTATTTTATACGTTAAGTAGAAAACACATGCTTAAAGCATCAGAATTAGAGTTGCATGCATAATGCTACGGGTAACAAATTCACGCATTCGATAAAACCCATAGCATAATCTGAATAATAATGTCCGAAGAATATCATGATTGAATGAAAAAGTAATGAACTTGTTCAATTAATCATTGTCGTTCATATTGTTGATGATCCGAATCAAAATCAATAAAGAATTTACATGCAGACTCAATGGAAAGCAATAATTACTTAATCAAGACCAACAATCCATCTGAAATGTCATAAAATAAAGCTAGGAGAATAAATTAAACTTTAAGTATAAATTTTAGCCACTACATTAAAATAAAACACCTAGTGTTATTATCACAATGAAAAAGTTGCAAAACAATAAAATAATTTTTAACATATAAGTACAATTTCTACAACTAATTAATAATAATAAAAGCATTGTTGAGCATCATATTTTTGTTTCATTATAGACTAATGCCACTTATTTTGTCACACATAATAATTTGAAACTGTTCATAATAATTCTACTAGCGGTTCTAAAGTATCATATAACTTAGGAACTTGATTGCTTTATCATTCTTGACTACTCTAGCATTTTCTCTTAAATGAGTCTGTGATGATTATGCGCGTATATAAATTATTTCTATCTGCTTATCTATTTACAATAATTATATTATAGACAAGTACATATGTAAAAAATTTGTACCTACTTCTATAGTCGCCCTATGGACGTACAAACCCCCTGCAAAGAAGTAAATGACAGTATTTCAGTCGCATCGTTACTACTTCAGACTCCAAAGACAACCCCATGACTACAATAAATTACTAGAATTTTTTTCACATCATTTTTCCTTTTTTCATTCAAATATGCAGGCACCGTAACATTCACAATACTTTCGATTTTATTGTAGGCAACGTGTTTACGAAAAATTATTTTTATCTAAACTATCACCTTCACATCTTTCAATCAATTAGTGTGTGCTGTTCTTTGACACTTTTTGTGGCTTGATTACCTACAACGTTTCAAATTATTACGTCACTACCAGAAGTGGACAAAATAAGTGGATTCTCGTCAACACCCTCTATTTATCCTCTTCCAGGAGAACGAGATCGTCAGCCACGACGTCAGAAACATGGAGGTAAATGATCCAATACATGAGATTAAAGCACACGAAGCATACTGGGAACACGATGCGTGAGTACTTGTCGATATCTGACGGCGTCATTCCCAAGAGCTTGCTTATATCCTGAAATCGTAAGAAATTATTTCTCCCATGTTCCTATACAAATGCGCAGCGTGTTCGCCTTGTACGCAGAGAGAATTCGCTTGCACAATACACGTTATTAAAAAAAAAACAATATTATACACAAATATTATATTTCATAGACATTCGCAATGCAAATCGCAATATTCAATTGTTGTATCAAATATCTTTTAGCTACTTTTTACCTTCCCAGGATGCAAAATATGTGGGGGTGGACCGGGATTGTCTTCTTCGGTGCCTCTTCCACCGTTTATTGTGTTTTCTAAAGTACCACCTTTAGAATGTACTTTTGGATCATGAACTTTGAATCGGACCTCCTGCGAATAGAATACCATTTTAGTATCTTAAAAGCTAGTTTTGTTTCAATGTTATGAATTAGATTTTCAACATACTGATGGTCTCCCGGGAGGACATCTTCCAAGTGTTCCCATTTTGGATAAAGTATGAGTGTCCCCAACAGGGGGACAATCTGGCATTTTCTTTTCTGAAGCTATTTTTTGTATAGCAACAAATCTCTGTTTCCTCATTTGGATCCTTTTCGCCATATATCCTACAGTAGCATACTCTGAAAAAATTCAAAACGTCAGTACTATCGTTTAGAATTTTAGCTTACTACTTTACGTTATAAGTTAGTTCATAAATATAATATCGCCATAGCATGTTGTTCATAAAAATCGCACAGAATATATTCGCAGTGCTAAACCCATGAATATTTACTTCTTTTTGAGCTATAACTGTCTTATAAATTGGTATGCTGAAACGTCCATAGAGACTAATATACTACTATAAATAATAAACCTCGAACAGAAGTAAGTAATCATGGTTAAAAAGAACTCGAAGACGCAAATAGAAGCGGTACCACTTAAATGTAACTTAAATAATTAAAAAAATTATAACCTAAAATTTTATAACAAAGACAATTAGTTATAACATTTACAAAACACTTACCTATGATGAAATATAATTAAAAAAAAATCAATTACCCAGTAAGCTGGCAAAGACCATCACGAAGCAGGTTCCAAGATAAACATCAATTGACTTCACGTAGGAAATCTTCGGAAGAGCAGCATTAGTCGATGACATGAGAGTGGTCATAGTCAATACAGTAGTTACACCAAGAGCTACTCTAGCAGGAGTTGCATTTCGGTTGAGCCAAAACGATACCCATGATATGATCACAATTAAACCAGATGGAATATAAATTTGAATTAGATAATAGCCCATCGATCGCACGAATTGGATTTCGCAGGCCAGTCTTGAATAATTTCCTGTAAAATATTAACTCGTAACATGAATACGTAATGCTAACGACTTTAAGTGATTAATAAAATTATTAGAATCACTAAAGAATTTTCATTTATACACTATATCACTTACTACATTTACTTTAAAAGTGTTAGTTTCCCCAATCTCCAAATTGTTATTTTAACTTCAAAATCTAACATTGCGAATTAAATTGTTGTTAGTTACAATAACAAGTGCTTTAATACAGTAACAGTTGCCTCTATTTCAAAACCACTCAGTGTCAATAGTGCAAATAACAAAAGCAGGACGTGAAAGAAACGTGACAGTATATAATTGTCCAGTGTTTATTTTATTAGTATTTTTGTTTTGTTCATTCATCGTATTTCCCCATTTAGTACCTGTTGTGAGGGAGATTTCCATAGCTCGTTGACGATGCCCAAGGACCTTGAACTGCGGTAACGACACTTCGCTTGATACGCCTACAGAGTTGGGCCCCTCGTTCCATTTGTATCGGATGTCTCGCATGGTGTAGCCGACTGTGCGCAGCGGATAAATAAATGAAATGACCCCAGGCCCATCACAATGGGTTTTGCCTCGAGTTTCTCGACCGGGGCAAGAGCGGGAAGTCGCGAAATCCGCTTCGCGTCTTGTCGTGCGGTTATCGTGTTGTTATTAGCATGACGTGTGCTAGTGTCGCGTTATTGATATACTGCACACGGGCTGAGGGAGACGGGGTTCGTGATAGGTATGGATGGATAATGCTTTGGTAGCCGACTTATAAATCTGTTTACCTGTTGTGAGTGCTACCACAGTTGCTCGCTGCCGATGCCCCAGCACTCTGAACTGCGGGAGCTGCACTTCGTTGCTCATGCCGACACTTGCTAGGCCATCTTTCCAATGATACCGAATATCTCTCATCGTGTACCCGACTCCGGAGACATGCCAAACACACAAAACGCTATCACTTACGCTGCGAAGCATCGCGTTTCCCTCACGCGGCTCGTGTTGATACTCGCGGACGTACAGCGAGACTATCCGAACTGAGTTGAGATAGATGAAAATTTTGATTCTGCTCAGATCGGTTTGTGGATGATAGAAAAATATAAAATCTATCCATATTGTCTACGTGATAATGCAAATGAAGAATTGTGCGGAAGCGGTTTCAAATTCCATGCGGGTGCAATAAACGCTATAAAAGGTGATACAAACGTGCAAAAGCGGGCGTAGTACGGAGTGGGGATGCACCACACTGCCGCGTAGCGTAATGAAATGCGGTAGGGTGTGCGGTGTGGTATGGGTTTGGGCGTTAGGCCCGCGTCTGCGGTACGGCAATCTGTGGTTGTGCAGATTCCGCGGCCTTTCCCGCCTCCTTCGGCCCGCTCAGCTATCGCAGCGTCGATGTCTCAATATCATTTCGTTCGCTTAATGCTTGTGAGGACAAGGCTTACTATTGTATGTATCTGCCTTCTGCGGGTGCTGTATGCGAGAAGGAGACATTCCAATTTATGAAAACACCAGGGAAATCACAGCACGTGTCGACGATAAGGTTGTACGCTTGTGCTCAGGGTATCCCTGATAGTATCTGTGATACAAGAAAGTGATCACAACACAATATTTGTAAGCCTAGTGAAAATTTTGCACTGTGATAATAATAATTAAATAAATGATTGCTTTAAGTGAACACACAATTATTGTATTTTTTATACAAATTATTTTTCTATCATCGCCAAAAACATAAAAAACGGATACACTTACGCGGTAGTAAATTGGGTTCAAGCTAGATACAACACTGACAAACATATTTTCGATGTTAGTAGAATATTGTGCGTGCCTTTAATACATTATTTTCTATTCTAGTATATGTATCCTTTAATAAATACTTCGTTCACACGACGTGTTTTTTGTCCACACATTTTAGTGACTGTAGTATATTGTTTACAAATACACAAGTTATTTACTGTTAAGGTACTTACAACTCTCAATCTCTATGTGGCACAACTGGCGATCCATGGGAAAGTATTGCAAGTTCATTGGACATGATGCAGTGATCGTCAATCTAAAAAAGAAGAAAAATTTTATTTGTTGAGCACAAAAATGTAATAAATATCTCGATCAAAAAAATGTTATTGATAACTCTATGCTTATTTATATAATACCTGATACTCCTAGTGATAGATCCGGAGTAATGGATACGAATAAATTCGTTGCTGGTGGTGGCAATATGAAAATATGATTGTTTTTCATTAACAAAGAAAGTATCTGGAACCCATATATTCTTAATAAATTCTGACCCCACTGATAAAGTTTCCACACCGGGTCTTTTTTTGTAAGCCAATCGTGGATCAGTCCAAAACTGTCTAAAGTAAAAATCTAGTGTAAAATCCTGAAAACACATCAAATTTTAATATTTGATTGTAGATATAAAATGGATATCTTGCATATGATGATTGTAGTGATGAATAATGAATGAATGATTTTACTAGCTGAATAAATTATCTGAATATTTGAGTTTGATAGAGTCGTTAGTATTGCATCATAAGAAACTGATTTAAGCTCTTATAAGTATGGAGATAAATAACATAACTGCTTAGTAACTGAAAGTATGTAAATCAGAATCAATTTTAAAATTTTTATCGAATCAAATTAAGATTCTAACAATCACCACAATTGTATGGACCATGATAACGACTATGCATGCTATCGATATCTGCATCCAAGGATCCTACAAAGTTGTTTGAAGTACTTATTCTAACAACGATCCATAAGCTGAGTATTGCTCGGAGTAAACTATAATAATGCTATTTCGAATACATAGAATACAACATTCATCAGTTGAGCGAAGCTTCACAAACAAAAATGTGCAATTGTGTTTCGTGGTACGAAGTCTACTTAACAAGGTGATGTCTAAAAGAACAGGTATAGGTGCTAGTTACTGGAAGGGCAGGGTGAGTAGGTTGTGGCGTACTTTGGTACCCACGGCTCGATAAAGGCAATCATTTGATAAAAGCTGAAGCCGTCACTTGTACTAGTTGCCACGATAGAAATTCAAGTCAAGAGCTGCAAAATCAGCGTTGGTTCATACAAGATCGCGAGCTCTATTTTACCTAAATGAATATTTAGGTAACCTCTCCACGGCATTGGGCCACGTCATATTGTGACCTTCTAACCTTGATTTGGTTTCCACTTTAGAGTGTTTTACCCCAAAGCCTCGCGTTTTCGTGATACACTTTGGAAGACCGGATCCGTTTTAGTGTAATTAAAATTTTGCTACATAAATACAATTATTCATATTAAAAAATTCAAAGCAAATGCAATGTCAAATAGCGAGAGGACAAAAACACCGGTGTTCCAAGTTGGTCCAAGAGCTTGGAAAAAACGATGATGGCAATTTCAATCGATACACAGATAGATACATACACATCAAACTACGAAATGAGATACCAAGAATTTAACAGTCGTCGCAAATCCATAGAGAATTTAGGCTAGTCTGCCGGTAATTTTCCTACGTCGTCTACTGAATATTATTATTAATTATTTGCTCAATCTGTATCAACGCGGAAATTTACGTTACGCGTCAGTCTTTGGAGTTACGAGAACTGATTGACACACAACCTGATAGTTTTTAAAATCACAACGAATTGCCTTTCTTATTATGATCCGAATTTGAAATTTTGATTAATTTTTAGCGCTCTTTGACTCATAATAAGAAAACAATTTTGCGGACAAAGGGCGTTCTGTTCCACAAAACGCGAACATGCTCGCAGCCTCGTATCTAGGGCTGCTCGGTCTCGGCGGCTCAGAGCCGGAGGACCGAGTCAAGCGTTAGTTGACATTGGCGAGTACCATGAGCACTTCGGAGACGGAGCTGATAGAGAGCACATACATGGTGACGCCCACCTCCACTGGCGGACCTGCAATCAAGCCCAATCGTGAGTCACGCGCGCGCCCTGCGCCGTGAAAACCAAACCAACGAGGTGATGCCCCTAGCCGGAGTGGGGACGCAAGAGGCGCGGGGTGCGTGCGGGATTCGTTCCACAACATTCCTAAGCGCATCGCATCGCGCCTTTTGCGATCGAACCGTGGACACGGGTGCTACAATGAACGGTAATGGTGATCGTACTAAAGGAGATTCTTGCTATGTATGCGCTGTGTCTTTATAATTGCTTTAAGTACCATTTTCACTTCAGATAAGGAGCTGATGCTGAGCACGTACATGGTAACCCCCACTTCCACGGGTGGTCCTGAAAATGATATAACACACGTGACACACAATAGTGACCTAGCTACCTACTGCCTATTCGTCTATAACATTTGGAAGTGGATCATAGGTTCACGATACCATGTAACTTTTCTGAAGTTTTTGAGTAAAACTAAGGTAAAGCTTCATTTATGGTACATGTAAATATGATTTATGAACATCTAGAAGTTATAAATGCTCATTTTTGAAGTTTACCTCGTATAAAGTTAATAATGTTTAATATTGTTTTAATCCCGGTTATACGATACCTATGTCGCATCAGCTACAGTGAAAAATATATTGCAAAACAAAAAATGCAGATAAAAATTCAATTTTACACGATCAAATGTGATTGAAGCTGTCGTTATATTCACAAATTTAATTGGTATCAGGAAATTCATTAATTCTTTTCAGACGCAGATTCCATTGTTCTCTTTAATAATGACTTTGTAAAACGATTTCTTTAAAATCAAAGCAGTTTTAAGGTTATTAAAATCCATTTTTCTTCTTATTCATACTCGTGAGTTCATTAAATTTTTGCTTAGGTTTTATTAACTTAATTTTTCAATTACTTCCTCACAAAAATATATTTAAAAAGATGATTGCGTATTAAATAATATTAGTTATTAAAATCATCTGAGATTTATTTTTGATAGACAATTTTAATATGAACGAGCGTATTATGAAACTAATTATACTTAACTATAAAAATAGTTTTTTTTAATTTTAGTTTTGTCACTATTAAACACTGTAGAGCAGTTTTATACAAATACCAAAATTCTTCAATAAAAATTGAAACTGCGCTCGTAATCTGTCGATCCCTATTAACCTATTTCCATAACATGCATAAACTGAACTCTCTGCATGAATATTTAAAATTTCACTCGTATCGGTTATATTAAATTGAAAATTTTAAAACCTAAGGAATTTTATTGACACATCCACGACGAGTTTAAAGGTTAGGTTAGGCATATAAAGTGTCGGGACCACAATATTTAAAGCAAAGCACAAAAAGACAGACAGATGACTGTTCTTGTTAAGAAAAGTTTTTTTATCGTAAATGTTATGAAATGACATAGAATAAAGTAGAAATGTATAACAAGAAGTTGTAAAATTCTAGTGCATTGGCTTTCTTCGATTTTGACGTTCAAAGCGCTAATTTTCGGGCTTTGAACGTTAGAATCGAAGGCAAAAACGGAATTAATAGCAACCGTGGCTACGAATATTGGATGCGTAGCTGTGATCAAAATAGAGCCTTAAATTTTCGTGATAAGGTCCAATGTTTAACTTACTCTGTTCACAATAGAAATTGTCAATACATGTTCGCGAAAGGGCGAAATATTTCCGACACAGAATCAAATGATTTTATCATTAATTTCTATGTCTTACTTGCTATTACAGGGAAATACCCATACTCCTATGCATTAAAAATACAGCATTAAATAAAAAATGAAATTTTAATGCAACTCTTGGTATGCATGTTGCAAGTTATTGTGAAATTACGATTATGACTGTATCGATAAAGATTACTTTAAAGTAGTATCATTTAAATTAAAAATAATCATTCATGGTCTCTCTAATCCTCCAATCCTCCCTAAAGATTTTAATGATCCTGCACAAAATGTAGCCTAAAAACACTTAGAAGATTACCATAATTCGATAATTAGTATTAATGTTACTGCGGACATTAAGGGTCGGTTTCGTAACAAGGGTGCCCAGTAATTGGGCGAAATTCAAAATAAGTCACCAGCTTTGGTATACAATTAGCCCAAAAGTATTCCTTTGCAAAAATATACACTTTGAATACTGCGAATAAGGTTGTACAGTTGACTGTATAACTTTATGTGGGCAGTATTATACCTTCATATTTTTAACGCGAAAGTTTTGTCTTCTTGTAAGTTTTGTCCTCTTCTTTTCCAATCCGCTGAACCGATTTCTCAAAAAAAAAATGTATGGAGATACTGTCAGTCCCGGGTATGGGTTTATTATAATAAAATTTACGGTTTATTTAGTTTTAAAATTTGGACAAGTTAAGAAAATATTACTGTAATATCGTGTTGTATATTGCGTTTTTGTATAAGTAATGGATACTAAAACAAGAGCTTAATAATTACAATTTAAATTATGTTTCGGAACAAGAAATGGACAAAAGACCTGTTTTTTAGAAAAGACGTGGGCAAAATTGAATACGTGGGCAAAATTGAATACTTTTAAGTAATAAGTAACTAGACAATGTCTACAGAAGACGTAATGAACATGAATGTTAAGTTTTAAAGTGGACTAACGTATTCTGTACTCATTTACCCTGGATTAAGGCTACATGCTCCCTAGACAAAATTATTAATTCAACACACTAAGCTAGACAATGTTAGGCGATTTCGTATTAGCTATTAGCCATTATTTCAGATGAACGTAGACTTAATTAAACTTCTATGGCATTACGTAGTGATCAAATCGTAAAGGCAGATGAATCGATATTAGAAATTATAAAGTATACCTAAATTTAAAAAGAAACATGGCTATATTTTCTTAATGCTAATGAAGAATATATTTGTATGATTCATAATCAAAACATAGTAAAAGTATTCAAAAGAGGTCATTATCATTGTAGTCATTAAAATCATAATGAATTTAATTGCATGCATGTGTCATGTTGAAGCTGGCAACCGCGTGTTTGGGGCTGCTTTTATATTAAGCAAAATGACCAAGTTCTTTCCCATATAAAGCTGATATGAAGCGTAGAAATACAACAAACATGCAATTTGACGATAAAATTAATTTAATGGACGTGGTGGGAGAACGGGCTAATTTTTAACTGCAACGTCATTTTTTGAGCCCCAGATGTTTAGTCCCTAAATTATTCAACCTCTTGATTTTCAACCCCTAGATTCTAGAATCTCGTCGCTGGTCTGGTCAATGGTCGCTGAAACTCTAGAGTTTCAGCGACCATTTTCAACCCTCACATCTTGAAACAGTATATAATTTCAGCCTATATAATAATCTGTGGTTTTTAAAATATTTTTTAATGTCATGAAAATAACGTTCAAGTGTAAATGAATAGACCGGAATATAACTAGTCCCGACCCCCGACTCCACGTCTCAGTACGAAATCCTCAAGCACAATTTCGGCATTTAGAAGTTTTATAACTTTGCTAATTTCAACTTCATATGGGTCTCAAACTTTCACGTACTCTACGTTTAAAAGATAAAGTTAAAGTCAAGATATAGCGTTCAAAGCCACTTTGTACTTTAAGATAAAATATTTGTACCTTAAAATTACCTTTTAACACAGCAGTGTCGTTAGTATGCTGTACAAATATCGTACTAGATTTCGAAAATTATATTTTTTTCCGACTCAAATTTTATTTGGCCTCCATAACTAAACGCTAACAAACTCAATAGTTATAAACCTTTAAATTATATCATAAATGTACCAAACACTATGCTTGAAATAACTTTTAGTACAGTACCTATGATATTCTAGAAGAAAAAATTTTGTAATACAATGGTTCACTATAAAACAATAAAACTGTCGTTTATACAATATCATGGTTTTAAAAACTGCACTGACTGTTTTCAGAAAAAAAACAAAAACAAATTCAAATATATTTTTTAAAAATTTGGCAGTGATATAATGCTATATATGAACGAGAAACTTCTTTAATATCTTTACTTTTACAGGTTTATGGAGGTCGAATAAAATGGTTCGTTGAAATATATGAAAATAGTTCAATTTTCATTCGAATACAAGTTTTAAAAAGTGTATATAGATTTTCGAACATTATAACAACACGTGACTTCGTCCATAATCACAATAATTAGAATAATGGCAATAATTCACTAACCTCCATAATTTGGTCTTACTCTTTTATCATAACTTATACTAAATGAGTCCAAAATTGCTGATATATTTACATCTCCAAACATGCCACCCCCACCGGCACCTCTGAAAAGAAAGAAAAATATATATCAATTATAAAAGTATTACCCATAGCCGAACATAAAATATTCTACAAAAAACCTGTCAAGTGCGAGACGGGCTCTCGCACGAAGGGTTTTGTACAAGTACAGAGCAAAAAATTAAGGAACTAGAGTTTCAAAAAGCAAAAAGTTTTAGCTTTACACTTCCTAGAAAGCGAAAGCGCGATATAGTCGTACTGCAGGGCCATCTAGTACCAAAAAATAGAAACTTGAAAAAAAACGAGTTTGTTGTATGAGAACCAGTCTTATTTATTTATTTCATTTTGTATTTATAGCGGCAAAAGAAATACATATTCTGTGAAATTTTCTATCTATTGAAGTTCTTGAGATACAGCCTGGAGACACACGGGCAGAAATCAAAGTCTTAGTTAATTTCCTTTTATCTCTCTATCTACAAGTTACAAATCTACTAGTTTCAATCGCATTCAATCTGATAGTTAGAGAGCTATTTAAAATATTTTTTTCGCATTTTCAATTATACATATTTTAATAATATGAAGAAACAAAAAATAAATAGTATTTAACCCTTTTTTTAATCTAGACCAAAAGTAAAAAAAACCCGAAATATTGTAATTTATTGTTTTTGTTGATTTTTTTAAATATTAACTATGCCAATAATATAAAGCTGTCTGTTTGTTTGTTTGAACGCATTAACCTTAGGTACTACTGGGCGAAAATAAAAAAAATATTTTGTATTGGTTAGCCCACTTGTCGAGGATGACTAAATATTATCACGCTACGACCAATAATAAAAAATAAGTAATCAAAATTGTGAAAAAACTGGATAATTATTAGTTACATGCGGACGTTATCGCGGGAAACAGCTAGTAATTAATATTTTTGATATTAATAAAATATAAGCTGCTCAAGCAGTTACAGTAAAACGTATATAATACTAGCTGATAAACCCTAACCCTAATTTTTAACCCGATTTCGATGAAATTGTTTGTGCTTACCCTTACAACCCTAATTTTTTGCCAAAAAAAATTAGGGTTGTACTACACCTAACATTTAGGGGGATGAAAAATACATGCTGGCCGATTCTCATAGATACCGGATAAGCACAAACAATTTCATCAAAATCGGTCAAGCCGTTTCGGTGGAGTATGGCAACGAAAACTGTGACACGAGAATTTTATATATTAGATTAAAGTGTGAATAAAATAACTTGGCACGAAATTTCATAACGAAATGACAATTTATACGAAGTGGTTTTTTTATGATATTCAGGGGGCAAACGAGCAGACGGGTTACCTAATGGAAAGACACCGCCGTCGCCCATGGACACATTCGTGACATCCGAGGAACCGCAAATGCGTTGCCGGCTTTTATTAGGGGATGGGAATAGGGATAAGGGATTAGGGAATTTGGCCCACCGGTAAAAGCCACCGGTGGGCCAAGCTACGGCGAAAGGCTTAAAGCTTTTAGCTGAATTTTGACTAGCAACATTATTCCGAGGATGATATGAAATGTAATTTTAGTTTCAGACAGGTTTACGGTCAAAACTTTATTTTATGATTCAGATACTTGGTCATGATTAATTATTATTATGATTACTTTTATTTTATTTTTGTATAAAAATAATCATGTCTTTAATACATAATATATCAATATTATTTATGTAAATAAATTATATTTTTATGGAAATTGTGTTAAATAATATGTTATGAGAAACACGATTGAGTCCATCCAGTATTTGGGGTCCGATTTTGATTACGATAGTTAAAATGGAGGGTTTTTGAATGATAAAGTAGGTAATTCGAAGTAAATAATTACATATTTTACAATTTTGTAAAAGCAGGAAAATACGGAAAAACAACGCAGACGGAGTCGCGGGCAAAGGCTAGTATTATAATATAGAATTTTGGTGATTTTGAAGGTTTTTTCTAGGTTCAACTATTATTATATAATAATAGTTGAACCTATATATTATTAATAAAATAAGTTGAAGTCCAAAAGATAAATAATAGCAATTTCAAATTTCAGACACGAAAGGTTAATAGCTTTGTCTCGATTAAGCTTTTGGTGGAACGAGCTATTGGGATTCCAGCTAGCTGAATAGCCGTACCACAATACCGCAACTAGAATTCGCTGGAATTGTTAGCTTCTAGTCCAATAAATCGTCCCGGAACTTGTTTGTTTGTTTGTTTATTTTGTCAATTTAAAAACCTTCCATATGTTACATAATGGTGCAATACAGTAACTAACAGATTTAGATATAACAGATTTTTTAACAGTTTATAGACATTGGTGCCTGCACTAGGGTGAGCCTGTCCTGCGCGTCATCAAGATTGCGAATTTATAAACATCAAAAATAATACATTACTAAAATAATACATATATAATAATTAAATAAGTAACCTCTTAGGTAAAGAAACTAAAACATAAAACATAAGCAAACTAAAACCTAATATTTTCTTGTAATACAAAGTCTGGAGCACGCTGTTGCGTTGTACAACTTTTGTTGCCATTTTGCTTGTCTTTTTGTCCTGTTGTAGGAAGGGCGTCTCAAAATTTTCAATTCATTGTTTGTTTCTTAAAATATTACGTTCATATTGTGGTAATTTATAATTTTTTCAAATAAAAATATTATTTTAGTCATTGAAATTATATCCCCGTATATAAAAGGGATAATTAGGTATAAAGAAAAAAGTAAATACTTTAAGAAAAGAGAAAAGTTTGTTTGGGATATATTTTGTTCGTCGATCACGCCGTTATTATAAACATAATTGAAGACATAAGTGATGAAGCGGATAACTAACATTTGTAAAACTGTCGTATTTTTGTCGAAATGGACGCTTTAGGACCAGAAAAATAATTCGATATTAAAATAATGGGGACTTGATGTGTAGCTAGGTAGATAAGTTACATATTGAAATCGCTAAACTACAAGATTTATTACAATTTTATGGGAAGAAATTAGTAATTAGTCGAAGATTGTAAAATGTTAGAATAAGCTTCTTGCACTTATGTCTAAAATTTTGATGTCATACATTTTGATGTATTACATCAAAATTGTAGACATACATACATTTTGATGTATGTGGGGTGTAACAAATATTAAAAATAAAATCACAGGGTATGCACGTGTTCCTCAAATATAGCTCATCGTGAGAGTAGCAGCTCTGAAAGTGAAGAGATTTTTTGTGACTTGTATGGGCAAGCGCCTCAGCGACTTCAGTTTCTCCATACAAAACCCATACAATTTCGCTTTAAGAGCTGCTATTTTTACAGTCAGCTCTATATAAGGAACACATACAAATCCTGATGTGTTATTATTTACTTTTGTTACACCCTGTATAATGGGCCGGCTCGACCGAAGTGACACTACGGCCTCACAAAACTTCCCCTATTCCCATTCTCTATTTCGTCATAAAGGCCGGCAGCGCACTTGCGACTCTTCAGATATTACGAGTGTCCACGGGCGACGGCAGTTGCTTTCCATCAGGTAACCCGTCTGCTCGCTTACCCCCTAAAAATTTCATGAAAAAACTGTTATGAGGTAGGCATTCCCTAAGAAAAGATTTTGGTAAATTCTACCCTCCGACGAAAGTTTGTATGAAAATATACTTTACACCAGCCAGCCAAGCCGCAGGAAAAGCTAGTCTAGCATAATCTTAATTCCATAAGTACTAAGTTATACCAAAGTAAAGCAATCGTATTACAAATCCAACTTGAAGTTGGCGAGTTTGTTGAAACTGGTATTGTGTATTTTTCACTTGCAAAAAGTTTGCAATTAAGCTAATTACAGTTACAAAGTAGTGCTTGACTTGAGATTTAGGAACGAACTAATTTATGTGATGTTCTACGTTTGTTACAGCTTATAACTTTAGATTTCAATGTATGATAACAACATAGTTCTATTCCGTCCCCTATTGAGTGGATCTCTGGTCCGCACTCAGGACCGAATTTGCACGGGAGGTTTTTATTTATTGTTAAAAATAGGGTCGTCTATGGGCTTCGCTCATATCCTTTGTATATTATTTTTATATTTGGTTTTTGTTCCAAGGATCTCATCCAAACTTCTTATTCAACTTATATTACATTATTGTTGATGTCAGTCCATCAAGCTTTCAGACTTTTAGGTGTATTATAACTTATTAGTATATATTATATATGTATATTATAATATTAAATATAAATTATTCTACGTTTATGTTCATATATTTTTGCTATTATATATTATTTTGTTTGCATTATGTCAACCTCTAGAGACTACGAACTCGCTATTTGACAAAGGATTTGAAGCAAGGTAGTAACCTTTCCCCGAGACCAATAAGACTTTTTCAGCTCTCAAGTGAAATACGGATGCCCATGGTGGAGGAAACCTTCATGTGCATCTCTTCTGATGTTGCAGTGAATGGGCGACAGTAATTGATTTTCATCATTTTCATGTTGGTTCATTATTATTTAAAAAACATGACTACGTATTTTGTTGGGCGAGCGAAGTGAGTCCTCTATATGTCAGTCCCTGGATACGGTACACTTTACGAAAAAACTATATTATGAACTGTAGGTTAAGCATAGTCACTTGAGTATTTGAGTAGTTTTAAAAAAAACTTTTATGATATTATGGATAATAATAAAAATAATATCGTACTACTAACGCCATCTATGAGGTTAGGTGTGAAACTGTAAATATAAACTAAACGGACTGTTCATCCGCATTATGAAAAACAAAATGTCACAACTTACAGCACTTAAAATATCTCGCTAATTTCTTGCTAATGTATAACTAAATTTGGAAAATAGTGTCACTGGGTAAGCTTGTAAAAAAAACTTGCGCGCATTATGCACATAATTCATAAGGTGAATGAATCTAGCTCGTTACACAGAGTAGACTTATTTCCTATCACGTAAAACGAGGAACGGAAATATGTGTTTTAACACTACTACAAAAAGAAATGGCATATTGTGTAAGCAAACCATACGCAATAATCTATCAAGATGCCAACTCACAGAGCACGATGAAGATGTTATCAGAGCGTATGTAATATTCCTGAAATTGGATGACATAAGATAAGGCAACAAAATTAAGTTAGCGATCGAATTTACTCTCATGAAAGGATGAAACTCGTTCATATTTCAGATGTACTGATGGTTGAGCTCTCTATAAATAGAAAGGACTGGAGGGAGCGTTACTTGCCTGTTGAGGCGTTACTGTCAAATTTTCAACCCTACAACCCAAGTATTAAGCCTCATCCCCTATCTCGCTTCCATTCGGGGACCCAGTGATGTATGAAAGGGACGGTCGCAAAGGTTTTTAATTTAAGCCTGTCATGTGTATTATTTAAGGCTTTTAGGGAAGCGTTTTATTCGTTATTCGTGACTTAGATGTTTTGGATACAAAATATATTGAAATTATTTTCTATGAAAAGCTGCCGAGGGAAGATTATAACGCCATCTACCTTTAAGTTAGTTTTAACTTAGTGACGTTAAATTCTTTTTTTTTCATAAAATTTATCATGGCAGAAATTGAAAGACCTACGTAATTTGGTCGGGATATGTCATTTTATGAGTCATCTGTCGGCTGGGTTTGATATAATTCGTTCAACTTATTTAGGTCAGTAAACGGATTCTGTTGTACGGAAAGTACAGTTAAAATAAACTATTTTGATTCGGAAATATTCAACGATGATAAAAAAACACTTATTACACGATAATACTTACATAAAAATTAAACCATTAAAAATTACTTAGTTTAGTGTTTGAAAGCCATGTTAAATTGCATTCGGAAACAGCCTGGTAATTCTGCTATGCATTCAAATTTTCAATAACAGTGCAACCAACAAAAGATCTATCATCTTAGTTAAGCGTCGAATATGTGCTATATTCGATATGTGTATATTCGACGCTTTCTGGTACGAAATTTCATAATAATAGTGAGTATTGGTCTGATGCTGAAACATTTATGCTCGAATCAAATTTTTTTTCGAACATAAAAGTAATTATATCGATGCCTAAGTGACTCAACCTCGTATCTTAAAAATGGTTACATTTCATTGAAAAAAGAAAAACTGATTATGTTTTTCTTTTCTTAGTAATTGTACAAAACTAGATATATGGTTATTTGATGAGTAAATTGTTGTCTAGATATATCTATTTAATTGTTACCTATCAAATAACCTCACAGCACTTTAAAGATCTCAAGCTCTTATGCGTTTTTTCGCTAGTTATAATGGTCAAAAATGTTGATAATTTAACTAAATTTTAGTCTTATTGACTAAAATTTAGTTAAATTATAGTTTATAGAATGTAACGTCAACAAAACATTTTAATCGTCAGAAAAAATCCTTAAACAGAAATCAAATTATTTACAATGAATAAGTTTGATACTGTTTTATTTGTGTGAATTAACGAGGAAAATGTTTATTTCAATACGGGAATACAGCTTAAAATTAAAACGATAATTTTATGCATTGGATTATGTCAGGACTATTCTATTGTAATATTAATGCATACAATTCTGATAATAATATTGACGACCTAAAATACAGTTACATTATGAATTTTCATTACAATAGTAACATTATTCCAATCCAGTAATCGAGCCCAGCGCAGCACTGGATATTACTAATGGAATATGTAAGTGGACACTGGAACAGAATGCAATTTAGTACGTTCCACTTCCTTAACACTATTCTAGTAGAAACCCAGCCCTGGACAACAGATAGATCACCTGATGAAAAGCAACCGTGTCGTCCATGGATACTTGTAACATCAGAGAGTTACAAGGGCGTTACCAGCCTAAATGCTTCATAAAAACGGCCAAGTGCAAATTGAACTCGCGCAAAAAGGGTTCCGTACCAGTAAAATGCTAAAAGTTGAGAAAAGTGTCTTAGCATTAATATTAAGATGTAGACGTACTGCTGCGCCATCTAGTACCGATAGGACGAAACTGTCAAACAGATATGTTTGTTGTATGAGAGCTACTCATTAAATTTATTTTGTTTTTAGTATTTTTTGCTATAGCGGCATCAGAAATACGTATTCTGAGAAAATTTCAACTCTTCAGCTATTAAGGTTTTTGTGATGCAGCCTGGAGATAGATAGATAGACGAAAGGACAGACAGACAAACGGATAGACATTAAAATCTTAGTACTAAGGTTCCGTTTTTACCCTTTGGGCATGGATACCTAAAAATGAGGGCATAGGCAAATGATGATGCCCAATTTGAATATTATGTAGTACAAAATGAGACAGTAGGTACATGAACTAAAATACTTTAGTACATACGTACTGCCGTAGGAAGTATGTATGTTTATATAAAAAAAACTTCCTATCGTACCTTGTGCCTAGCACTGTGTACAAAGTATTCTTATCGATCACGAATAGCATGTTCTTATTGACCTATTTCACCCTAAAATTTTCAAACAGCAAATCGTAATACCTTTGACGCTTTTCCCATCGGAATTCTCACTAAGTAAAAGCTCGCGTGATACCACACGTATGCAAATGCGGCCTTCAATAATGAAATGCAGTGATATGTTCCATTTGCATGCTTTACTAATATCATGCAAGCTTTATTGGCTACATGATAGATGAACATGTAGACCTGATAATGATTTGGTTTACTAAATTCTAACAGTGATTTTGACCGCATTGAAATAAATGAATTAACTACTGGCCCTTCCACTAAGTGGATGGGTCATATGACCCCGAAGGAGACCTTTATAGGATGATAAACGAGCATAAAAAAAATAAGATTTTGTTTTATGATTTCACTTGCAAGCTGTCCAACTGGGTGCTCGTGAGAAATTTAAAGTTAAGGCAGTCAGAAAGTACATTTTGGACATATATTTTTGTAAGGCATTACGGAATAATGGATAAGAATCTGTATTTAATCATTATGAAACTGATGCCGTTCAGAATGAAATGACCAAATTAGCACTGGAAATTGTCAGAAATAAAAAAAAAGGCTTGCTTTATAGTGTACCATTATAGGGCACTGCGAGCTTTCTTATTATTTTTCATGTATAAATTGACGTTTAACTTGCCGTACGTTAAAAATATAGGCCCAAAATGTACTTTCTGACTACCTGAATTTTAGATTATTTACCAGCACCCAGTTGGACAGCTTACAAGTGAAATCATAGAACAAAATCTTATTGTATTATGCTCTTCTATCGTCCCATAATCGTCTGCTGCGGGGTCATATGACCCATTAATTTTGTGGTCGGGCCAGTAGACTAAAATCACATAAAATTTTACAAATTAATTTCGATCTTTGGTAAAATACATACGGCGCACAAGAAATATACTTAAATTATTAAAATTTTGAGCTGTTTAATAGAATATTTCTATATCAATCACACCGATGATGCAGAACGTATCAAAATACGTAATGCAGGTCTTAGCCGATAGCATAAGACTATTTCTTCCAATTAAGTACTCCCGCGGGAAAAACCATTTCCACGCTAGCAAATCCGCAGGTAAATGCTGAAATTATTTAAGGATTGTTCAGCAAATATATTTTATACGAAAAGAAGTAAAAGATCTTATGAACAAAATCAAGTTTCTTTTTTTAATGAAATTTAGGGGCCAAGCGAGCAGACGAGTTATCTGATGGAAAGCAACTGCCGTCGGCTCTGAACGAAACACAGCACAACGCCGTTTCACGCCAGTTTTTTGTGAGGCCGTGGTATCACTCCGGTCGTGCTCTCCCACGGCAATGAGCATCCGTATTATGTACTTGAGATCGGAAAATTTCTCAATGGTACACACGCCTCCACCGGGGTTCGAACCTGCACCCTGTCGTTTGCGAACCAAACGTCTCACCCATTAGGCCACGGACGCTCTTGTTAATTTCACGTATATTGTAACCGCTTTAAAAAGTTTTTAACGAAAATGGTTTGTTATTTCAGCGAGGCAAATTCAATCGTGTTCACACTTGAAACGGCTGTGCGACTTTGAACAAATTGTTCAATTCTCGCTCCGAAAACCGATGGGAAATTTCGACAGGTAAAAAATATGAAATATGGATAACCGCGCAGTACGACTCTCAAAGTGAAAAACGAAGTTTAATTAAAACCGGATTTATCGGGACAGGTGTTAACTGACGGTTCATTTTGACGTTCTGTTATTAACGGTGAAAGTGGCCCTTATGGATTCTATTGTTTTTTATTTTTGAATTTCGATTTTTTCACTAGCGAGGCTAGCATGCGATCGAGAATGTGTTTCTTTGCACGCAGGCTAGACAAAGTGGTAGATTGACAAAGGAGATATGTCAGTTTAATGCAACCAACTGACAGATTTTTTATTCTTTCGTATTTCTACCTATGCTAAGCCTGCTGGAAAGGAATCAAATAGAATCAAAATCTTTTTATTCAAAATCAGTACTTTAAGTACACTTTTTGAACTTCGAGACTACGGTGCCTACCTACGGCTCGGGAACTAACCCGGCGAGAAGAAACGGCGTAAGAAACTCGCACGGGTCCACCTTTTAATGAATGTACGAGTACATACTCGTATATTGTTTCTTTGCCTATTTGTTGCTTGTAATATATCATCGTATCCTATAAATAAGTCCTGATCATTGAGGCTATTTATTTTCATTGCAAACTTGGAATTGGAAGCTCATTGTGAATGACCTGTAGTGAAAAAAATACCAAAAAATTTGCTTTAATAACCAATAAATAGAGTTTTAATAAAAGCCGCATTTGCTAGCTCTTCGGCTCGGAATTCCTCGGCGAAAAAAAAAATAAAGTCTAGTCACCGTTATTTTAATTCGTGAAATCGTAAAATCCGCGCGGTGCAGAAGGCGCCCGAGTAAAACCCAACATTTTCCGCGAAAAAAAAATCTAAAAAAATACATCTTTGCAAATAGCGCTTACCGTGGCAAGATAACTTCTCTTGTAAAGTTCGCTCTTTGCGATTGCGTCCTTGTTCGTAGGATACTAAGACTGTGCGCGCACGGTAGCAAAAAATAGGCATATCGGTCCAATCGACTAGATTTTTGGCATAAATTAATATTAATATAAATAATATGATTAAAATTAATATTAATATAAATAATATGATGGAGAGTAACATACAGACTAATTTTTGACTGGAAAAACATCCTATTTAAAAAAAGGTAGTGGTTGAATATTCGATGTCAATTCGTGAACTCTCTACTCTTACAGTTATAATATATGGATGTTTAAGCACAAGTTAAACTTATAACCTAATTTATCATATTAGAAACTTTGGTTAGTAATTATTTGTTCGCTAAACTTACTCGTCTAACTTAAATCGATAATTCCCATAGGATATTAGCAAAGTTAAGTTCGGTTTTCAAATCTATAGAATGTAATAAACTAAAGTAATAATAGTTTTTTCATGACACTTTCTGTCCCCTGGACAACAACTTTATACATAGAAATGTTTTGATTTAGTATTTATTTAGTAAATCATCGGTTAATATATTTTGTGGCTGTCGTAAAAACTTATTGTATCAACGATAGATATGCTGATTGACTTTCTATTTAAAGATTTACCTGGGACAAAAAATAGTTGATTCAACTATGTATAGATCGATTTATAACGCTCGGACGCTTTGACTCCAGCCCATACGAATTAAAATGCTCCTTCGGCATTCTGTTTCTTTCACAACGAAATCTGTAAGACATATACATTTTCTATACTATTTGTATGCTGCCGTAGGAGAGTCATGCTTCGGCACGAATGGGCCGGATCGATCGAACTGATACCACGGCCTCTCAGAAAAATGACGTGAAACGGCGTTGTGCTGTGTTTCGTTCTGTGAGTGAGTTTACCGGTGGCCCAACTTCGCTAATCCCCTATCCCTATTCCCTCACAGTCTTCGGATGTCGCGAGTGTCCATAGGCGACTGCGGTTGCTTTCCATTAGGTAACCCGTCGGCTCACTTGCCCTCCAAATATTATTAAAAAAAATACATAAAGTCTGTGATTATGGTTATGATATAAAATATAATATGATTGTATGGGAAAACTTTCGCATGGGCAGTTGAAAAAATATAGTCAGTGCGTCACCGAAACTTAAACGAGTTTTATTACTTTTAATCCCGGCAAAATGTATGTTTTCCGCGAAGTATACGAATTTGGTGTAACTGAGTTGCGGGCGTTGAGTATCTATCAAGTCTCGATAGCGACTACGTAAATTAGTACGGAAACTTTAGTTCCGCAAGTGACCGCTAGAGGCGCCGTAAATTTTTGCCACGCAAATACGGTATTGAGTATCGACAAAATGTACAATAGGAGGGATGAATTTTAATTACAGAAAATTTTTTGAATGCAAATGGGCTAAAAGATATACAGCAGTTATACCTTCGTAGTATACATAAGCGAACAGAGTAAAACAAAAATCATCTCAACAACCCAGTTCTATACAAAGTTTTATCTTTAAGTCTCATTCAACCGCGCATTCAACCTTATCTTGCTGTCACGTGCCTCAATGCTGATTAATGTACCGCAGTCGGGTCACGTCCGATTTAAGCCTTATTTTAAAAGCGGTAGGGTTCAGTTTGTTGCAACACACTAAAAGGTGCACCCTTTTATAATAGGGTAGGGTAGTTATAATAGGGGTATCAAATTTCACCCTATTGCTAGGTGAGGTTCTATAATATATAACTAGACCATTTTCTGTATGATAAATATAGGGGAATTGTAATATTATTATTATGAATAAAAATTTTGTCGTATTCAACTTTTATTCTT
>JAOTAV010000025.1:1023975-1051425 GCA_026546445.1 Cyclargus thomasi | reverse complement strand
TAATATTATTTTTTTTTTGTTGAAATATATTTCTTAATTCTTAAATAGTTCTTAACGTATAAATAAAAATAATTTATATTTTGTTGTTTGTTATGATAGTTTGTTTAACCCGTTACATTTTGGTTTAAAGATTTTAAAGTAAAGAGCTATGTGGCACTAACAAAATTAAACGTATTTAAAACACTAGGATTACTAATACAAGATCTTGTGCCTTTCTCATTTCATTTTATTATTTTTAACTATCTATTCCCAAGGAATATACAAATTATTTAAATAAATTAGTAGGATTATAATTGACAGGATTGAATTACATAATATAATAATTCCGAATTGACCACCTAATTGAAAAATACTAACCAAACGGCTTAGGTTATTAATAATAATAATTTTACCTAAAAAAAAATTTATATTCATATTTTTGGGGTACGTTTTTAAAGCAAAACGTAAGTAATTCCCAGTTGAGACACTTCTATTTGACCAACTGTTTTTTCAGTGACGAAAAACTGCCGCTTACGGGTTTTTTCTGGGACTGGCAACACTGTTGCTTTCTTATTTTAATTTCGTCCCAGTTGCGGCTAACGCGCGAATTCACAATCTGCGTATGGACGTACTGTAGGAGATGGTTCTGTGTGGTGTGAACATTCTGGTTCATTAAAATAGGACCAGCGTGGTTTGTATGGACCGTATCGGAGTACATAAAGAACCAGAGTACATAAATGTCCTAGAACTGGGAACTTTGAGTTTCATGTAGGTTCATATAATAATTACTCATTATGTTTTAAATTACTTGCTTTTTTCATCGTACAAAAATATGTCAAAATGTTTTTAATAATCGTTATTTTGTATAATTATTTAAAATGTTTTTATTGCTTTTTGTTACGTAATATCCATGACGTGGACAACAACTTTTATAAAGTATAAAATAAAATGAGAAATATACATTTCGCTTTTAGGTTCTCTCAGACTAGCTTCAGTCCACTTGATGTACAAGCAGCGTACACTATTATTACATTTACCAGTATTTTTTAGTCAGGTGTTGTTATTAACTAAAAGATATATATTTACTGGCAATTAACTAGCACGAAAGCGTTGGTATCGTTTGAACGCGGCACAAGACTTGAGGTCTACGACGCTACGAAAGTCTACGGAAATATTGCTGTGCTAGACAGCGGTGCGCGACTCAATAGTGCCTACTTTATTATTGCTTTTCGAATACCCATTTCTCCTGGACACCTCGTGCCCACCTTTAACCTAGTTACAGCTACTTAGCCTAAATTAGTTTATTGCCAGTTACTCTCGACTCTAACATACACTCATCTAAAGGCATGCTCGCTGGAGCGACGCAGCCCGTCCCTCGTTGTCGCTCGGCACGCCCGCCGCCTGTCCGTCTGTAGATGATCGCGATTTCGAATGACCTCGTGAAATACACTCGAATAGTTAGGGCAAAAATCGACGATGAGAAGTTGACTATCGGGAATGTTTTGGAAGGTCTCGAGTTTCGTGAGGGTCGATGTTCTCGCGGAGCCGTGGGGGAAGTGGTGTCGTGTTCGCGTGTGTTATGCGGTGAGCGCGAGGTGCGGGGCGCGGGGACGGGTGCGGCGCGGGGCCGCTAAGGCACTGTCGCGAGCGGTGAGGCGGCGCCGGCGGGCGCGGCAGCGTGTGCGGAGCTTCGGACGGAAAAGTTTGGCAAGTTCCTTACCGAGACGGACGCGGCGCCCGGGCGCTCCGCCGCCGTCCACCGACGAGCTAGGCGCTCGACTGTCGCATCTCAACGCTATACTTACACTCTAGTACTCTCTAACCTACATTGCAGTTGTAAAATCACCTACAAAAGATATTAGTTTCATTCGTATTTCGATACTTCTATGTATATAAGGGTATAATTTAGTGACGAGTATATACATAATTCAATTTAATGTTACCGGGACGTATGACGCTCCGGCCTATCGCCGCGTCGGCGGCTCTACGGGGTCGTACGTTATTCGTTGTTTCCGAAACGTTGCTCGATTCGGCCGCGCGGCGCCGGTCGCCGGGCAGGGACCCGACCGGCGCCGCGAGCGCGCCTTAGTTAAACTTGTAAATTTATAATAATACACTAGGAAGCTAAATTCATATTAATACTTTCCGTTTAGTACATATCGGAGACCGGGGCTCCGGTCCCCGAGGGCGACTACTCCGGCTCGGGGCTGGGGGCGTCGTCGTCGCGCACGCACGCCGACTCCTGGTGCTTGTTGAGGTAGCTCTTCAGGGCGAAGGTCTTGTGGCACCGCGGGCACTCATAGTTCTTGTCGGCCGAGTGCGTCTGCATGTGCGCACGCAGATTGGAGCGGTCCGCGAACGCCTTGCCGCAGTGGGCGCACCCGTAGGGCTTCTCCCCGGTGTGCGAGCGCAAGTGGCCCTGCAGCAACCACGGCCGCGAGAACAGCTTCCCGCAGACACCGCACACGTGCGAGAGCTGGTGGGTAAGCACGTGCATCGCCAGCGCCGGCATCGACACGTACGCTTTGCCGCACTCGCCGCAGCGCTTGGCGGCCACGCTGTCGAGGCTGCGGTGCGTCTGTTTGTGGCGGGACAGGTTAGAGGAGGTAGCGTATCTCTTGCCGCACTCGCTGCACGTATACTTGGCCTTGGGCTCAGGCTGCTGGGCGCTCTCGACGGGAGCGGTGGCGTAGTTTCGACGCTTAGAGCGGCCGTCGCTGACGAAGAAGGCGTCGTAGGTGTAGGCGACGGTCTCGCGGGGCGGCTGGTCGGGCTCGGGTGGTGGCGGCGCGGGCTCCGGTGGTGCGGGCTCGGGGGCCGGCGCGGTTAGGAACACGGCGTGCTGGCTCAGGTCGAGAATGGCGTGCGCGGCGTTGAGGTCCTCCTCGGCGCGGTGGAGGTAGGCACGCTCGTCGAGGCAGTAGGGCCTGTAGATGTCCTTCTTCTTAGGCGGCAGGGAGAGGAGTGTGCCGGTGCTGGTGTAGCACATGGAGAGGGACTTGCCGCTCGCCGGTGGCGGAGGGGGGGAGATAGAGGGGAGCGCGTGCGGGAGGGGCTCGGCGGAGGGCAGAAGAGCGTAGGAGACAGGCTGAGGAGGCAGGGGCGGCGGCGGGGGCGCCGGGGAGCCCGGCAGCTGCGCCGTGAACTGGGTGGAAGGCTGCTCCTCGGTGTAACCTGCATGACAAATATCACGTTAATATTTATAAGGAACATTATTTTAATGAATGATTTGATTAGGACAACACAAATAACAGTATAATTATCATAGTAATTGACATATCGCTTGGGGAGCAAGCAAAAATTGTTTTGGTCCTTGCTAACTGGTGTGCGTGCTATTGCAGGGTTAGAATGGTGTCAGTAGACATACGAAAGAATAGGCAAACTTACAGATTGTTGGGGTTAGCTGACAGGTTTACTTTATGCATATTATGCCACAAACGTGTTGTAAAATACTTTTTCGGTCGCCATGCTAAGCCTGCGTATCTATATCTACACATATAATAAAACAGTAAAATTGGGGTGTCTGTACATTTAATATTTTAACAAAACAATAATAAAACACATATCGACAGTAAAAAGTTGTCTGTTTGTACGCGCTAATCTCAGGAATTACTGGACGGATTTGAATAAATATTTTTTGTTTAATAGCTATTAGGTCTGGGCAACATATAGGATACTTATTATCCCGGGAAAATGTACGGTTGCGGGCACCAACTATTACATAATAATCTTACAAAACCTATTTAAAAAGCATTATATTGTTTTATACAGATAAGTTCTTGTGTACGCTATATAAACTCTAAAAACAGTGTTATCGATTAAATTTCGCCAGCTCTATGAGTAATGCTGGGAGCCAATATTGTGTCGCTTTGACCTTCTAAAATATCTGCAAGGTAAAACTTATACCTGTTATGTCATAAGAATTTCCGCATTATTTTTGGACTTTAGATAAATTTTGTTCAATAGATTGCGTTACATTTTAACAAAATAAGTCATTCATGTTTTAGCTGACCCGACAAACCTTGTTTCCATAATTTTTTTCAGGTGGGTTTCCTTGTCCCTTAGAAGTATGATAAATTGATTCTAGCCGATTTTTAGTCCTATTAAATGTGCATGTTTTGGTGAATACTGGTAGAGCCGTTTCAGAGGAGAGGTAACTAATAATGTAACACGAGAATTTTATATACATAAAGTTTTATATACGTAAAATTTACTAAATAATGCATTAGAGGTATACGTATGCAAATATCGCTTCCATAATAATATTATAAATCCAAGAGCGTCTGCTTGTCTGTCTGTACTTCTTAATTACCTCTTTACAATTTTTTCTGAAATTTGGTAAGGAAATATTTTGGGTTCCCGGGAAGAGTAATACATTTATAAGGTATAAGATATAAGAGTAAGACAATTTCTATTTTTAATTTATAAATTACAAAACTAAGTGATTATAAAACATAATAAAGTTTTTTCGTATGCCAACTCAGCTACATGAGCTGTCCATACAAACTCATGTCGCTGGAGCCCCACACACACCCTAAAGTATTTAAATCGCTTACATTTTTTGCACCCTGTATACTTACATATTGCAGTAAAAAAAACAATTCATGGCTCACTATGGAAGTAACATCGACTCTTAATTCATGCACAAATAGAGGTAAATTCGCAATGAATCGTTGCAAATAATGCAATAAAACGACTCTCGTAATACAGCCAACAGCTTGGAGAACACTTGTGCACTCGATGCTGCTAAAAGGATTTAATTTACCCACGGAACATTTTGTTACATAAACACGGCAACGGTGAAATAATATTTGTTATACCTTGTTGAATGTTTAACATGAATAAGTTAAATAATAAAATAAACCATTAGCACCGCCCGCAAACGTGTACGTTTTCTGTATTAGGTTTCCTAATTTGGAATACCGCATTCGGACGTGTGCATTGAATCAGTAGAGAATACGTTAAACTAAGATTTTAAATGGGATATGTGCAGCGCCACCTAGTGACGCTAACGGTCACATGTACAAATCATGTAAATCATATTAAACAGTAAACGCGTTCACGGTCGAATGTGAAAAAAAACTTGCACTCGGCTTTTCGAACACAAAAACGCCGCAAAAGTAATAATACTTGCTTTATTATTCCCCGTATATTTAATTCTGATCTAAGCCGGCCGTAACGTCGGTTTTCTATACTAGGTTTCCGAATGAAAAACGCTGAAAGAGCCCCTTTTATTGTCGACTTTATAATAACTTGTTTATGGTTTAATGGTTACGTGTTCTAAAACTCCACGGTAACAATAAACAGTTTTTTAATTTTCATATCACGATAAAGTTAGCTCCAAAGACAAATAGTCGGAATTGTTACAACTTGACAGAGCTTGGCCATTGTGGTATGTATTCAATTATGTTGTAGAGACTGTTGCGTGTTATCCACTTCCAGCTAAATTCAATTACAGTCCAATGTCTGTTGTGTCTCATATTTGTTATGAAAACAACAGGTAGTGAATAGGGGTTTATATCTTATTTATATGATGGAACGAGAAGGCGATCTGAAAAATTTGCAAAACGCGATGCATTGGAAATTTTGTTTGCGTGTACAAAATTGCGTAATTTTTTTATTTGAATCGTCGACACATGTCACATCTAAGTACTTTTATATTTTATGACCACAGGGGAAAAACAAGGAATGTCAACAAAGTACAAATAAGAGAAAAACAATTTTATAAAGTTTATAATTCTATATATAGCTAGGGACAAACAAATATAAAATGAACTATAACAGTTGACTGCGACGATTTTACCCAATTCTGATTTTTATAACAGAATGAAACACTAAAAAGCTAACGGATGGCATTAAAAAGCCAGTTTCACAAAAAAACGTAACATCCCTTATTTTTTCCCTGTGGTCTTCATTTAAAAATTAATTCGAAATCAACTAAATCAAATAATATATTAAAACCTATCTATATTTAACTAGTTGATTATGAGACAGTAAAATTTATTTTTTTAAAATCAATGCTCCCGATGAATCGGATAAAACATGAATCTTGATATTCAATGTAAGTATTCCAATTACAATCGGGTAAAGCTACGGGTGAATACTAGTTTAAAATATGCTCAGCACTTAATCTTCCGTCAATGGTGCGAATACAAATCTAATATCTCTAGCGTTAGTGCAGTGTTAGAAACAGATTAGCAGTAAGTCCGGCACTCTCTGCAACTGCATCTCACTGTCTGAGGATATCCGGGTAGGTATTACCCAGATAACCGGCCAGGTATTACCCGGATACCCGGCCAGGTATTACCCGGGATTAGGGTATTAACTGTCATTGAGAGTGGGGACAGTAGCTGCGTCAACTGAGCGTTTGATTGATTGATCTCAGAAACATAAACTATATATCGGTGTAGGTAAGCTAGCTTAAAATTATCGATAATTTTTTTTAAACTTTTTCCTCGTAATAACATTTATCCAAGCTCCAATCAAACCCTTTCTCCGAATTCGCTTAGGCTTAGCACCACATAAAATGAATATTATAAGGAGGTTTGTTTGTATATTTGCGGTGGATTACCTACGAAGTTATCGACCCGAAAAAAAATATTCTTCCACCATTAAAAAGCTACACTATTTAAGATTACTGTTAGCATAATTGAAGACATAAGTAGATGAACGAGATAACATTATACGTAAGCTAAAAAAAACTAAAATAGATACTAACAATATACGGACTTAAAAACTACAAGGAAATAACTAACAAGGAAAGGAAATTTAAAAAACTCGGATTTTTACGTTAATGGACGCTTTCGGACCCGAAAAATTAATTGTAACTAAAATAATGTAGGTTTGATTTATAGCTAGATAATAAAATAGGTAAATTGTAAGATTTGTCAAAATTTTATGGAAAAGAATTATAATAAACTCAAATGTTATAAAATGATAGTTATCCGCTTCTCCCACTTATGTCTTCAATATGGTTTTAGTGAGCATGGAGCAGCCAGTAATTTATATGGGTTTATTTTAGTTGATGACATTTGTAACGACTATATTCCGTGCGCGAGCTTTGATGAATTAATTTTTGCGGTGATTTTGAATTTTGCGACGGAATTAAAATACGTACACAGCATAATTTTCAAGTTTGATCAATTTTCGCTTATCGCAACTAAATAACCCGCGTGATATTTTACTATAGACCGGTTTCGTGCCCGCCCCGCGCCCGCTTTGCTCCTCTAGGATTTATTTAATACTGAGATAATATGAAAAAAGATAATATCCGAATTAAAACCTTGTGTATATTCAAAACTTTTGTGTGTATGTTAAAGTATCCATACTAATATTATAAATGGGAAAGTGTGTTTGTTTGTTTATTTGTTTGTTTGTCCTATCTTCACGTCGCAACGGAGCAACTTTTTGAAGTGATTTTTGTGTGAAGTTATTTGGGGGGCTGAAGAAGGATATAGGCTACTTTTTACTGCTATTAAACATTTTATTCCAGTGGCGTAACTACAAGGCGGCAAGCCGGCATAATGCCATGGGCCTCAAGCCGGAAGGGGCCCCTTATCAGCCCCCTAGACAAACAGCAAGCGATTATTTTTTACAATAACCGCTTGACGTGTTTTTATATTGGTTTGACATAGTGGAACGAAAACGAATTTGCCACGGGCCTCGAACGGTATAGTTACGCCACTGGGTATAACAAATAATGTGACATATAATTGGTTCTGTACTACCCGCGCGATAAACTTATTTTGCCGTAACGGGGTATCGGGCATCATCTGTCGATAATAAGTAAACCACGAAATAAATAGAAGCATAACACCTAAACTTAAATCTTTGTCGTATGTTGTTTGTAATGTTTTAGTATGTAATGAAATAAATTTCAGTATGTAATGTAAACTATTTTCGAGATGCACATGACGTTTTATGTTTCGGCCAAGACCGGCCTCCATGGTCGAGGTATTCCACTGCATATTTCTGTAAGTTGTCGCATCGTACAACCTAAATATTTATGCAGGAGAGGTATGCGAGACTCACATACGATAGTAGAATACGGACAGTTTCAAAATGAAAAAATATTTTTTTATCACTCTGAACAATAAATAAGTAACTTACACTTTTAATCACTGTCGAGTACAACCGGCCTAAAAACTCATACCTAAGGTATAATTGAAGACATTAGTGGAAGAAGCAGATAACTAACATCTTAAAAATCCCGTATTTTTTCATTAATGAACGCTCTTGGACCAGAAAAATTATTTAAAATGAAAATAATGTGGGTTTAATGTATAGCTAGATATACTAGCTAGATAGAAGATTTGTCAAATTTTATGAAAAAAAAATTGTATTTACTCGAAGGTTGCAAAATCTTAGTTATCCGCTTCTTCCACTTATGTCTTCAATTATATATAAATAAATGTACCGTATGTGCTATCTTATGAAAATGTGCAATCGAGGAAGCTGAAACAGAGACAGATTGCGGACCTAAGTGCGGTCGAGCTATAACAAACACAGCTGACGGATAAGACTTACGTAAAATTGACATATTCCAACCAAATGACGTAGGTCCACCAACTAGTTAAATTTCTTCCATAGTACAATATTTTTAAAATCCGGTACCTAATATTATGTAGCTGTTATTAATTATATTCGCGTATGTTCATATATCAAATACTACTTATAACGTTATTATTACATACAATTAAATTATTCGCAAAGTTGACCCATGTTATGGGTATCAAAATAAATAAAAAATTACAAACCCACAAAAATTGTACCAGAGCGTTAAATACACAATTTTGCCATACTCCATTTTAAAACAATAAAAGGCTCCAAAATGTTATTATTTTGTAAGAAGAAAGAATAAATATACGAAGCGTTTTAAAATGGCCTAACGAACAGCGATCCACGAAACATTGATTGGCAATCAGCATGCTCTTTGATATGGCCAACATCACATGTCCAACATTGTGAAAGCTATAGTTTTGAATGTGTCAATCAAGCTCGAAACATTGCCATTCCACCACTGAGCCTTTTATATGTGAGCTTTTGGGTATCGGAAAAGTTGCAATATTCACGCGAGACTACGTTGAAGATAAATACAATAAAGAATATTATTCTTGTATTTTTTTTAATAAAATTCTTAATGAAAAATAAATTAGGAGCATTATTTTTTGCTCGATAGCAATAAATGATACGAAACCATCCATACCTAAATTACTAAGCATGAAAAGTAAAATTTTAGTGCATTTCTAAGAACCATAAAAAGTAAATTAACTTAAGAGAAGTTTTGTTTTGTACATTCTACATGTATGTTGTAAACTAATATTTCGCTGTCAATAGCAACCTCGAAACTTATAATTGGTAGATGTTTGCGAACACATATACCTCGAAGTCTCGAAAGGGGAGTGTTTGTTTATCGCAGTTCGAAATCAATACCCACTGTTATGCATTCGCTCAAGATTAGCAGCTTGGCTCATTTACCCTCTGTTAAAAATTTGTTATTTCCATATAAGATTTTGGTGTTGACATCCGCAGTTTCTATGAAAATTTGACAGAGGGCTAAATGAACCATACCAGATACCGCCAATCTTGAGCAAAAAGATAATAGTTTCTTCTAAAGACTTCTTTTACTTAAATAAAATAACCTTTATTGACGCTATCCCCTTCAAAAAATATCCATAGAAAAAAAAAAACAGATTAAAAATACACAGGATTCTTTGATCCTGTGTATTTTTAGTCTGTTCTAGAGTAAATTCTTGAATTTAAAGTCGCCCGCGCAATGCAATTAATTTTTCTTTGGGTACGGAACCCCGAAAACTATAAAAGTAATTATAGAGCTGAGTGAAATTGAAATACCTCCGGATTCCAATAAGTCATTGAATTACAAGTCCTGGGCCGGGAGTTGTGAACAAAATCAATAGCCGGCACTCCGCGTGAAGGAAGTACGAGTTATTCTCTAATAACTCGCGACCTGTAGCGCTCCAACCTGTAGCTTACCTTTGAAATACCTCCAATATGACTAAGAAATTCAGCTTATTTTAATCCCGATTCAGTTTAGAGTGAGATATTATTAGGGTTGTTTAAAGACTGAACGCAAAGAATTGAGAAATTTGCTTTATTATTACAGATAACGATAATTGCGATGGTATAGATAGATAGTTAAAACTTGTTCAACCCCGGATCTTCAAATTTTTTTAGCCGGGCCAAAAAACTGAAATATGCCGCCTTTACTTTTATATATTTTTAACTTTTAAATCTACATAATTTCAGCTATAAGATTTACTAAGACATAGGCCTTCCGGAAACAAAGTAATACAATGCGTCAGTTGCTGTTTTTTCGTGGTATTTATTTACTTATTATTTATGTATTTAAACACTTTATGCAAATATCTACAAATTATTATTTATTTATTAATGAACTTGACGTCCTCTGAACTTGCCGCCGGGGCACGGGACGTTGCCCCCTCCTAGATCCTCCTCCGGGGCTGACTCTATTATAGCATACCACGTAAACAATATTTTTACAAAAAATTCACGTTTAATCTAGACATTGAAAAGGCAGAAAATAGATATGTAATTCTAGAATTTTATAAAGCTTTTGTGTTTTGTAAGCGTTAATAAATGTAAAGCAGTAACTATTTTAAGGATTACATTTAAAAAAGATACTCTAAATAAGCATATGTTAAAAAAAAAACACAGATTCCAAAATAAAACGTAGACGTTTTTAATAAAAACAAAAACTAGTTGTACACGTTTCGTACAGCAGTATGAAGTGTCGAAATATCAATAACTCTCAGAACATTTCGGCACATTGTAAAAATGTAGTAGTCTGGATGGCTTTTCATTTTGTCCGTAACTTTTTTAGTTTTTCATTACCGGATTCCTCGTTTTCAATATTGGAAAATTTCGCGAACCTTTTCAATGCAAATGAACACACGTTATTTTGCGTGGAACAGGTACCTATCTGAATTTATAAAGCGAGGTAGTTCTCGTTTTTAGGGTTCCATTGCTCAATTTCGAAATTTGCGGATTCCGTACTAGTGTTTTTGAGACTTAAAAAGAGCTAAAACTAAATCTCATAGAGTTCAAAAAATTACTATATCAACACCTATACACAAGAAAAATTACTATTCTCTATTTTCTTTTTAACAAAAGAGCTTACATTTCTTTCACTTATTTTACTGCATATCACTAAGATGGGATAAAACAGTTGGCACTACTCAAATATAAGCTCAAGAAATTAATACTAGGAACTTTCATAAACGCCTGATAAGTCCAAGTAAATACTAAAGTTGAGCATTAAAGTGCAACCCCTCTGCATTAGTAATAGTTTGCTAAGTGCAAATGTCGCTAGTAGCAAGCAGCTTGCTGCTTGAGCTTTCCCGATTAAGTGACATTTTCTGACTATTTTACAAGCTTTTAAACAGATGTATTTTATGTTTCACTTGGCTTATTTCTTAGCTGTGCAGGTCAAATCTTAGAAGCAGAATTTGCGCCACTTGACGATTTCCGATTGATCTAAAATTCTGCAGAGACAAAAAACTTGTGTGACATTGCAATATTATGATGTCAGATAGCTGATAAAGTAGTGGAGCCAGAAGCTGGTCAATGGTCCATAGCATCTCAGAGGCACAAAGTCATTCTCACAATATGAACCGTTTAGCCGTGATTGACCGGTAAACATCCAAACAAACTTTCACATTTCTAGTATTAAAAGATGAATCAAGCCAACATTTCGAAAGCAACTCCAACCAGGTTCGTGTCAGTTCGAACTAGCAGATAGGTTTTAAACTCTATATAATATTAAATGCCACGTAACCTTTGCCTCGCTTTTGTCATTAACATTGATATAGGTGGCGTGCGGCTTGTATCCTTCAAATGAATACGTCATGATAGCCTTCGTGCGGTGAAGGTTGAGGTTTTATTTAGTTTGTGACTTGTGAGTCCCGGTCGGTAATGTAGTAATATAATGATAAAGATGTAGAATTGCTATATCCACGATCGACGTCCGCTGTGAAAGATAGACAATTTCACAATCATGGCCATATTATAGTCCAACATAAAGATTGAGTACAATAAGCTAGATCGAGGGAACTTCGTAAGTATCACTTTTTTGATAATATAAATGCAAGTCACATTAACATTTCAAGACGAAAATGTCATAATTATTTTTAATACAATAATACTTTAACTCTGATGGGAGGGGAACAACAAATTTAAGTTTAAGGTTTCTAAGACGTAAGCGAGTTTTGAGTTATCAAGGTTTTACTGTATTAAATTTTGGTCGGTAACTCCAATTTTGTACCGATGCGTGTCAAATTGTGTACACCGCCCCTAAGATGTTAACATTTGATAAAATTAATCAGTGGCCGAGGTATTGTTTGCGGCAAATCGTCGGTGAATCGATTGGTGGAGTGTTACCACAGCCCGGCAACAATAGTTAAGCCGCTTGTTTGAGTACGGCTTCCGCGCGTTTCTATACGACGGATATTTATAAATCAACAGGTACACAAGAAAATGTTATATAGGGTGCAAAAAATTAATTAATTATACTTAAGGGTGTGTATATTTCTCTATTAACTTCCAAACAAATGAAGCGGTTTCCATTCAGTCTTTTCGACGTAGGTCCAACGTTGAAGGTTGTAATTATGATGATATAATCTGCATTATAATGAAGATTGTATGGGTGAAAATAAGAACGAATTACCGTATTGGTAAAAAAATGTCCAGTTAAATTAATGACTATAATATGGCCATGACGAAGATTTCTTCATTTTATATTATAGTCCCTAAAATTTGCTTTAATACGTCTATTACGACGTTAAGTTTCGAATGAAGTTCATAGTTAACAAAGTTGTGCTCACAAATTAATATGCCACGAATTCTATAATGTTTACCTGCCAGTCTGTAGTTAAAGAACTAAGTTGTGATTACCTGTTCAAAACTTTGTCTACTAAACATGTTATAACGATTTGTTTCAAATTAGGACATTCACTATAAAGTTTCGTCATATTTGCATAAATGGCCGCACTTGGTGTATATGAGGTTTTCATTAGCAAGAATATGAGTACCAACTAGACTCTAACTAGATTGGAGAAGCATTATGCTAAAATGGTGCTTTCTCTGTCATGTGTGTTGTATGCCGCGTGTGGACATGACCCGCATTCGGGTACCAACATACTTCTGCCGGGTGTGCGTTTCCCGGATGCTGATTTCATCATTCATGCGGACTAGAACCACAAACGTTATAATCCAAGTCAGGAAAAGTTCCCTAGGCCCTGAAGAATTGAGTTCTTTAAACCAAACGATATGCGGATACCGCACGATAAACGACTAAAAAAGTTGCGAGCAACATCTACCGCAGACAAGCAATAAAAGCTTTCTTAATACAGGTTAAACAAAAACTCCAAAGCTCAGCACTTATCATTACGAGAACGTGACGTCACAACCGCAAGCTTAAAGGCGATTTGTACATTTTGTGAGTGCATTTTATGTGAACGGCGCGGCGGCTTTTCCAAACTCGTGTCGCCATTAGAGCTGAGAGCTTGTGAAGTAAAAACAGATATTTCATAACACTCCCGCCACCGTGCTTCTACAGTTATTGATCGATCATTTGTATTATTTCAACGTACTTAATCGATCGGATAGTATAAGAATTATTAATGTTATCTGCAATTTCTTTTAATGTCGTTTATCATTTTCACTAGTATAGGAAAGAAACCATTTTTACAAAAAACTATTGTTTGTTCATGAACAAACAATAGTTTTTTGTAAAAATGGTTTCTTTCCTATACTAGTGAAAATGATAAACGACATTAAAAGAAATTGCAGATAACATTAATAATTCTTATACTATCCGATCGATTAAGTACGTTGAAATAATACAAATGATCGATCAATAACTGTAGAAGCACGGTGGCGGGAGTGTTATGAAATATCTGTTTTTACTTCACAAGCTCTCAGCTCTAATGGCGACACGAGTTTGGAAAAGCCGCCGCGCCGTTCACATAAAATGCACTCACAAAATGTACAAATCGCCTTTAAGCTTGCGGTTGTGACGTCACGTTCTCGTAATGATAAGTGCTGAGCTTTGGAGTTTTTGTTTAACCTGTATTAAGAAAGCTTTTATTGCTTGTCTGCGGTAGATGTTGCTCGCAACTTTTTTAGTCGTTTATCGTGCGGTATCCGCATATCGTTTGGTTTAAAGAACTCAATTCTTCAGGGCCTAGGGAACTTTTCCTGACTTGGATTATAACGTTTGTGGTTCTAGTCCGCATGAATGATGAAATCAGCATCCGGGAAACGCACACCCGGCAGAAGTATGTTGGTACCCGAATGCGGGTCATGTCCACACGCGGCATACAACACACATGACAGAGAAAGCACCATTTTAGCATAATGCTTCTCCAATCTAGTTAGAGTCTAGTTGGTACTCATATTCTTGCTAATGAAAACCTCATATACACCAAGTGCGGCCATTTATGCAAATATGACGAAACTTTATAGTGAATGTCCTAATTTGAAACAAATCGTTATAACATGTTTAGTAGACAAAGTTTTGAACAGGTAATCACAACTTAGTTCTTTAACTACAGACTGGCAGGTAAACATTATAGAATTCGTGGCATATTAATTTGTGAGCACAACTTTGTTAACTATGAACTTCATTCGAAACTTAACGTCGTAATAGACGTATTAAAGCAAATTTTAGGGACTATAATATAAAATGAAGAAATCTTCGTCATGGCCATATTATAGTCATTAATTTAACTGGACATTTTTTTACCAATACGGTAATTCGTTCTTATTTTCACCCATACAATCTTCATTATAATGCAGATTATATCATCATAATTACAACCTTCAACGTTGGACCTACGTCGAAAAGACTGAATGGAAACCGCTTCATTTGTTTGGAAGTTAATAGAGAAATATACACACCCTTAAGTATAATTAATTAATTTTTTGCACCCTATATAACATTTTCTTGTGTACCTGTTGATTTATAAATATCCGTCGTATAGAAACGCGCGGAAGCCGTACTCAAACAAGCGGCTTAACTATTGTTGCCGGGCTGTGGTAACACTCCACCAATCGATTCACCGACGATTTGCCGCAAACAATACCTCGGCCACTGATTAATTTTATCAAATGTTAACATCTTAGGGGCGGTGTACACAATTTGACACGCATCGGTACAAAATTGGAGTTACCGACCAAAATTTAATACAGTAAAACCTTGATAACTCAAAACTCGCTTACGTCTTAGAAACCTTAAACTTAAATTTGTTGTTCCCCTCCCATCAGAGTTAAAGTATTATTGTATTAAAAATAATTATGACATTTTCGTCTTGAAATGTTAATGTGACTTGCATTTATATTATCAAAAAAGTGATACTTACGAAGTTCCCTCGATCTAGCTTATTGTACTCAATCTTTATGTTGGACTATAATATGGCCATGATTGTGAAATTGTCTATCTTTCACAGCGGACGTCGATCGTGGATATAGCAATTCTACATCTTTATCATTATATTACTACATTACCGACCGGGACTCACAAGTCACAAACTAAATAAAACCTCAACCTTCACCGCACGAAGGCTATCATGACGTATTCATTTGAAGGATACAAGCCGCACGCCACCTATATCAATGTTAATGACAAAAGCGAGGCAAAGGTTACGTGGCATTTAATATTATATAGAGTTTAAAACCTATCTGCTAGTTCGAACTGACACGAACCTGGTTGGAGTTGCTTTCGAAATGTTGGCTTGATTCATCTTTTAATACTAGAAATGTGAAAGTTTGTTTGGATGTTTACCGGTCAATCACGGCTAAACGGTTCATATTGTGAGAATGACTTTGTGCCTCTGAGATGCTATGGACCATTGACCAGCTTCTGGCTCCACTACTTTATCAGCTATCTGACATCATAATATTGCAATGTCACACAAGTTTTTTGTCTCTGCAGAATTTTAGATCAATCGGAAATCGTCAAGTGGCGCAAATTCTGCTTCTAAGATTTGACCTGCACAGCTAAGAAATAAGCCAAGTGAAACATAAAATACATCTGTTTAAAAGCTTGTAAAATAGTCAGAAAATGTCACTTAATCGGGAAAGCTCAAGCAGCAAGCTGCTTGCTACTAGCGACATTTGCACTTAGCAAACTATTACTAATGCAGAGGGGTTGCACTTTAATGCTCAACTTTAGTATTTACTTGGACTTATCAGGCGTTTATGAAAGTTCCTAGTATTAATTTCTTGAGCTTATATTTGAGTAGTGCCAACTGTTTTATCCCATCTTAGTGATATGCAGTAAAATAAGTGAAAGAAATGTAAGCTCTTTTGTTAAAAAGAAAATAGAGAATAGTAATTTTTCTTGTGTATAGGTGTTGATATAGTAATTTTTTGAACTCTATGAGATTTAGTTTTAGCTCTTTTTAAGTCTCAAAAACACTAGTACGGAATCCGCAAATTTCGAAATTGAGCAATGGAACCCTAAAAACGAGAACTACCTCGCTTTATAAATTCAGATAGGTACCTGTTCCACGCAAAATAACGTGTGTTCATTTGCATTGAAAAGGTTCGCGAAATTTTCCAATATTGAAAACGAGGAATCCGGTAATGAAAAACTAAAAAAGTTACGGACAAAATGAAAAGCCATCCAGACTACTACATTTTTACAATGTGCCGAAATGTTCTGAGAGTTATTGATATTTCGACACTTCATACTGCTGTACGAAACGTGTACAACTAGTTTTTGTTTTTATTAAAAACGTCTACGTTTTATTTTGGAATCTGTGTTTTTTTTTTAACATATGCTTATTTAGAGTATCTTTTTTAAATGTAATCCTTAAAATAGTTACTGCTTTACATTTATTAACGCTTACAAAACACAAAAGCTTTATAAAATTCTAGAATTACATATCTATTTTCTGCCTTTTCAATGTCTAGATTAAACGTGAATTTTTTGTAAAAATATTGTTTACGTGGTATGCTATAATAGAGTCAGCCCCGGAGGAGGATCTAGGAGGGGGCAACGTCCCGTGCCCCGGCGGCAAGTTCAGAGGACGTCAAGTTCATTAATAAATAAATAATAATTTGTAGATATTTGCATAAAGTGTTTAAATACATAAATAATAAGTAAATAAATACCACGAAAAAACAGCAACTGACGCATTGTATTACTTTGTTTCCGGAAGGCCTATGTCTTAGTAAATCTTATAGCTGAAATTATGTAGATTTAAAAGTTAAAAATATATAAAAGTAAAGGCGGCATATTTCAGTTTTTTGGCCCGGCTAAAAAAATTTGAAGATCCGGGGTTGAACAAGTTTTAACTATCTATCTATACCATCGCAATTATCGTTATCTGTAATAATAAAGCAAATTTCTCAATTCTTTGCGTTCAGTCTTTAAACAACCCTAATAATATCTCACTCTAAACTGAATCGGGATTAAAATAAGCTGAATTTCTTAGTCATATTGGAGGTATTTCAAAGGTAAGCTACAGGTTGGAGCGCTACAGGTCGCGAGTTATTAGAGAATAACTCGTACTTCCTTCACGCGGAGTGCCGGCTATTGATTTTGTTCACAACTCCCGGCCCAGGACTTGTAATTCAATGACTTATTGGAATCCGGAGGTATTTCAATTTCACTCAGCTCTATAATTACTTTTATAGTTTTCGGGGTTCCGTACCCAAAGAAAAATTAATTGCATTGCGCGGGCGACTTTAAATTCAAGAATTTACTCTAGAACAGACTAAAAATACACAGGATCAAAGAATCCTGTGTATTTTTAATCTGTTTTTTTTTTTCTATGGATATTTTTTGAAGGGGATAGCGTCAATAAAGGTTATTTTATTTAAGTAAAAGAAGTCTTTAGAAGAAACTATTATCTTTTTGCTCAAGATTGGCGGTATCTGGTATGGTTCATTTAGCCCTCTGTCAAATTTTCATAGAAACTGCGGATGTCAACACCAAAATCTTATATGGAAATAACAAATTTTTAACAGAGGGTAAATGAGCCAAGCTGCTAATCTTGAGCGAATGCATAACAGTGGGTATTGATTTCGAACTGCGATAAACAAACACTCCCCTTTCGAGACTTCGAGGTATATGTGTTCGCAAACATCTACCAATTATAAGTTTCGAGGTTGCTATTGACAGCGAAATATTAGTTTACAACATACATGTAGAATGTACAAAACAAAACTTCTCTTAAGTTAATTTACTTTTTATGGTTCTTAGAAATGCACTAAAATTTTACTTTTCATGCTTAGTAATTTAGGTATGGATGGTTTCGTATCATTTATTGCTATCGAGCAAAAAATAATGCTCCTAATTTATTTTTCATTAAGAATTTTATTAAAAAAAATACAAGAATAATATTCTTTATTGTATTTATCTTCAACGTAGTCTCGCGTGAATATTGCAACTTTTCCGATACCCAAAAGCTCACATATAAAAGGCTCAGTGGTGGAATGGCAATGTTTCGAGCTTGATTGACACATTCAAAACTATAGCTTTCACAATGTTGGACATGTGATGTTGGCCATATCAAAGAGCATGCTGATTGCCAATCAATGTTTCGTGGATCGCTGTTCGTTAGGCCATTTTAAAACGCTTCGTATATTTATTCTTTCTTCTTACAAAATAATAACATTTTGGAGCCTTTTATTGTTTTAAAATGGAGTATGGCAAAATTGTGTATTTAACGCTCTGGTACAATTTTTGTGGGTTTGTAATTTTTTATTTATTTTGATACCCATAACATGGGTCAACTTTGCGAATAATTTAATTGTATGTAATAATAACGTTATAAGTAGTATTTGATATATGAACATACGCGAATATAATTAATAACAGCTACATAATATTAGGTACCGGATTTTAAAAATATTGTACTATGGAAGAAATTTAACTAGTTGGTGGACCTACGTCATTTGGTTGGAATATGTCAATTTTACGTAAGTCTTATCCGTCAGCTGTGTTTGTTATAGCTCGACCGCACTTAGGTCCGCAATCTGTCTCTGTTTCAGCTTCCTCGATTGCACATTTTCATAAGATAGCACATACGGTACATTTATTTATATATAATTGAAGACATAAGTGGAAGAAGCGGATAACTAAGATTTTGCAACCTTCGAGTAAATACAATTTTTTTTTCATAAAATTTGACAAATCTTCTATCTAGCTAGTATATCTAGCTATACATTAAACCCACATTATTTTCATTTTAAATAATTTTTCTGGTCCAAGAGCGTTCATTAATGAAAAAATACGGGATTTTTAAGATGTTAGTTATCTGCTTCTTCCACTAATGTCTTCAATTATACCTTAGGTATGAGTTTTTAGGCCGGTTGTACTCGACAGTGATTAAAAGTGTAAGTTACTTATTTATTGTTCAGAGTGATAAAAAAATATTTTTTCATTTTGAAACTGTCCGTATTCTACTATCGTATGTGAGTCTCGCATACCTCTCCTGCATAAATATTTAGGTTGTACGATGCGACAACTTACAGAAATATGCAGTGGAATACCTCGACCATGGAGGCCGGTCTTGGCCGAAACATAAAACGTCATGTGCATCTCGAAAATAGTTTACATTACATACTGAAATTTATTTCATTACATACTAAAACATTACAAACAACATACGACAAAGATTTAAGTTTAGGTGTTATGCTTCTATTTATTTCGTGGTTTACTTATTATCGACAGATGATGCCCGATACCCCGTTACGGCAAAATAAGTTTATCGCGCGGGTAGTACAGAACCAATTATATGTCACATTATTTGTTATACCCAGTGGCGTAACTATACCGTTCGAGGCCCGTGGCAAATTCGTTTTCGTTCCACTATGTCAAACCAATATAAAAACACGTCAAGCGGTTATTGTAAAAAATAATCGCTTGCTGTTTGTCTAGGGGGCTGATAAGGGGCCCCTTCCGGCTTGAGGCCCATGGCATTATGCCGGCTTGCCGCCTTGTAGTTACGCCACTGGAATAAAATGTTTAATAGCAGTAAAAAGTAGCCTATATCCTTCTTCAGCCCCCCAAATAACTTCACACAAAAATCACTTCAAAAAGTTGCTCCGTTGCGACGTGAAGATAGGACAAACAAACAAATAAACAAACAAACACACTTTCCCATTTATAATATTAGTATGGATACTTTAACATACACACAAAAGTTTTGAATATACACAAGGTTTTAATTCGGATATTATCTTTTTTCATATTATCTCAGTATTAAATAAATCCTAGAGGAGCAAAGCGGGCGCGGGGCGGGCACGAAACCGGTCTATAGTAAAATATCACGCGGGTTATTTAGTTGCGATAAGCGAAAATTGATCAAACTTGAAAATTATGCTGTGTACGTATTTTAATTCCGTCGCAAAATTCAAAATCACCGCAAAAATTAATTCATCAAAGCTCGCGCACGGAATATAGTCGTTACAAATGTCATCAACTAAAATAAACCCATATAAATTACTGGCTGCTCCATGCTCACTAAAACCATATTGAAGACATAAGTGGGAGAAGCGGATAACTATCATTTTATAACATTTGAGTTTATTATAATTCTTTTCCATAAAATTTTGACAAATCTTACAATTTACCTATTTTATTATCTAGCTATAAATCAAACCTACATTATTTTAGTTACAATTAATTTTTCGGGTCCGAAAGCGTCCATTAACGTAAAAATCCGAGTTTTTTAAATTTCCTTTCCTTGTTAGTTATTTCCTTGTAGTTTTTAAGTCCGTATATTGTTAGTATCTATTTTAGTTTTTTTTAGCTTACGTATAATGTTATCTCGTTCATCTACTTATGTCTTCAATTATGCTAACAGTAATCTTAAATAGTGTAGCTTTTTAATGGTGGAAGAATATTTTTTTTCGGGTCGATAACTTCGTAGGTAATCCACCGCAAATATACAAACAAACCTCCTTATAATATTCATTTTATGTGGTGCTAAGCCTAAGCGAATTCGGAGAAAGGGTTTGATTGGAGCTTGGATAAATGTTATTACGAGGAAAAAGTTTAAAAAAAATTATCGATAATTTTAAGCTAGCTTACCTACACCGATATATAGTTTATGTTTCTGAGATCAATCAATCAAACGCTCAGTTGACGCAGCTACTGTCCCCACTCTCAATGACAGTTAATACCCTAATCCCGGGTAATACCTGGCCGGGTATCCGGGTAATACCTGGCCGGTTATCTGGGTAATACCTACCCGGATATCCTCAGACAGTGAGATGCAGTTGCAGAGAGTGCCGGACTTACTGCTAATCTGTTTCTAACACTGCACTAACGCTAGAGATATTAGATTTGTATTCGCACCATTGACGGAAGATTAAGTGCTGAGCATATTTTAAACTAGTATTCACCCGTAGCTTTACCCGATTGTAATTGGAATACTTACATTGAATATCAAGATTCATGTTTTATCCGATTCATCGGGAGCATTGATTTTAAAAAAATAAATTTTACTGTCTCATAATCAACTAGTTAAATATAGATAGGTTTTAATATATTATTTGATTTAGTTGATTTCGAATTAATTTTTAAATGAAGACCACAGGGAAAAAATAAGGGATGTTACGTTTTTTTGTGAAACTGGCTTTTTAATGCCATCCGTTAGCTTTTTAGTGTTTCATTCTGTTATAAAAATCAGAATTGGGTAAAATCGTCGCAGTCAACTGTTATAGTTCATTTTATATTTGTTTGTCCCTAGCTATATATAGAATTATAAACTTTATAAAATTGTTTTTCTCTTATTTGTACTTTGTTGACATTCCTTGTTTTTCCCCTGTGGTCATAAAATATAAAAGTACTTAGATGTGACATGTGTCGACGATTCAAATAAAAAAATTACGCAATTTTGTACACGCAAACAAAATTTCCAATGCATCGCGTTTTGCAAATTTTTCAGATCGCCTTCTCGTTCCATCATATAAATAAGATATAAACCCCTATTCACTACCTGTTGTTTTCATAACAAATATGAGACACAACAGACATTGGACTGTAATTGAATTTAGCTGGAAGTGGATAACACGCAACAGTCTCTACAACATAATTGAATACATACCACAATGGCCAAGCTCTGTCAAGTTGTAACAATTCCGACTATTTGTCTTTGGAGCTAACTTTATCGTGATATGAAAATTAAAAAACTGTTTATTGTTACCGTGGAGTTTTAGAACACGTAACCATTAAACCATAAACAAGTTATTATAAAGTCGACAATAAAAGGGGCTCTTTCAGCGTTTTTCATTCGGAAACCTAGTATAGAAAACCGACGTTACGGCCGGCTTAGATCAGAATTAAATATACGGGGAATAATAAAGCAAGTATTATTACTTTTGCGGCGTTTTTGTGTTCGAAAAGCCGAGTGCAAGTTTTTTTTCACATTCGACCGTGAACGCGTTTACTGTTTAATATGATTTACATGATTTGTACATGTGACCGTTAGCGTCACTAGGTGGCGCTGCACATATCCCATTTAAAATCTTAGTTTAACGTATTCTCTACTGATTCAATGCACACGTCCGAATGCGGTATTCCAAATTAGGAAACCTAATACAGAAAACGTACACGTTTGCGGGCGGTGCTAATGGTTTATTTTATTATTTAACTTATTCATGTTAAACATTCAACAAGGTATAACAAATATTATTTCACCGTTGCCGTGTTTATGTAACAAAATGTTCCGTGGGTAAATTAAATCCTTTTAGCAGCATCGAGTGCACAAGTGTTCTCCAAGCTGTTGGCTGTATTACGAGAGTCGTTTTATTGCATTATTTGCAACGATTCATTGCGAATTTACCTCTATTTGTGCATGAATTAAGAGTCGATGTTACTTCCATAGTGAGCCATGAATTGTTTTTTTTACTGCAATATGTAAGTATACAGGGTGCAAAAAATGTAAGCGATTTAAATACTTTAGGGTGTGTGTGGGGCTCCAGCGACATGAGTTTGTATGGACAGCTCATGTAGCTGAGTTGGCATACGAAAAAACTTTATTATGTTTTATAATCACTTAGTTTTGTAATTTATAAATTAAAAATAGAAATTGTCTTACTCTTATATCTTATACCTTATAAATGTATTACTCTTCCCGGGAACCCAAAATATTTCCTTACCAAATTTCAGAAAAAATTGTAAAGAGGTAATTAAGAAGTACAGACAGACAAGCAGACGCTCTTGGATTTATAATATTATTATGGAAGCGATATTTGCATACGTATACCTCTAATGCATTATTTAGTAAATTTTACGTATATAAAACTTTATGTATATAAAATTCTCGTGTTACATTATTAGTTACCTCTCCTCTGAAACGGCTCTACCAGTATTCACCAAAACATGCACATTTAATAGGACTAAAAATCGGCTAGAATCAATTTATCATACTTCTAAGGGACAAGGAAACCCACCTGAAAAAAATTATGGAAACAAGGTTTGTCGGGTCAGCTAAAACATGAATGACTTATTTTGTTAAAATGTAACGCAATCTATTGAACAAAATTTATCTAAAGTCCAAAAATAATGCGGAAATTCTTATGACATAACAGGTATAAGTTTTACCTTGCAGATATTTTAGAAGGTCAAAGCGACACAATATTGGCTCCCAGCATTACTCATAGAGCTGGCGAAATTTAATCGATAACACTGTTTTTAGAGTTTATATAGCGTACACAAGAACTTATCTGTATAAAACAATATAATGCTTTTTAAATAGGTTTTGTAAGATTATTATGTAATAGTTGGTGCCCGCAACCGTACATTTTCCCGGGATAATAAGTATCCTATATGTTGCCCAGACCTAATAGCTATTAAACAAAAAATATTTATTCAAATCCGTCCAGTAATTCCTGAGATTAGCGCGTACAAACAGACAACTTTTTACTGTCGATATGTGTTTTATTATTGTTTTGTTAAAATATTAAATGTACAGACACCCCAATTTTACTGTTTTATTATATGTGTAGATATAGATACGCAGGCTTAGCATGGCGACCGAAAAAGTATTTTACAACACGTTTGTGGCATAATATGCATAAAGTAAACCTGTCAGCTAACCCCAACAATCTGTAAGTTTGCCTATTCTTTCGTATGTCTACTGACACCATTCTAACCCTGCAATAGCACGCACACCAGTTAGCAAGGACCAAAACAATTTTTGCTTGCTCCCCAAGCGATATGTCAATTACTATGATAATTATACTGTTATTTGTGTTGTCCTAATCAAATCATTCATTAAAATAATGTTCCTTATAAATATTAACGTGATATTTGTCATGCAGGTTACACCGAGGAGCAGCCTTCCACCCAGTTCACGGCGCAGCTGCCGGGCTCCCCGGCGCCCCCGCCGCCGCCCCTGCCTCCTCAGCCTGTCTCCTACGCTCTTCTGCCCTCCGCCGAGCCCCTCCCGCACGCGCTCCCCTCTATCTCCCCCCCTCCGCCACCGGCGAGCGGCAAGTCCCTCTCCATGTGCTACACCAGCACCGGCACACTCCTCTCCCTGCCGCCTAAGAAGAAGGACATCTACAGGCCCTACTGCCTCGACGAGCGTGCCTACCTCCACCGCGCCGAGGAGGACCTCAACGCCGCGCACGCCATTCTCGACCTGAGCCAGCACGCCGTGTTCCTAACCGCGCCGGCCCCCGAGCCCGCACCACCGGAGCCCGCGCCGCCACCACCCGAGCCCGACCAGCCGCCCCGCGAGACCGTCGCCTACACCTACGACGCCTTCTTCGTCAGCGACGGCCGCTCTAAGCGTCGAAACTACGCCACCGCTCCCGTCGAGAGCGCCCAGCAGCCTGAGCCCAAGGCCAAGTATACGTGCAGCGAGTGCGGCAAGAGATACGCTACCTCCTCTAACCTGTCCCGCCACAAACAGACGCACCGCAGCCTCGACAGCGTGGCCGCCAAGCGCTGCGGCGAGTGCGGCAAAGCGTACGTGTCGATGCCGGCGCTGGCGATGCACGTGCTTACCCACCAGCTCTCGCACGTGTGCGGTGTCTGCGGGAAGCTGTTCTCGCGGCCGTGGTTGCTGCAGGGCCACTTGCGCTCGCACACCGGGGAGAAGCCCTACGGGTGCGCCCACTGCGGCAAGGCGTTCGCGGACCGCTCCAATCTGCGTGCGCACATGCAGACGCACTCGGCCGACAAGAACTATGAGTGCCCGCGGTGCCACAAGACCTTCGCCCTGAAGAGCTACCTCAACAAGCACCAGGAGTCGGCGTGCGTGCGCGACGACGACGCCCCCAGCCCCGAGCCGGAGTAGTCGCCCTCGGGGACCGGAGCCCCGGTCTCCGATATGTACTAAACGGAAAGTATTAATATGAATTTAGCTTCCTAGTGTATTATTATAAATTTACAAGTTTAACTAAGGCGCGCTCGCGGCGCCGGTCGGGTCCCTGCCCGGCGACCGGCGCCGCGCGGCCGAATCGAGCAACGTTTCGGAAACAACGAATAACGTACGACCCCGTAGAGCCGCCGACGCGGCGATAGGCCGGAGCGTCATACGTCCCGGTAACATTAAATTGAATTATGTATATACTCGTCACTAAATTATACCCTTATATACATAGAAGTATCGAAATACGAATGAAACTAATATCTTTTGTAGGTGATTTTACAACTGCAATGTAGGTTAGAGAGTACTAGAGTGTAAGTATAGCGTTGAGATGCGACAGTCGAGCGCCTAGCTCGTCGGTGGACGGCGGCGGAGCGCCCGGGCGCCGCGTCCGTCTCGGTAAGGAACTTGCCAAACTTTTCCGTCCGAAGCTCCGCACACGCTGCCGCGCCCGCCGGCGCCGCCTCACCGCTCGCGACAGTGCCTTAGCGGCCCCGCGCCGCACCCGTCCCCGCGCCCCGCACCTCGCGCTCACCGCATAACACACGCGAACACGACACCACTTCCCCCACGGCTCCGCGAGAACATCGACCCTCACGAAACTCGAGACCTTCCAAAACATTCCCGATAGTCAACTTCTCATCGTCGATTTTTGCCCTAACTATTCGAGTGTATTTCACGAGGTCATTCGAAATCGCGATCATCTACAGACGGACAGGCGGCGGGCGTGCCGAGCGACAACGAGGGACGGGCTGCGTCGCTCCAGCGAGCATGCCTTTAGATGAGTGTATGTTAGAGTCGAGAGTAACTGGCAATAAACTAATTTAGGCTAAGTAGCTGTAACTAGGTTAAAGGTGGGCACGAGGTGTCCAGGAGAAATGGGTATTCGAAAAGCAATAATAAAGTAGGCACTATTGAGTCGCGCACCGCTGTCTAGCACAGCAATATTTCCGTAGACTTTCGTAGCGTCGTAGACCTCAAGTCTTGTGCCGCGTTCAAACGATACCAACGCTTTCGTGCTAGTTAATTGCCAGTAAATATATATCTTTTAGTTAATAACAACACCTGACTAAAAAATACTGGTAAATGTAATAATAGTGTACGCTGCTTGTACATCAAGTGGACTGAAGCTAGTCTGAGAGAACCTAAAAGCGAAATGTATATTTCTCATTTTATTTTATACTTTATAAAAGTTGTTGTCCACGTCATGGATATTACGTAACAAAAAGCAATAAAAACATTTTAAATAATTATACAAAATAACGATTATTAAAAACATTTTGACATATTTTTGTACGATGAAAAAAGCAAGTAATTTAAAACATAATGAGTAATTATTATATGAACCTACATGAAACTCAAAGTTCCCAGTTCTAGGACATTTATGTACTCTGGTTCTTTATGTACTCCGATACGGTCCATACAAACCACGCTGGTCCTATTTTAATGAACCAGAATGTTCACACCACACAGAACCATCTCCTACAGTACGTCCATACGCAGATTGTGAATTCGCGCGTTAGCCGCAACTGGGACGAAATTAAAATAAGAAAGCAACAGTGTTGCCAGTCCCAGAAAAAACCCGTAAGCGGCAGTTTTTCGTCACTGAAAAAACAGTTGGTCAAATAGAAGTGTCTCAACTGGGAATTACTTACGTTTTGCTTTAAAAACGTACCCCAAAAATATGAATATAAATTTTTTTTTAGGTAAAATTATTATTATTAATAACCTAAGCCGTTTGGTTAGTATTTTTCAATTAGGTGGTCAATTCGGAATTATTATATTATGTAATTCAATCCTGTCAATTATAATCCTACTAATTTATTTAAATAATTTGTATATTCCTTGGGAATAGATAGTTAAAAATAATAAAATGAAATGAGAAAGGCACAAGATCTTGTATTAGTAATCCTAGTGTTTTAAATACGTTTAATTTTGTTAGTGCCACATAGCTCTTTACTTTAAAATCTTTAAACCAAAATGTAACGGGTTAAACAAACTATCATAACAAACAACAAAATATAAATTATTTTTATTTATACGTTAAGAACTATTTAAGAATTAAGAAATATATTTCAACAAAAAAAAAATAATATTA
>JAOTAV010000025.1:997243-1023875 GCA_026546445.1 Cyclargus thomasi | reverse complement strand
GTACCTACATAATATATAAAAATATTCTCAAAAGTAATTGTAAATTATTAGTACCCGGATTTGTATTTACATATTTTTGTTCGGAATTGTTTTCGTTATCAATGATGATTTCTACATAAATTAAGCTATTTATTACTTAGATCGTAAAAACTTAACTTAACTTTATTTTCCATATTTTCCCATATTTTAAACATTTCTACATTTCACAAAATATCAATAAATATATCTATACTTACATCATCAGCGTTTAATAGTTACCTAAAAATTAGGACAAAACCAATCGCTTTGACCCCGCTCGCTCGCCGCCCTAGCGCAGGGAGCTGGCTGGTGGAAATTTAAAAAGCATGTGATTTTTAAATTTCCACCAGCTTATTTACTGCAATTTAAAAAGTTTGCGAAAAAGAAGCTAAATGAAATTGAAATTTTATATTTTTTGCAATAAACAATCTAAAATATTTACTTTAAAATCTTTATTTGAAAGATTTTAAAGTAAATATTTTAGTCTTTTTAGCCGATATTATATTTACATATTTTAGAATTTTTAAGACATATTTATCCGAGCCCTAGTCATTTTAATTATTATTTATAAGTACATTTGAACACAGTTAAACTTCTTCTTAACTGACGACTAAAAACCTATCCAAAATTGAGTATTATTACTAAATTGGTTAACGCATATTTGCAAATATTGGTTTAATTGTGTTTGTAACGCTAGTTAATTATTGACACGTGATGCGTTAAACCAAATTGCCGTATCTTGTTCAATATATCGCTCTTTGATGCAGAATTATTAACGTGTTGGCTTGAGCTGCCTTTGACCTATTAGACGCCTGGGTGATTAACGAATTAAACTGATATGATATTAGGAAAGCTTCTGCGCAATGTAGATATTTTGATTAGTTACAATTTAGATTGATCGATCTAGGTTTAAAAGTTTCCTGAGTAGTAAATAGTCGCTCTTAAAAAAGGTTTGAAAATAAAGTGTAAATAAATGGCAATAGAAATTTCATGTCAAATAATTTAAAAATATTTATTTTAAGAAGTAGATTTCAAGGAATTTTTTTAAACAACATAGATACTGAGTACTTATATACTTCTTTGTGTTATTTCATAGCTATAGTCCCAAAGTAGAATTTTACACCACAATCCATTTAATAGCTAAATTTTTAAACTTAAATGTACTGCAAAATATTGAAAATATCAAACGCAAATTGAATGAAAATTCCGTCGATAAACAGAATGAAAATTCCTTGCGGTTAATTTGAATTTTATGAAAATACAATAATCCAACTCTTTGAAGGAGCGTCGAGGGTGTTTTATTATGCTAAGCTACCGCTACTCCCGGCTCTCAGAATATGCAGTAGATTTATCGAAGATAACACAACAAGCGAATACTTAGACTGATATTTAATAGCCCTTTTTATACTTGCCAAACAATTTAAATCGGAAAAAATTGGAGAATATATTAAAAGCTTTGACAACTTAATCAAGTGGAGTTTTTTTAAATCGAAAGGGTGTCTGGTCGCAAAGCACTGCTTAAAAACGGCTGAACCGATTTTTTTGAAATTTGGTATGAAGATACTTTGAGTCCCTGGACAGGACATATGATACTTTAAATAAAATGCACAACGGAATTGCGGTCATCATCCAGTATTAAATAAACTCAGCTTTAAATTACTCTTGGGAAGAGCGACTGTATTTTTGTACCCTCGGGAAACGATCACTCTACGTCCCATCTATCAAACACTTAATTAAACACAAACAAGCTTTTTAATTATTTTGTAACAATAATCTCTTTAATATTTTAACGTTTAACGTTATTACAATATATAAAAAGATGAAATGTAAAGATAGTTAAATGGCGAAATACTAATTTTATTTTATAGATATTACCATTGGAGCGAAACCATTTTGTTGAATCAAAATTAGTATACATAACAATTATGTTTATTCCAACAGCTCCCAATTCGATTTAACTGCACGGAGCATCTAAATGAAAGCTGTTAAACTCGATAGAGCCGTCTATTTCTCTCTGTTTCTCTCTATTTCTCTTGAGCGCACTTCGTCAGAGCAATTTGAGGCGGCTCAATTGTATATCTCATTTGATAAAGCCTCAAAGCAGCGAATGTGAAACATTTATGCGATAATATTATTATTTTTATCTGAGGTCTAGTGATTTTCCTGATTTTATACGGATACACGTTAATATAAACCCATACAAAAATGTAGGCGAAAAAAGACGGAAAGGGTAGAAATACAGAAAGTATAAATATTTGTAAAAACAACACAAGAACATCCCAAGAACCCAAGAAAACAAGACAAGAACAACCCAGCTTCGTATATCGCTCACGGAAACCGAAATTTTAAAAGTCACGAAAAAAATACCAGATTACAATGTTATTTATACTAATTAAAGTTTTTAACGCATAAGCTCTGAATATACGATTTTGATTAAGAGTTAAGATACAAATATATAGAGTAGACTACTGCAACCGGGAGTCTTTATTCTTATGTAACACAATATTAATAAAGAAGTCTATAACATTGTTCTTTATAGCTAAATACAAAGTGCACTGTACGTAGAATACAATCTGTCTCACAATGATTTGTTTACGTTATCTATGAAACTTCCAAAGATTGAGAAAAATAACGTGTAACTTGCTGAGAAAATTAAATTCCTTGCCAAAATTTTACTTGTTTTGGCTAACCCGACAAATATATATACTATCATAATTTAAATAAAATTCTATTTAATATTTTCTTTATTAAAAAGAGAAGACTACTATTTCTTTAAATTATAAAACTTTCATAGAAGATCACTCTAAAACTTGTTATAATGAAACTTTGAATGTAAAATTTTAACAAACGCCTCTCCTGATATTCACTGCCTTATAATAATTCGATTTAAACTTTAACTCTCAGACCAGACCAGACACTCTTTGCTTTGAAGTTTAACTTTATTATAGAACATATCCGTACTCATACCATACAATCAGGGTACATAATATATTAAGTAAATTCGTCTTCACAATTAAGAATATTATTCATATTAAATCTTTATTACATAACGTCAGTTTAGTAAATTAAACGTTACTTATAGCCGATACATGGTATGTATGAACAAGAATTTTTATTATTATTGAAATGAAAAATAGGATTTTAAAATAATGAATTAGAATTAACATTAGTAGTAGATAATAAGAAGTGTGTTCAATAAAATGTTATATTTTAAGTAGTAACAAATTACTAACACGTTTATAATATAAGAATATGGTCTATTTAGTTTGAAATAAAGGCATTATTCCAAGAGTTTACCTATTTGATAAAACAAAAAGAAAACGCAATCCAATGACTCGAACATTTTCTTTTACAGGGAGTACTTTTTCTAAAAAGTATTTGTACAAAAACATTTTCTCTGTTACAGCACGACGTCTCCTCAATATGTATTTTGTTTGCAATAAACTTGGTAAATGAACCCCGAACAAGATGGAAGCGCCGTCGCTGCCAAACTAATTGTTATTTAAACTCGATACAATAGCGATTTATTATTGATAAAACGCTTGAAATTCGAGAGAAATGCAACAGGAGTACGCAGTCATACATGCGCACTGTAAGTGTTATCATCCCTCAGGAATAATTAATTTAATGTTACAACATTTCGTTGACACGGTTGATAACTACATAGTTTTTCTATCGTTTAGGCAAAAAATAGTAAATTACCAGATGTTGTATTCAATCGCCCTTGGAATTTGAACAAGATATCATTCTAAAAATACTTTACGTCATAATTCAACTACACAATATATACATTTTAATAAAGCGGGGCTTTACCACAAGTAGGTACTTAAAACCGTCAAATTTCCTCAGAGAATAATCTGTTTTATGGCAAAATGCTCCACGAGCGAATAGCGTTCTCCGTTGTCATTTACCCGGGTACAACCGGATTAGCCGGATCCTATTGTAGCTAAATCGCTTATAACTTAGATAGAGCGCACAGCGCGTGCGCGGGCACCCCGGAACTCGTGTACCGGAACGAAAATGCCCTTTTTATTTAGCCATTTATAAGGGTGTTCCCTTGAAAATCGATTCGTCTCATTATCTTGGTCAAGTTTAATTTAACTTCTTTTTAATATATATAAGTATGTCTAGTTATAGAAAAAGAAAATTCGATTAAAAATTTTGTTCTGAAGAAATAAACAATTGTGTTCCTATGAGGGTGACATGCTCGCATTGCGGACAAACCCTTTTTAATAAAGATAAAAGATAATAAAAAAACATAATACAAATTGCTTGCATTAAACTTGTGCTAGTGTATTTGCATAACTAAGCAGTGGCGTAACTACACCCTTCGAGGCTCGTGGCAAATTTGTTTTTGTTCCAATATGTCAATCCAATAAAAAAACACGTCAATGGATTATTGTAAAAAATAATCGCTTGCCACTTGTCTAGGGGGCCACGTCGGGGGCCCCTTCCGGCTGGGGGCCCGTTGCATTTTGCCGGCTTGCCAACCTTGTAGTTACGCCACTATAACTAAGTATAATGTTTCAAGTATAATACAAAAAATTTACCACTACTATTGAAGCAGATTAAGATGGGTATAAAAATGTAGTATTTAAAATATAAGTCACGACATATATTATTTTACAAATTAAGCCTGGTATCTCTTCATGTTATTAGGTAATCGATCGGTAATCGAATTGTTAATTTTATAGGGTTCGTGTCACTTACATAGGTTTCACTGTGAAAGTAGTAGCGCTGAAAGTGAATAAAATGTGATTTTCTATGGACAAGCGTCCTGCAACGTAAGTTTTTCCATACGCATGACATTCCATACTTTCAGCGCTCCTTCTCTTACAGTGATACCCATACGAACACATACGAACTCTAAAGTTTTATCACTTACTTTTGTTACATCCTGTATACTAATGTCTATACTGATTTGATTTACAATCAGTAACCAAAACTACTTTGTGATATAGTGGAAACCAGTACTGTATTTCCTAAAGTTGAGTCGCAGTCTGAAAGCAAGCGTGAAATGAAATGTGTCGTAATGAGGTCAATCATGAATGACGGATGACTGTGTCTGGTGTGCGATCTTCCTCGGTGCTACACAATACACAGAATTAACCAGTAATCCGAATTAAAATTAAAAATACGGTGCTTTTGAAAATACGGCGATCGTATTCAGTGACCGCGTGTCGCCCGTGTGACGGCGATAAACACGGCGATCGTCTCAATAATGTATGGACTTGTAGCGCTTTCACATGAATACGGGTGCAACACGGCATATCCACAGTGCGATGGCCCTAAGATATACTATTTAAAGGGCATTTACAAATATGTTCTTTAACATAATATTTTTTGTGTCAAACCTGACCGATAGACAAGCTTGGATTTAGCGTATTTTTATATGGGGTTGACATTTTCGAAAAACGACGAGCCACCCTAGACAAGTGGCAAGCGATTATCGTTAATGAAAATCGCTTGGCGTGTTGTATGTATGTATGGCTTTGACATTTTCAAATGACAACTAGATCATGTAACTTTTTGTTCCACAATGTCAATCCCATACATAAACACACCAAGCGATTCGTAAACGATAAATGCTTGCCACTTGTCTACGGGGCAGATTACGTGACTTTTCCTTCGACAATGTCAATCCCATACAAAGACACGCCAAGCGATTTTCGAAAACGATAATCGCTTGCCACTTGTCTAGGCTCTCTTTGTTAAAGCAATAAGTATTATCGGTTTTATTTTATTCAATAAACTATATATCTCTAGGTACTTTTTGTTTTTTTTTTGTATTCAAGTAAAGTACCAGAAGCTGTCAAAAATGATAGAAACACGTCCAAAAAAGCTCACTGGTTACTATTTTTTCTTGTGTTGCATTTAGTATCAAAACATTGTAGTAATATTTTTGACTAGCAAAAGCAGACGCTAGGAAAGTAAGCTTGACGCTATGAAAATTGGCTCGACGCTAGGAACTGGCCGGCTACGTGCTACGTTGCTACGGTGCTACTCCGCATTACGTTGCTACGGTGCTACGAAATGTTCGCCGTCGAATTTTGTGTTTAGTTAAAAACGGCGTCGAATTTTGTGTGTTGAAACATAAAGATTTTAGTGTAAATTATTTTTCTCATAAAATTAATGTAGTAAAATGTGTGAACTTTTAAAATAAAAGTACAAAAGAGATTCATTTAATTTGTAAACGATTCGACTATCGCACAAAGTTTGTCAAATCTTTGTAAGGTTAATAAAGTGGGTGAAGTAAGTTCTGAAGAATTTCCAACACTGCAGACTTTGTAGAATACTCGATACAGTTCGTAAGACAAATCTCTGCGGACCTGGCACGAAAAATCTGGTGCAGTGATAAAATTATACCTCGTGTATGTACCAGGAAGGAAATTGACAAAGAGCCAGTAGACGGACCATCGTTTGGTCGTCTATGTCAATTCCATGTATGCGTAATTTATCGTCTGAATTTGACATAACCCGATTAAATTACTTTAATCCACGATCTGTATTTTCTACTGCCCTGATTGTACTATAAGAGAATTTTATTGGCAGATCGCTGGTTAATGCATGAAGCTAGTTTTTTAAGTTTGGATAGCAAGCCAGTTATTGTTTAAACTGTATTAGATGACCTTGGCTTGTCTACTATTGTTTACTTGCAAGAAGAGAAGCTACTTATGTCGACACTAAGAGTACTAGCTTGCTAGCTTACTATCCTTGCTTAAAAAACTAGCTCTAAGAATACTAATTTAGTCGTGCTAAAACAGAAAGGAAAATGTCCCAAAGGGAGATCAACTTTTAAAAGACAATTTTGGCATCAAACGAGACATTCTTAATCAAGATTTTTGTGAGACGAAACAAAATACTATTATGAATATACTCGACTTTACAAAATATTTATTACTGTAGTTTCAATCTGCCTAACAATATAACTACCAATATTTTAATATTCTCAGTAATTTAGTAAACAAATTTTTATCTTGATATAATTCTTGTATGCGTGTGACCAATTTTAATGAACTTGTGTGTGTTCCAGCTGATTTGAGATCTAGATTCACAAACCAAGACCGTCAGGACAACGTCTGTCGAGTTTGCTAGTAACTATATAAGTCCGTTCAATACCAGGTACATTCACTATAATGCCATAAAGAACATAGAGTTCTCTTCTGAATCACAAACTTATAAAAACTACTCCTGGGTTTGGTAACGACATACGCCGAAATCGGTTCCATTATTAATGCAATGATCATTTTCGGGCACACGCGGTGAACATTCAAAAACTAACAAAACATCTGAAGCGAGAAAATAAAACATAATGGGTATCTGTCAGGGGAGCCCCCCTTTCCCCCTTTTCCGCCCCTACTTTCCCCTTTAGGTCGCCCAACACGCGAACAAGCCCGACGGAGCATGACGCGTTGAGTCTCGATAAAATTGCCCCGATAAAAAATTACGATGATTCCGCTCCTAAGTGTACCCTACAGTTGGATGGTTTTTATACCTCTGTTGAAGATTTCTTTCAAGTTTTCTTATATGTGTTGGTTGTGATCGTTAACACTATGATACCAAAAAAATCAAAAGTGTTTTGCAGTGCAAATGAATCTGTTTATCAATTACAGCACTGTTTATTATAGCACGTGGATTACTGTTTTTTTTTTTTATTTTTTTAATTATTTTACATGCTTATAACAGCAATAAATAGCCAATACCCATACCATAGTAAAATCTATGTAACCTTAACCTAATTTATCAACCTATCCGTAACACAGAAAACATGTAAAAGAAAAAAAACACGTAAAAAACGTCTCTTTTACCACTGAAAGGGGTGGAACTATTTAAAAAAAATGGCCTGCTTAAACTCAACCCTAGAGTTGAGTATTAAGCAGGGTTACCAGATGAAAAAATCAAAAGTCCGTAGAAAAAGCCTGATTTCCATAAAAAATCCCGTGATAAGAAGAATGACACATTAATTTTTTTTAACAACCTTACATCTTTAAAATGAACTGCATTTTGTTTTTAATCTAAAAAGCCTGAGATTTGACAAGTTCGGCGGTAAGCCTAAGAAAAGATCTCAATCCTGAGATATGCTAACCCTAGTATTAAGCCACAGGTCGTCAGAAAAATAGTCATTGGTGAACGCAGGTGAACAAATATATTCAGCGTCTGTGTACATTGTGTCTCAAGAGAAACTCAGATTTTCAGACAGATTTGCACAACTACTGCAGTTTGTAGAACCTTTACAACTTGTGTAACGAAGTGAAAATCGTAGGGGACGGGAATATAGGTTCAGAGCAGAGGTTAGTTTTAGTACGATAGGAATTATTTTGCTCTGACCTTTGGGTTAGCTAGATGTTCATTTATCATAACTTATCGTTATTTCTCTATTGCTTCGTATATGTTATTTTTTATCTTTCAGGTTTTCTGTAGCTTTTTCCATCTTAATTGTAGCAGTAGTTTAATATCCTAAAAGCCTTTGTATCACGATTTATAACCATGATAGGCAAGCTGTTATTAATTATTGTGCAATTGTCTACGACGTCGATCATTGGCTACGAAAAAATATTTTTGCCGCGCCCAATAAAACTCTGGAATAAACTATCGCCAACATTACTTCTAGATCATTACGACCTGAAAATTTCCAACAAGAGGGTGCATTCTCTCCTTTTATTAAAAAGCAGGTAACGCTATTGCATATCTTTTGACGTAGAAAATGTAACACTTGAATACCCATTTATCTAACCGAATAGTCCTTAGAAAGGTCATATTATCGTTACTAATATTACAGGTAAGAATAATACGGTATTCCTTTTGTGTTTGTCCGATTCGCTCGATTTCATCTGCTACTAACGAGACAACCAATCGATTTAATTTTTGGCAAAAACCTACATGAATCCTACAGATTAAAAAAAGCCTATTTGGTCTTCAGAACTTTAAAGAATATTTGTAAATTTACCCGATTTTCGAATTCCACGCGAACGAAACCGCAGGCATAAGGTAGTTTCTGTACAAGCAAGACGTCCTGGTAATATCATTGTGGGAAGTTTACAGTCGGATCATAAATCTACAAAGCCACTGTTATATTCCTCTAGCGACTGGCCAGTAAGAGGATTCGTCAATTCAACAAAGGATTTAATCCGACTAAGTCGTATGGGATGGTTACCTAAGCTTATTGTTCAATAACTTAACCGTTTAGCCACATCTGATATTCCAAATACAACTTAGATTAAATGGTATATTTTCTTAATATATGATTGGATTTGGGATACTTTGAGCACCATTCAATAGTGGTTATAACTACTAGTTTTGGGCTATAAACCTTGAGATACTGTTCGTTTACGGTGGAAATTCCACCTTAATGAAACATACTTTTATACACGACGTGTATTTGTTATAAATTTGTAAAATCGAAGTGAATATAGTGGATATAGTTTAAAAAAAGTGTGTTTCATTAAGGTTAACTACGTTAAGGTTTTTCTTTATTTTTTATTTTGTCAGTTTTTTTTTCATTTTTATAGAGTCCTCAAGCTGAATGTATCGGTGCTGTTAATTGGCTCAACCTTTTTTCTATAATTATTAAGTACACACATCCATAAAAATATGACTGTTAAGCAAAAACACTTTACACTAAAAAATCATTGTTACCTGTTTACCTACAGCAAAATTTTGAGAGTCCACGAAATTTGTACTTCATTAAGTATAGTTAAGGAACAGCAAAGCTTTTATAAAGTTTCCTACAAACTTTTATGCTTTCATCCATCTTAATAAGCGGAACTTCAGTTTGGTTCTTGTGTTTTATATTTTATGTATTAGTTATTTCGGTGTCGTTTATTATTTCCACTATCTGTTAGTATATTGCTGGTAGAGTGATTGTAATAGTGGAAGTTTAAATGGAGTAGGCAAATTGATATGCCGTGTTGGGAGAATGAAGTAATATCTATGCAGATGTTAAGTTAGGAGTCTCGGCTTAGCAGGTATGGGAGGAGGGTGGTTTGCTCACTTATGCACGCAAAGCGGTATCAATTTAGCTCGTCCACTCACAGCTCAGTTTAGTATTGGCGCGAGAATTATGCCTTTTTGTTATCTGAGTGGAATCGAAAGAGATTGGAAATATGTTTGTGGGAGTTTATTATAGAATTTGTTAGCATAGTATAAAACTTGTAAATGAAGTATAAAACTTGTAAATGAAGAAAATGTTTGGCTTCGATTTCAGATTTTATTCAACTCATAGTTATTTTGTAAGTGTGTTGTCTTTATTAAAGACGTGAGAGAATGGAGCGGGTAACTATCAGTTTCCAAAAAAATGTTTCCCATAAATTGACGTCCTGAAGACCTGTACAATTATTGAAAAATTAATCCATTGTAAAGGCAGTTATAATATTCAGCCAGACGACGCAGTAAGTAAACAAGGTTCGTCAAATAATAAAGGGAAAATCTTCTAACGTCTTACTACTTTAATTAGTATTTATCTTGTGAAACTACCATTCAGAAATTTACCTACTTATAAAGAATTTATATTCAATTCATTCCGATTTAAAGTAGAAGTAGAATACTTAACTTCTTTTTAACTCACGACGGTCTCTGTAGGAATTCTTACTTGTTTGAAAGAAGGTGTAAAATCCAACATTCTTTTGACGCATTATGTAATAATGGAATTGCATAGGTGAATGAACGTAGTGTAATAAATTGCTTTTTGCGACTTTGGCCTACCGTATATATCCGCTGCTGTAGGTATCTTCAAAATCGCTAGGATCGACAGTGGTATCCGACCACGATAACTCTTATGATATTTGTTAATGTTAAGGTATGCAAATTGCTAAATTCTGTTTTGCTAAATTCTGTTCTGGCGGTTGATTTATCTGTCTTTATTTATTTATACGGCATGCGTAAAATTCACGCTATCCAATTGTCAGCCAGCCATATCGGAAAAATATCATAGCTTCCCGAAAACTCGGCATCAAATACAAGTTACTCTGGCGTCCAAGAAAATATTAAACTCATACTGCATTGCCTCTCTTCATATTATTAATATAGTCTTGAGTGGCAGTTTACAAACTCTGCTCGTTTACTGATTCCACAGAAAAAAGTGTAATGGACATTAATTATATTCTTAGCGCGTGTCGCAAAGTCAAATAAAGAAAGCGCCGGGAAAATCTCAAAGAAACTCATCAAGAGGGATGTCGGAGCTAATTTAAACGTATCACGTAGTTAATGGGAGTTCCTTTATTGCTGTTATGAATGTTATCATTGTATTTTTCGTATAGTGACTTTTGTAAAGTACTAAGGTAATTAAATTTGCGGCTTAAGTAGTTAAAGTAACAAAAGTCATGTTTTGACTTATGTTTCGAATTTTGTGTGTGTTGGTCTGTATTCTACCCTGTGTTCCTTAACTAAAATCTAACTAATAACTAAAATCGGAAACTAAAAGTTAAAGAAACATTTTTTTTAATTTGGATGCAGATTGCTCAAAATCTCTATTTTTAGAACCTTTGACAGATTTAGAATTCTAAGGGCCTCTTTCACCACTTCCTGAAAGTACTGCAACTCATCTCACAGATGAAGTATGTAAAATCAGTCAAATAAGCAGTGGATAGCCTATCTGACACATGAAAAGTAGTGAAACAGTCCCTTACTGTCCTACTCAACAAATGTTTAATTACTTTAGTTCTAAGGAGAGTTAAAAGAAAACTCTCGTTTTTACGAGAAGCTTTTATATTTTATGAAATATTTTTAAAATATATATGTTAGAGGTTTGGTCTTTATATTCTTATTTAAAGACCAAACCCATAACATGGACTAGACGCTATCTGTCTATAAAATATGTGATGTGGACGTTTACGAGTATATCTCATTTTATCATCCGACTTTAAAACGGCTAACGATAAAACATCGTCATCAAAAGGAGCCATTTTGATCTATATTAACATGTTCGGTGATCGATCTGATATTTTATAAACATTATCAATATTTTAAAAATATTTCAGTATATTTTCTCTTTGAGTTTAACCTACGCTTTAGGAGCTTTCTACTTGCACCAATTACAATTTGGTCCTTCATAGCTGCCCCATACTTCGTTGATGTCTATTAAATACATATCATAAACGAGATCGATTTTATATGACATAAAAATTATTGGGATCTCATAAACTTTATACAATCATAAAACAGCGTAGTTGGAATAAAATTTACGACCAATTCGAGGACTTAATATCTTTGACTATTGCTTATTGCTTGTTCATATCGATGTTGACTCTGTTACTTTACGTTTCACACTGTTTTCAGATCGTGTTAATTTTGACTGTGTTTCTAAGTATGTTCTATATTCTATAGGAGTACTCAATTTTGAAGAATATACATATCGCATGCGCGTAGCATAACATGATCTTATGAAATTCGCCGAAATAAAACAGTCGCAATGCTTTAATGTTTAATGTAATAATTCTAAGTTTACTCTAAGGAACTAAATCTAATGTTATTGTAAATTACCTTTATCAGCATTGACGCTATGCAGGCGTTTATTTATCTTACATCTCTGCGGCGTGAGCTGTGATAGACAATTTAGATACTTTACCTTCGTGCGGGTTTACAGCAGAAGAGAAGAGAGATTCAGATGGTCAGAGCGAGTAGAGAAAGTTCTTACCATTGTAGAGGAGAGTCGGCTCCGGGTCTCGGGGAGAGGGTCCCGGCGCGGTGGCAGCGGGCGCAGGGCTCCGGCCGCGCCCCTCGCCGACCACGTCGATCTCCTCATCCGACTCGTCTCCCAGCGTCGCAGGAGCCGCCTTCCACTTCTTGGCCATGAGGCAGCGCGGCATGGCGGCGCCCGCATCGGCCTCAGCGCAACATCAAGAGACAGACGAATAGAGAAAGAGAGAGAAGAGAGAGCGGCGCCCCAGGCGAGCGGCGATGCGAACGCGCGTCCTCTTGCGTTGTGAGGGTCGGCGGTGGTGTCGCGGGTATATATGGTGCGGGAGATGTGCGCGCGCCGCCGCGGCGATCGATGGCGGGGCGACACCTGCGGAGCGCCGACCCCACGAGATCAACCAGTGGAAACACGGGCCCGCCACACCACCGCGCCGCGCCGTGCCGTGCCGCGCCATGCCGTGCCGAACGCGCCAGAACACTATTAGCATTCACCAGGTCCCTTAGTCAAGATGTGATCGCTAGTTTCAGTTGCGACGTTAGATGACGAAGCGCATCGCATGCACTTGCTTACACTTACATAGCTATCGAAAACACGAGGGTAATTTGAGTAAGGGCATCTTTGATACTTCACAATCATATTTTAACGAAAGTTACTATGCTTCTTTTTTTCATATTATAATTTAAACTTATTGTACGATTAAAAAATATTATGTATCGATATAGGGTACTGTTATATCATTGTACCTACTGCACTGTTAAAAATGTAGTAGGAGAAAAGTAAAGGGAAAGAATTTCGCACATTCGACATACCATTAAACGTTTACTTGCAAACCTTCGTTTTACGATTCCGGGGCGAGTAATAAAAGCCCACACGCTGTCCGTGTACAGAAAATGTTACCTTTTTCTTAACTCTATAATTTATTTCTTTATTTTAAAATATCCAGACGTCCTCGTTGAATTCTTCGGCGAAAAAAAACAACTTATACATGAGAAGAGTATGTTTTTCTTAAGTCATAACACAATGAAGATATGTGTCATACTAAAAAGATATAGACAATATTAATATAAAATTTTAAAATAAACCATAATATAAGGATTTTTACAGTAGGGTGGCAAATAAAAAGACAAACTTATTATTTTATTTTTATTTTAACATTTTCACCTAAAGTACAATATTTAGGTCGTGTTAGCAGTTGCGTACATGGCTGCTTTTAATGTACAGTAGCTGGACAGAGGCATCCATGGAGCAGAGTTTTCATTACAAAAAAATATTAATCAAAAAATTGTGTTACTATATGTAACTGTACCTCTGCAGGCGTATAAAGATTATGTGTTTAAATGCATATTCTAAACCCAGCGCATAAGTCATAAGTAATATTTTACAAATCGATGGTTTTTAGATGTTTAAGACATTTTATCGTATTTTATATACACTTCGTTTTTAAAATAATTCGTCAATGGATCAGGAAACTTATATTCATAAAGATTTACAGTTTTATAAAGCTGAGGTTCAGAGATTAGAATCGAAACAAATATTCCAAACTAATGCATATTTTTTCAATGTTACGTAAATTTGGTACGATGTCACAGTATTTTTCTTTGCCAGTAGATCATTTTCTGGATGCCCCTGCTACACTTAGTCTAAGTGCTATTTCTACATAGGTGCAATAGTTTGCTTAACTAATAATCCTAACATCGTTATCGTTAGGTAGCGATTTAATCGAGAAAAAATATCAAAATCCAGTTTTAGCATAGTCGTAGAATAAAGCAATGCTGCGGATATGTGGGACTTCGGTTCAAAAAAGTATATATATTATGTAATATTTTATTACAGGGATTTATATAATAATGTTAACAAAGGACCTGTACCTTTTTCATAGGTATATTTGGTTATGATATACCAAGATTAATTTATTTATAACAACAGATGAAGCGACCACGTCACTTGAATTGAAGACAGCGTCAATGAAGACTAAATGAGACGCGTTGTACTTTTGTTCGCCATTAACAGACATACAAAATTAAACGTTTCCTCAACAATTTCTTCTTTATAACTATAATCAACAATTTGTAAATCCCTCATATCCACAAGCTCAGAAGACTAAAAATCTACATTTAACATGATATGCCGTTATTTTGCTACTTTTAATTGCATTAAGCATAAGTCTTAAAATTATTACACGACAGATTACTGTTTTATCATTATATTATTGCTTCGATTTCAATACGATAATAATTTTGGTTTGTAAATATCTAATAAAAATTGTTTATAAAACTTTAAACATCCCCATTAATATGAAATATATCAATCGTACAAAAAATTTCTAAATACACAATTTTTTTGCACTTCAAATTTAAAATCCGGGTTAAGTATAGTTAAGACTTTTTAGTATGGCTCAGCGTATATAAATTTTGATTTGTGTATGTAAAAAGTAATATACATTTGTTTTTTGATGATATAAAATTTATGATTTATAAGATTAAATTATTTGTTTTATTTTTGTTAATTTTCCCAGTGTTTTATCGTTGTTTAAGATGTTCCAAATAGAAAAAATATTTTGTTGTACATAAAAGTTTCAAAATTTCGTTGTTTTTATTTGAGCACACTGCTCATAATTCTGTTGAATCGTTTTATTGATCAAATTAAAAATTTTCAGTACGTAGCATTTTATTTTACCCTATACAATTTATTTTTTATGAACAACATAAAAAAAATAATTTGGGCATCCGAAAAATTTGGAGCACTTACATAAAATGAATATCATAGAGGAATAAAGCAACAGATTCCTGAAGCACGCTGTATTATTCTCCCACTTCCACATAGACACATACTGTATATGGACATGATGTGAATTTTATAAATTAAATTGTGTTATATTTTAGTAATCTGCGGTTCAAGTATAAAGCGTATACTTAAAAAGTAACAAGTTATTTGCGTGTACAAAGGAAAATGCTTGTACATTTTTATTCAAATTTTATCGGATGAAACCGCATGTAAATGCCCATATTACTTTTCTCGACAAAGAATTTTTCTCTTATTTCCAAGCTTACATTATCTTAACTAACACATTATGTGACAATTATAAATACTGAGTGTTTTGCATATCTTCAGTCTTGCTACATTGTTACAACCCACTACTTTTCCATATACCTAGTAATAACATGCAATCATAATCTAGGTTTTCATGTGATAAAGTCTAGGTAATAGGTTCTATTACTATTTCTATTAAATATTTAGGCCGGAAGAATAAGAAGCCTAAATCGTATTTCGAAGTTATTAATATTGTATATTAATTAGTTTCATAGTTAAAGGGAATTGGTACCTAAAGATAAGTTGAAATATTTAAATAAATATCAGTTTTCGATATTTGCAGTACTTGTTTTTAAAATACGTAAGAGGCATTTTCGGCAATTAAAAATAATTAAATACTCTTTGATATAAAGCAGTAGGTATATTAAATACAAGTAGGTAAACGATACCACATGAAAGTTTAAAGTAATATTCAATTGTTATATTTTCATTATTATGTATTTAGAACTTACATGATGAATTTTCAATTAATCTTATATATTTGTACGAACATTGATAACGTGGCATATTTTGGTATTATTGACCTACAAGATTGTTTTGGCATATAAATGTACCATGGGGATGTTATTTATGAAATTTTTGACTGCGCATTTAATTGACAAATCAATGGCTTTAAAGAATAGATAAAATAATGAACGAAACCTTTGCATAAATAACATCAGTGGTAACTCCTAATTCAGCTTCAAAATTATACTTGTATTACACATTGGAAAGGGATAGGGTTAGAAAATTTCGATCACACGCCAAAACATCCTTTTAGGCGTTTCGCATTCTATTAGTCCAGACTGCGTATCGAGACGTAAAACTTCAAATCAAACATTACAATTTGTATTCGAAGTGCCTCGGTATTTTGATTATGGTATAAGTGACAAAACTTAACTCAACTTATATAGTGATAATAGCTTTGGTCAAATATTAATAAGATGCGCAGATCCTTTCAAAATTGAATAAAATAATGGCACCAAGACTATCTGACACAAAACAACTTAAATCAAGTGTATTGGAAAATAAAACTTAACTTAATAAGTTAAAGCTCACAATCGCACAAAAGTTAAAGTCGCGGTTTCACAGTCAACAGAATCGCGCTTAAGCGCGGTTTTGCCGGTGCCACTTTTTAGACGGCAACTCTGTATCTTTATAGTATCTGATTGTAGGATAGTAGGTAAAAACTTCCGAATAAAGGTAGGTTTTATCAAGCAATCGTATTAGAGGTGTATACTGTATAAATTTTGTCAACTTACACATAAAAACGCTTATAACAATCTTACACCAAATAATTGAAACTTAGAACTAAATACAGTATAGCTATAATTTATCTTTAAGAATTTCAAATTTTAAATATAGTCATCGCATCTAGAACAATTGTACGGAAAGTATTGCTTTGGTTTCACTTACACTAATTTTAAGATCGGCACAGGTGATCTAGTTAAATATACACGTATAGTAAGTGTCCTAAGATATGAAAAAGTTCTAAGTGTGGCTTTCAATCGCCATATCTCTTATTTGACAACAACAACAGTTTCCTGAAAATTCAAAATTTAATTTTTAAATTAATGCCTCTGTTAATAGTTAGCCGACGATGGAAAAACCAGACCTAAAAATCCAATGTGATCTACCAAACCTACGTGAAAATTGAAAAACTGTATGTATTTAGATACATAGCCATCCGCTTCACATTCATACTTTGAGCTTAGGGTCAAACCATATGGGCGTAATTTTGTGAACACGACGGAATTTTCCTTTCTTTAGTCCTGTTGCTAGAATGTTCTACTGTAGAAAACAATGAAACAACCTGACCCAGGATCCCGCTATACCTTCATCGAGCTGTTTACTGGCTTCGATTGCAACGAAGGCTTAGGTTAGTCGCAGAATTAAGGTAAGTGCTTGTAATTAGCCAGATATGTTTAGCAATTTAACTTACGACGTTTAGCTTGTGATGAATGATCAGTGAGACTGAATACACCTTTTCAGTATCGGGCAAATCCTTACGTCTCATTTCACTTAAAAATTATGCTCAACTGGCCCCACACTTAGGACGTTTGCCCATTGCATGCCGTCACCGTCAATTATTTTGGACCCCGATAAAATGTCGTCGCTGTAATATCTATGTCATACAGTGGCATTTTATTACCCAAACAATCCCGTTGGCGGTGATAGCGTGCGATGGACAAACATTCGTTTTATGGAATTATTTAAACTCAGAATATTTTATCGAAGTTTTGACGTCAATTGAAAAAGTAGAGAGACCGCTCGCTTTTTTAAAATCTATTGGAATGTACACGGTTCGCAGAATATCTATTTTTAAATAACTGAAATCTCGTTAACCTTTAAAATCCAGTAGCAAGCAAAAAACAGCAAAGTTTTCGTAATATTACTTTATAGCAAGTTACTGCTAAAATAAACGTCATGTTTCGATTTAAGTTTTGAACGTGAACTATGAAGCAATTTGGTAAAATTGGTCGGTGGAAATGCGGCGTTTGCTCAAAATACGCTAACATATTTGCTCAAAACGCTTTTGTATTTTGTCCGCTAGAAATAAAAAAAAAATTATGCTTTAACAGATTGTAGTACCTGGAACATAATGTGCCTGGAACCCTTAGGTCCATGTTGACCACTAAGTCATCAAAGATCATCAAGTGTTTTTTTGGTTTCTCACATAAAAAAAGTAAATTTCGTCACAATTTAGATAAAGATCCAAGTTCCATGCGAAATTGAAGTATGGAAGACATGTCTCGATGAATCAAAGTGAAACTCATCTCTTGATATCAACCGTGCGTTCAGTCTTATATTACAGCATCGTGTTCAAACAGCTGTCTTCGAATTAAGCTGCACCTCTCAGAATTGACCCATCTCTACTTAAATAAAACGACTTACGCTATTCCTACATCTACACTACATCACCAAACATATCGTTCAATTGACAAAATAAATTGACTTAAACCCTTTGATCAAATCTGGGTGTACATTTTAATAAAACTTTACGTATAATTAATTTCCCATAAAACATAATTAAAGCTTTTAATAGACTAGAGGGTGTCGTATATTTCGTAAATAAAGTTAGGCCTTTAATAAATTAAGTCAGAAGAACTCGTAAATAATTAAAAATCGCGTAGCATTATAACCGTAAGTTTATCGTACTATTTACTATGTACTTATACATATTATTTACATTTATGTAAAAAAATGGAATTGCTCATGATAGTGTAGAGTAATAAATAAGTATTTAAGCGCAATAGTAGAGTATCCCGTTAGATTATGTAAATAATTTTGTGAATCAATATATTTTAAGTATTTTAGATCTATAATAATGTACAGTTAAATTTTTTAAAGATTAACCCGAATAAACTTTATGTCATAGTAAAATTTCGTTGAAGTGTCGTACTTTTGTTCGTATTTTATTGTAAGTTTGTTTTAGTAGTATTTAATAAGCATAGGGTACACTAATCGCAAAATAATAAAAGGGATAGTCGGACGAATTATAAAAGTGGTTCACTCACGTGAAAACGTCTATAAAACGCCTTATATTCTAAAGTGATATTCAAAAATATTAATAACACTACTTATGTTTATATCACGCAGTGCTTAATTGTATGTGTAGCGAATTGTTCGAGTTTACCGTCTGTTGCGCACTTACTACACTACTTAATTAAACTAAGCTACACCTAACTCAAGCATAACTTACCTATCACTAACCTAATTTACTCAAACACAAACATCACAAATACTTTAAGTTTGACTTAAATGTGGTTTATACAAAAATACGTCTCTTCGAGTCACATCACTACATACACTTTGGAATTGCACAAGTTGATATACACATAAAAACAATTATCACACACAAATTACTCCGAAACAATATTATACAAATTATACATACAAATGTAACAACGCAACAAAATTATACATGTGACTGCAAATGGCTGTTGTAATTTAATCGAAATTTTAACGACAAAGGTTAAATTAAAGTAATATCGAAACCTTTAAATTGAACCGGGAAATTACATTGTCATGAAATTATATACACTTACACCGAATGCTACAGTATCTTAGTATTATGCCCCCAAATTGAGGAGGGAAAGATGTTCTCACAGAGCTCGGAACGACGCCACCACGACACCAAGTGTGGCTCTTTGACATATTATCCAATTAGTTGTCACGGAAATATAAACAAACAAACGTCACTTCTCACCTTGTTTATATTTAGATAGTGCTGTTAGGAGGACTATTGCAAAACAACCGTGTAATTTGATAAAATCCCAAAAATAACAAAAACATTTGTATTTTACATTCACATTTTAAAATCACCCATCGTATTTCAAATATAAAATAATTGAAATATGAGAGTCATTAGTAATTGAGATTTGTTTGTTAATATTTTTGTTGGTGTCTCCGCATTTAGGGGAGTTGCAGTGGCGTAGCGAGGCGCGGTGGTTGGGGGCGCCGGGATTCAGTTTGGTCCTTCCGCGGCGCGCCCGCTGGTGACTACACTACACGCACGCTACTCGTGCCCTACCACTCTCTACTCACTTTACTTTATTGCTCTCTTTGTACCACAGCTCGACGGTTTCATTAAGTCTCTACGTATCACCGTAACTACATCTAAAACATCACACCTCGGTGCGCCAATAACTTAGCTCTACGATTTATATAATATACCATACACAGCAACATGAGGCTCCTGCCATAAATTGACATAATACCGTCGAAATCGGACTAATTTATAATTGAAAAAATATTAATATTTTTAATAATACGGGAGGAGCCGTAACTATTTTAGGTACGTCATTATTGCTTATTTTTTTTTAACTTCGCCGGGGCGCCGACGAGCTACGCTATAAAAAAATTTCTCTTCCAATATAAAGGTGTAAAGAAGTTTATAGAGAAATCGTTCGTTGCAATGAATTCGTAGACGGGATTCCTACTCGTTGTCGGGGCGCGTCGTACAACTGGTCTCCTGGTGCTTGGTGAGATAACTCTTGAGTGCGAAGCACTTGTTGCACTTGTCGCACTCGTACTTCTTGTCGGTGGTGTGAGTCTGGAAGTGCGCACGCAGGTTGGAGCGGTCCGCGAACTTCTTGCCGCACTCGCGCAGCGGGCACTTGTAGGGGCGCTCCCCGGTGTGCGAGCGCAGGTGGCCGCGTAGCAGCCAGGGCCGCGAGAACTGCTTGCCGCACACGCCGCACACGTGGCCCATCTTGTGCGTCAGGATGTGCATCGCCAGCGCCGGCATCGACACGTACGCCTTACCGCAGTCCTCGCACCGCTTCGCCGACGCCGACTCCAGGCTGCGGTGCGTCTGCTTGTGGCGGGACAGGTTGGAGGAGGTAGCGTAGCGCTTGCCGCACTCCGAGCAGTCGTACTTCACCTTGTCCTTGTTGAGGCACTTCACCTCCTGCCGGCCCGCGTTCGCGCAGACGACCACCGGCGGCTTCGGAGGCGGCGGAGGCGGGGGTGGGTAGTCCTGGATGATGATGGTGGGCTCAGCGACGGGCACGGCCACGCACGCCAGGGAGACGGGCATCTGCGGCTGCGGCTCGGGCAGCGGCTGGTACGCGACGTAGCTGACCTGCGGCTCGACGGCGTACTCGAAGGGCGATATGTTGGCCACGGGCACGGGCATGGTGTAGATGGGGTCGGGGGGCTCGTCGGTGATGATGAAAATATTGGTGGGCTGAATGGTGTAGGTGTAGACGGGGAGCACAGCGGGCGGGAGTGGCGGCGGGGAGAACGGCTCGGGCTCGGGCAGCGCGAGCGCGAGGGGGGCATCGGCAGGGGGCGGCGGGGGCGGCAGGGGCGGGGGCGGTAGAGGAGGTAGGCTCTGGGATAGAGACAGCAGATCGTGCGCCGCCTCCGTCTCCTCGGGTGAGCGCTCCGATACCGGCGTGCCCACGTACCCGCCATATGAGCTCGCACGTGGCTCCGGTTCTGTCGACAAACGAACGTATTGTTAAAAATGTGTTTTTCTTTTTTTAACATCAAAGTTTTCAATTGTAGTATCTCTATAGTTTTGAAGTTAAGTACGAAAATAGAAAGTTAAAAGATTGCAATGTAATTTAACTTTGGTAATAAAATTTAACTTTGTATGAGACTTGACGAGGACTTCAAACTTGTTATAATGAATACAGCTAATGTAATAATTTAATGATAATAATTATGTTTTTTAAATACGTTTAAACATAAATAATAGACAAAACGGTATGTGCCCAAATTAGCGGTCTTACTTTTCTGACAAATTTTGTTTCAAAGCCAAACACATTCGTACTGCGTACATCACAAGTTTTTGATCATTCAACCATATAAGCGCATTGGGAAAATAATTATAACATCGTATGTGAAATTGGATTCAAAGTGCTCCGAACACAGAATGGAATTTCCGAGTGCCCCTCTGACTACAGACTATACGCCCTCAAAGGCCGGTATTTGAATGTACCGTCATAATATTCCCTTTGTATTTACCTACCATCTTAAATTATTTATTTTGATGATGATAACATTTTCATTCCTCTAACCTAATATATGTATTTCTTGGGTTTGTTTTCACTGAACTCCTCGCAAACGACTGGACTGGCTGGCGGGCTTTGATAAAATTTTTGTGTGTGTTCAGAATTGAAACTTGAGAATGGTTTTAGAATTTTAGGCACACAAATTAGTCCGACAGGGCAACGTCTGTCGGGTCCACTTATACAAATTAAAAAACTTGACGATTTTCTATCGTTACAGAATAACGGTGTAGTACATGCTTTAAGGTAGTAAGAAAGAGACATCCGATATAGACAGTGACGTCAAAATCTATACTAAAGAAAGCAACGTGTAGAAAACTTAAACAGATAATCAGAGATTTTTTGTCATTATTTATATCTTTTAGGTCCTGTTTCACCGCTGACACATAGTCTATCTACAATTTTACTTGACAGATGTTGTATGGAGAATCTGTCAAAAAGTTGTGGATAGTTTAACAGAAACTTTATTAGTAAGCGGTGAATCAAGCCCTTAGTCAACTATCATAATAATTTACATTAAATACATTTTATTTTATAAGCATATTCCCAAATACAAAATTATGTGATTGTGAATGTTTAAATTTGTGTACGTCCTTTTAACTATTTATCAGTACACCGAACGGGGTACATTGTAGACTAGTCGATGTTTGTAGTCTATCGGTTGGTGAAATCCGATTATCACTGCGTATCAATTCGGCACTATTGGTATAGACTGGCTTAGCTGTTAATACCATATGTATAATTAATACATATAACAATACTATCAGTGGTAGTAATCAATGATTTCGTAGATAAATCATAAAGCCTTGTAAGTTATAACGCAACTATAATATTTTTGTTACAAGACTAATGGCCTGTTTCACGACTTCGTATAATGACTTATCTGACTGACGAAGTATGGAGAATATGTCAAATAAGTTGTAGATAGCATCTCCGACACTCATCAGGAAGTGGTGAAACAGTGTTGAAAATCTTTAAATTATATTATTTTGTAAAATAATGTGACAAATTACTTCGTAAGAAAGATATTTTTATAAATATAGATTATATCTATATTTTACTAAAAAGGCATAAAGAGGTGAAAAACCATCCTATAAAACGTCAAAAGCTCGAAAACGTATAAAATACAAATAATAATCGCTTCAATAAAGCACAGAGTGAATCGAAAACTATTTACATTTTTTTGGCACTTCAAAGAGTTATTGGGAAAATGTAAGTGAATTTTATTCCACATTCGGATTCTGTACTCAAATTAAATTATTCCTGAAAAGGGTGCAATCAGATATCAGGATGAAAGAGCATTGTTTTCGATATGCTTCGAGCGTGCTATTAGTTGCATTCGAACTTCACCGGCATAAAGGCAAATTATTTTTACGTCCATTTTGAAGTTAATGAATTCGCATTGAGTTTTTTAAAGAATTTTTAATTCAGGTAATACAGTCGGGATATAGTTCAAATATCTTCGTAAAAAACAAGTTAGTTTTAGTCCTCAGTCACTTCGCTTACCAAAAAATTCTTTATCGCATGAGAAATGTACCAGACCATACCGTAAAAATTAAGTACGTCCTTTCTGAGACACAAATATACACCAGATACCAACTAAACAGAAGACGTGTAATTCGGGAACAAACATACAGACAGACAAGAAAAAAATAATTGGCTTTTCGTCGCAGCAACATCCCCTTATTATTTTTGAATATCTTTCACGTACAGAGTTTTCATCGCTACAGTTCTATTACATGAGTAGATTAGCTATGTTATATATAAGGCTAATATACTATATTACTCCAATTAAACCTCGTAATTCCATCTCGAAATTCATAGTCGGTTTTAGGAAACAAGTTTGTCTCTACCTGTAAATAACGACGAATAATTCAGTCGTCAACTCAACTAGAGGATTATTGGCGGTGACATTAATTAACTATCATAATCCGCAAAGTACGGGAACAAATTTGCAAATAGATTGAATTCTCAAATTTGGAAACTGATAAAGAAGAAAGAACGAATGCCCGATAAAAAAGAATACAAATCGCTAGATTGTTTGAACTTCTTGAAGATTCTGTGCGTAGCCTAATTAGAGGAGACAACTTTTTAATTTTTTCCCTAGTATTCGTGAGCGGCTATTCAAATACTGGATAAATATTGATCACTGCGTTTTTCAATTTCTATCCGATAGTAGAAATTTTAAAGCCCAACCTTATGGATTTAAATTAGTAGCGTCACCTTTTTGCGAGTGCTCGATTCAGGGCGACATGTATGAACAAACCGCTCATCATATTCTGAGTGTGATCTCTGGCAAAACAATATAAACTACAATACTTAACAACTTATTTTGTAAATCTGGCGTCGTACCCTACGGTGACCTCGTAGATAGCACTAGGAACATCCATGACTTGAAGCTTTCTTATCATAATTATTACTGGAAACAATGTAAAAAAATAAATTTCAATGCAATCTCTAACCTAGCATATTAGTCGCAATTATAATTATCATTTGCTCCCATTGTGCCTTTAGTTATTTGACTTTCGGTCTCCCGCTTTGTTTTTGGGGAGGGAATGCTACTACTTCCTACTCCTATCTTCTTCTGATTATTTTTGGTGCGGGTCCACACAAGACAGCTTTAACACGTCCCTCGGGCTCCCTCAGATCATATCAAAGGGTTTTCGTGGTTGGATATCGCTGTCAATCCACCAGGATCCGTCTCCTGTAGTGGGATTGTGTGGTGGGCCTAAGCCCGTTTAAAAATTTAGAAATTTTAAAACGAATTCCAGAAATATTGAAACTCAATTTCTTTAAATATATAATTATTAAAATTACATAAAAAATTCTCGTGTCACAATGTTCGTTTCCGTATAAGTATAGCACCTATTTATCTGTATCGTTTCGTTGCTTACTTATAGTCGAGAGACAGACAAAGTAGCCGGTATAAGCTAGTGTCGTAAATAAATCTTCAAACGAATATTGCAAATGAAAATCCGAATGTCGATTTGTGGTCCGAAGCAAGACCACGACTATCCGTAACGAGGAGGTAGCACGTTTTCACTATTTACAGTTCGAGAATGATAATCCAGGATTAATATTGTCAGAGACATTTTACATGTTTCGCACGTTCGTTAAATGTTTTTTAATGTATTACATGAAAATCCGTTTTGTAAATATTTCTTATTATTTAAGCTTCATGCATATAAGTGAGCTGTTATGTTTGTCTTTTCGGAATTATGATAGTAGTCTTGCTTTTTAAAATATTGCTGTGGATAAAACACACGTCAAACATTTTGTTAAAATTGAAACAACAAAGCGACAACACAGCACTTTGTTTACAATCGCGTTTTGTATGGAAACGACACATTTTTGACAGGCGGTTAATGAACCATACCGCCGAGCTAATGCATAATAAATGGCAACAATATTATATTTGCGAAACAAAAATAAATTCAGCTAATTAGTCAACTTTCCTTTCATTTAAACTGGTAAGAATAGCATTCATACAATAAAACGACTCATCGAGAGAAAACAAAATCACTAATTGAAGTATTCGCCTCGGGTGCTTTTAAAGGAATCGCGAGCTCGGCCCATGAAGTTGGCGAATAAAACTCCACCGACAGTAATGATGATGCTCAGGAAACTAATCGACAGATTATGTAAGTTTCTTATGGTAGGGGAAGTAAGAATGTTACTATTGTTATTACTCAAACGCCATTGAGATCTAGAACGTTTTTTTAGATTAGGTAAAACAGAGAAGAAAATAATAAGGGCCTTTTTTATTTCAGCGGTGGATATAGAAGTGTGTCATATAAAAAATCTGGGAAGCTCGGTTACGATTGTATGAGGTTTTGTTTTTCTATGTTATATCAGGTCTACCATACCTTAAATCATCAGTGCTTTACGTAGGAGTCTTCTTTGGCGTATTTTTACCATCCCCTAGCTTAATCTGACAAATCCGATATCGCTTCGATACTTAAAAACATCTATTTTTTTTATGCACTAATATAGAATATTGATTTTTATACCATGATAACTAGAGAAATGTAGAAAGGCTACACTAGCTTAATCTGACGCGCTGAGGATATGTGGGAATTCGTTTAAGTCTATAATAGTTGATGCCCGCCACTTCGTTGCGCGAAAATTTGTATACCACGGGAGCCGTACATTTTTTCCGGGATGAAAAGTACGCTATGTGTTTGGCCTAGACTTAGCTATTAAATAAAAATAAAGATTTATTCGAATCCGTTCAGCACTTCCGGAGATTCGTGCGTACAAATAGACATTTTTTTTTTGTGGATTTGTGTTCGATTACTATTCCTAACCCACTGTTCCCACAATGATTAGTTTGTAAAAATATTAATTGTACATACACGCCAATTTTATTGTTTTGTTATATAAATTTGGT
>JAOTAV010000025.1:937781-997143 GCA_026546445.1 Cyclargus thomasi | reverse complement strand
CGTTTATAAAAGTGTTTTCGTAACAAAAGTTGTTTTAAATTGCCTAACTTATCGAATGCTTTTTTTTTTTTGCTTGCCCAACTTTGAAGGGTTGTTATAAAAAATATAGAAGTTATTAAGCTGTAGTTTTAGAAATACTTTCTTTTACTTTTATATGTTAATGCTATTTAAACAATTCACGAATTTATGACCTAGCGGACAACCCTATTATGTTATATCTGTTATCGCTACATATATTTTTATAATTGCAAGTCTGTGCGACCTTTTTTTTACTAGCGAAATTGTGCTTATTTTTTGTTTGATATACTCCAAATCTGATTAAGTTTTTTAAAATTCGAAGTCGGTAACTCTAATTTAGTTAGACCACTCCTAATACTTACTCCTAAAATCTGCCAAAGTTAATATCAATCATGCTATGTTACTATTAAGTTCAAATTCCGACCGCGCCACGCTGAATGCCTACAATTATGACGTTGACAACTGCGGTCGATCGCGTTCTCTTTCTTACGCATAAGTCGTTCCTTCTCTGACGATATCAGAATTGTTACCAGTTTAAAAATAATATTATAATTTTTATATTTGTTGACTATTTTAATGATCAACATCAGCTTAATAAAACCTAAAATAGGTGTGTAGGTTTAATTAAAATAAATTCGGTCGCAGTTATAATAAGTTCGCGTGTAATTATTACTTGTACTAATAATGTGTATTCTGTGGTTAGGCGTTCTTCATAAGATTATTTAATCGTTTGTTTCAACATAATAAGGACGCGAACAAATAGTCTAGTATCCAGCCACTGAAAACACGTACCTTTTAGTTTCGCGTTCTGTGACTTTGCCATGTGAAGCGTAAAAACATATATTCAACTTCTGTGACTTCATGATTTTGACATACGTATAAATTATATTATGAAGAATTTGCTCGAAAGAAACTTAAAACGAACTATTTATTCACTTTCTCTGTCGTAACTCGTAACTCTTAAGTACAACAACTCACGCGCTTAGGTTACCACTAGCATGATGCCCCTCGATATAAATGCTTAAATATACATTTTAATATTCAAATAAAAACAAATAAGTATTTAAAAAAAGAAAACTTTAATTTTTTTTAAATAAAAAAAAACTCGCATGTGAGGCCCTGGTGATCCACCCCTCCAAAGGGGTACTTACAGCTACTGTCACACACGAGTGCGACAGGCCTGGTTAGACTATTAGGTTTACACGTATTAAGTAGATAAGTAAGTAACTTAATTTTAAGTTAAAAATTGCATGTAAACACAAAATTTAGTACTAAGTTGCAGTAAAATGACTTAAAATTTAGTTAACTACTTATCTATTTAATACGTGTAAACAAGACATAATAGACAAGTAGGAGCCACTTAGCAGTACGGTGTTTTTTAGGTTTTTTTCAAAAGCGTCACTTTAGACAAGGACTGTCAATGTTGCCAAAATGTTTTGCAAAATTTGACAAACTACGTATTATTGTTGGTGTCATTTTGGCCGAGATATATATTATGTCGGATTCCATCCTTTGACAATGCCACGCATTCTCTAGGAATGTATGTATAAATATTTAATATTAAACTCGCTCCTCTTTCTGTTATTATGAAACGATATTGTAAGAGTGCTTTTGTGTTGCATGTATTATTGCGTGGGTGCAAAGGTGAAGGCAGGACAAAGGTTTCGTCCTACATTGGGTACATAGAACATGCGTTATAGGGAAATAAGAAAGAACCGCCCCTGCAGACAAATGTAACGTAGTTTCTTACTTTGTGTGAGTACGTCGGCAGGCCCGATACGTTCGATCTTATTTCTGAAGCAATAAGCTACAATTTGTCGGCAAACGTATCGTCGTTGTGGCAGCAATATAGTTATTTCTGCGTGGATAGTTGCAATGATATGCAATTTTAGCTTAGAAATCGCGATCTCTGATCAATATTTCAACATAGGTAGCTTTATATTTAGGTCACCTATTTCCCGACCGAATTACTTTTACATTAAGGGAAGATAAATGTATATTATTTGTTTACGGGTTGTAGCTCCTCACGGTCGCCGCGTTGGCAGCTAGTGGTGCGAGTCAAATAGTGTCGTTATCACCTTAAAATTAGTTACATTTTCGGCGGTAGTCACTTACATTTAATGATAACTTGTTATTAATTTAATATACTTAATTTTTATAAAACAGAAATTTGACAGCATGCTATTGGTGTCGAATTCTTAAAAAAAAATTAAATCACAACGTACGGCTACTGTCGCACTCACAACATTTAATGTTCTTTAATGTTTCAACTTGAATATTATAAGGATTTTGACATAAACCCCAAATAATTTTTGTCAAACTTTTTACTTAAATTATGTAATTTTATTATAAAATTTTATGTGGTTCAGTAATCATTAAATGTATTTAATTAAAAAATCCCGCCCTTAAATGTGTGACTGTTGGACTTTTTAAATTAAATATTTTTAAAATGAAACTTAAATTACTTAAAGTGTTTTGACGTTACGGTTTATTTTTCGCCCAGATCGCTGTAAAATCATTGGATTATGATCATTTTGCCGAGTTAAATGGTACTGGACTAATAGAAGTGGTTGGTGACGATGAAATTGGCCGTCGAATTATAATTGTGTCAGCGTGTCGCCTGCCCCCAAGCAAAGATCTTCACCCGGATATATTATTAAGGTATTTATGATTCATTTTCTATATTATACTTACGGACTATCCTTAATTTGTTAAAAGTATTTCTCTGCACTATGAAAAGTGAGTTAATTTTAATTAGCAATATAATTATTTAAAAAGATTTAGTCTGTCAGCAATTTTTTCAGAAGCTACGTATGCCTTAGTGAACATTAGCCTTTAGGTATAGAGCTATATCTACAAATCATTATTTTGACTAAAGCTCGCTTTCTGAAATTTTTCGGCGTGTTATTTTTGGACTTTCAATTAGCTACAGTCATGAATATTGACAAAATACGATCAAGGGTTTTAATTAAAAAGTATTTTATTATTGTCGAAAAATTCCGGAAACCTGTAATTAATAGGCAGATAAAAAAATAGTGTACCCTAAATTTATTTTGTCACTACTCATGTACCTAAATGATGTTATTAACTAAACCGTAACCTACGTAAGCAATAAATTATGTATGTATGTTTGATTCTTTAGACTGCAATTATAGAAATCTTTATAAAACGACTAACATAATAATATGTTAGTATATATACATGTAATAAAACTGTACAAATAAATTATTATATAAATTTTAAACGGGGCGTTATTCCTGATCACGAAGTGACATAATAATTATAATATTTTTAAAACTACTTTATATATGAATGAGCTTAACTGATGTTCCTATCACGTTTACAAGTTCTACATAGAGTTGGCAATTTTTATGACAGTTATTGAAACAACTCATTCAGTAACTATTATTATTATGTCCCTTGACGCGGCGATAAATCTCCGAAAAACTTACTCATAACTGCTTTGCGAAAAATTGCTTGCAAATTATTTGTTATTAATATATACAACTAGAATTTGTCCGCGACATCGTTTTCTTTCAGCTCTTCCACTCTTACAGTCTCTAAAGGGCTCTTTGTTACGACCTATTAGTTTGGAAGTCCATTAACTATAGATACACCATATACTTGCTTCTTTTTTGTTGAGGTTGAACAATATATTTCTTAAAATTACGTCACAAGAAGAAAATGTAAACGGTTCATACAATTCGCCAACAAACATTTAAAAAAACTTAGGTATACACGAATCGAATCCTCCTTCTTGAAAGTTAGTTAAAATGTGAATGAAAGCTATTAAATGTAACTATAGAATGAGTAGCAGTAGTTACCTACTCTTGAAAGCCAAATTCCACCGAAATGTAAAACAAAGGCACCAAAAATCTTTAAATCAAAGATGGCCTATTACTGAAAAACACACGCAGTAATTAGGTCATGTTAAACAATGGTACCTATTTCTAGCCGGAAACAAGATCCGGGCTTAAAGGTCAAACGTTGACCCTGTGACCCGGGCTACCGGGATTAGGTCAGTAACAGCCCAGAAAAGAGGGAACCGGATAAAAATATATTTCTATACTGAGTTTATAGAAAGCGTAACAAAATAAATTGATATTGTTTGAGGTGTAAACGTCTTAAGGCTTTTACATGGGACAGTGGAGTAAACCTTTAATAAGTAGTAAATATTAACCTCTTATATTTTGTCGTATGGAGAATCTGTCAAAAAAGTTATGGATAACCTAACAGAAACTTTACCAGTAATCAATGAAACAGGCCCTAAGCACATTACCCAATATATATATATACATATATTATAGAATGATTTACATTCTTTAGCTTATGACGAGGAATTTTTCCCTGGGCTCAGTTCAGGGCTAGTTCTTTAGGAAAAAAATGTACCGTGGACATCGATCTTTTGGAAAACAAATTGGAACTACGAAACTTGTCGGTTAAGATGAACGTTTTTTATAGAATACTATATAAGTAACGCTATTATTCCTGAATAGGAATTCTTATTAATTATGTTTATTAATTATTTTTTGTTAGCGGGGGTAGAGGTTCGAAAATTCAAATGTATGTGAAACGCCGCGCCGTTGACGCAAGTAGGAGCCTCAATTGATGACCTCTGTGGCGCAGTGGTTGAGCGCTTTGGTAGCCCACGCCGGTGGTCGCGGGTTCGAATCCCGCCGACGGAACAAAATGTTCCTAGGTCATGGATGTGTATTGAATATGTGTATTATATAATAAAAATCTTAAATATGTGTGTAGTATAAAATTATTAAATATATTTCCGTTGTCAGGTGCCTGTAACACAAGTCCTTCAGGTACTTAGCACGGTGCTAGATTGACGTGGTGTGAAGCGTCCATAGATATTATTATATTACTATCGAGATCTCGAATTGTCTTTGTTTTATATATATAGATAGTTAATATTATTAGTTTTCCAAAAAAAAATAACGGAATTATTCTCGGAAAACTGTATTTTTCGCCATTTTCCAATATGGCGGTGCGAGCGGCAGAGATACGAGGTAGTAAAGTAAAAATTCGAAAAGAGAAAGTCGAGATCTATAAAAATCACCAATTTCCAAAAGTCCCGGAAAACTTACAAAGTACAACTACTATTAGAGCACCAAATGATCGGAGTGCGAGTCCTTACCACACCACAGACCACAAATACCTGCCCGGCTAAGATGCACCATCGAGAAAATTTTTCGTAGTCTCTATATGTTTCGTAATCTCAAGTTACAACCTACTAAGGCACGAAACTGAAAAAAATGTTCATTATTTTCCTTGTGCTAGGTATAAGAAAGTTATAAGGCTGTCGACAAATCAAAACCGGCAGTCAGTAAATATAAAAAATATATTTTTCATTAAAGTGTAGTAATTGTAGTACGTACATAAAAATGTTGTGGAATTGTTTTTACTGCTTTATATATATTTGCTACAATCGTTTCTTTTTAGTTATGTTATGTCAAACCCTTTCGACAACTTGATTTAAATAATTCAGTAGTAAATGATGTAGGTCAATCGTCTGCCAATTAGTAATCAATCTATTCGATTGTATCTTATATTTCTTTTTGTTACCTCGCATAATGCTTATTAGTTAAAGAAGATTGAAGCTATAATTTTGCAATATTTCACAATAATAGCTGTGAATTATTTATTACCATATAGCAAATTTCATATTGTTTATACGGCACTCGCCACTGATCTCCATGTATTCAATTAAGCTTGACCGATGAGAAGGTTAGCCACAGTGAGGTGATTTAATTTGCGCCTTTTTTGCGCTGATCGCTGAGGTGGGTGGGAAAGGTGGGAAATAAGATAACGTAAGTCGATAAAACGTTTAATGTAGCTCAATTAAAACATTATAATGCGATTGCATATGGGGTGAAGTGTATAAGGTTTCTGTAGAAAATAATAATATTCCTGCAATATTTTAACATTATTTATTACTTACCTTCACAAAGGTATAAGTCGCAGATATCGATAAAAGAAAATCTCCAGCACTATTGAACGTCATTATTTTCATTCGTGACTAAGCGGTCATTTGCAAGTTACGTCAAATTTAGTTTTCTTCCCACCCACCGGGGCGCTTCAAATCAGCACAATAAAGAGCTGTAATTTTAAAGGATTATCGTAGATCCAGCGTCCTTGTATCCATAGGTCAGTGACACACGCCGTAGCCTGAGGCCGTAGTTTGAAACTGTTTTGAGACTCAATCTCACTCGACTCAACTCAATAACGAATCGGTATAAAGCGTCCTACTCTAACAAACATTACCTTACATTACATAGCGCCTAGACTAGGAAGGTGAATAACTGTTAGTGCCACCTTTATTAATTTTGACAATTATGGTTGTTCAATATAGCTACGCTTTATAGTTTTTGAAATGTCGGACCGAAGATTCAGCTTGGGCCAGCTTTGGCTAAACATGTTTCCTTAGAAATTAACCTCTAGTGGTTGGTGGGTATAGTTGATCTTCGGTCAGGTACTGCTATTGTGCATTCGCTCAAGATTGGTGGTATGGTTCATTAACCGTCTGTCAAAAAATTAGTAATTTCCATACAAAACGCGATTGTTAACAAAATGATGTGTTGTCACTTAGTTGTCGATAGTCGCGGTTTAAGTAAAGAAATTTGACATAGGGTTAATGAACCATACCGTCAATCTTGAGCTAATGCATAATAGACTACTGCCACGTTTACAAAATAGATGGGTCTTATAACCTCGCAGGAGACCTTTATAGGACGATAGAAGAGCATAAAACAATAAGATTTAGTTAGACATTATGCTCTTCTATTCGTCCTATAAAAATCTCCGGGGGGTCATATGACCCATCCTATTTTGTGGACGGGCCAGTAATCTATAATATTATATTTACTTCTTTAAAACCATATAGGTTTCACAGAAGTATGTCAAATGTCATCACCAGAAGTTTAACTACAAAGACAGGCTTATGTCCAGATTAGATGTTTACTTAACTTTAATGTTGATTTTGACGATGAATCTTCTTTCAGACTGTCCGTTAAAGTTAAGTAGTAATTATGTATGAATGCTTATTGTGGGCACCTCTAGTAGTTCACTCATTATCTTATGCATCAATTACGGGGAAAAGCTTGCGAAAACATTAGTCTACTTATTTCTAATCTGCTGCGTTTTCTTTTGACCTACTAGAATATGTGTTTATTGTATCAGATGTGGTTCGTATGTAAATACATTTTTCACTTTATTGTTATTTTTACCTTAAACTCATTTTGACATCCCTACAAAAATGTGTTTATATACTTACCCCTTTGCGAATAAAAATACCTAACTGATTACTATTTAGGCTTTTTGTAATATGATATGTAGCAATTTCTCCAACTTGAAAAAACTAAAACACGAATTATTTTTTCTTCTCTTGACCATTTATATCTGCACTTTAATTCTCGTAATCAGTTAGTGTTTTGTTGCGAAGGCTATATGTATGCTGTGTGCGACTGATCTGTTTTATGTTCCGGCACCGATATTTACCTGCTGTTGTTCTTTCCAGCTATCTTATGTTCACCTTAGACAAATACGTTGAGCAGGACTACAGTGTTGTATATTTTCACTGTGGCCTGTCTAGCAGGAACAAACCACCGCTGTCATGGCTATGGAAGGCCTATAAGGCGTTCGATAGAAAATATAAAAAGAATCTCAAAGCTTTATACTTAGTACATCCAACGAATTTCATAAGAATAGTATGGCAAATGCTACGACCGGCCATCAGTGTAAAATTCGGCAGGAAGATGATGTATGTTAACTACCTACACGAACTTCAACCTTATTTGGATGTAGATAAACTATATATTCCCGAGCCGGTGCTAGAGTAAGTTTTTTTCTTTTTTTATAGTTTTCGTCATTATCATGCCGTTTTTATATATTTTCATTAAATAAAATTGTACCTCTGGTAAACCGTTTAATATTCACAAAATCCATAGATACCGTTACAAATGAAAAGTACATTATTTGTTTTTGGCTTTTGTTTCTCATGTACCATAGTTATTTTTTTTTTCTTTAAAACTCCTTAGACCGCCATTAGTTACCTATAAATTTTAAAATTTGCATTTACAAAATCATATTTTTTTAATGATAACAAGCACTTGTTATTAACATTAACTGAAAAAAATGCTATTTTGTTTAAAACCTTACCAATACAATACAAAAGCTTTAAATTATTTATTCCCAGGTAGAATACCTAGAATTCTAGATCCTACATTCCTGCACTTTAATCTAGTGATATGCTTAAATCATTATAGGAATTATAAGCATTTATTTATTACAGTAAAACTATTTTTCACAATTGGTGCTCTTCCACTTTTTATATTGCAATAAAAAAATGTTAAGCATCATTAGAATTATGGGTTTTTCTGTACGATATGTTCCTATAGCTAATCGAAAATGGTAAAGATGGTATTCGACCAAACGCGACTATTAATTTGTGTATGTCGAAAAATTTGTATAACATTTATTCATTTATTCACCATTCATTGTATGTTTAACATTTCATACAAAATGTCAAAATCTATATATAAACAAATTCCGTGCTAAGTTATCTTGAACAGACAATAACCTAGATAGTCTTGTATGGTCGATTGCTTCAAAATTCACAATTTAAAAAACAAACGTCATAGACATATTTTTTTAGATACAACAAATTACTGCTTGAAAAGAATCCTCGCGCGGCCGAGGCGGCTCGTCTACAACAAGAGCAGATGAATCAGAGCAAGGAGAAGGCGGCGCCCAAGGAAGTAGTTATGCCCCCACCGACACAGCAGTTTGGCGTCTCACTGCAGTTCATCAAAGAGCACAACCCTAACATGATCGACTCTATACCGCCCGTTGTGAGGCAATGTGTCGAATTTCTATCGCAGCCTGAAGGTAAGTAGAACGTCAAAGATGCGAATGAAAAAATATCACAACCTGAGACAACAAGAAGTAACTCGAAATCACCCATTCTAGAATGTTCAAGTCAATCATTCTAGAATGGCCTGCGACTTTAAAAGTATTCAATTGTCGATTAAATTTTACAAAATATACTTAAATATAGTAAAAGCATTTTCCAATTAGCATTATATACAAAAAGGTCAACGACCGCTACAGTCTCGATTGCATGAAAAAACATAAACGTATGAAACTAAAAGTTTGTTTATTTGGATGATTGTGCGTCAATCACGATGAAACCATTGAACTGTACGTACAAATAGGGTGTTAATGGCATCTATGGACACTCTATGTAGTATTATACGAGTCACGCCGTAATTTGGAACGACTTCATATTATCAAATATCAAAATTCATATGAAACTGCCGAGTTAATTAAAACAGATTATAGTTTACTTCGAATAAATGTACTTATTTTAAATTAGTGCTTTAGTGTTATTCGTATTCTTTTTAAAATAGGCAAAATGCGTTGAAAAACTAGTGGAAACAAGAAGTTTAGTTTTGACAGTACTATCTGAAAAACTTTATGAGAATATAGAATACTAACTAGCATGTGCCCGCGTGAAAATGTTTTGTCCCACGGAAGCATTTAATTGGAATAAAAAGTACCCTGTGTTAGGTACACAGGGTACTTTTCAGCTATTAGCACTTTTTAGAAGTAATTGGAAAAAGCGAATGAGTAACATTTTACAACCTTCGAGTAACTACTCATTTTTTCGTATAAAATTTTGATAAATCTTATAATTTAACGATCTCATTATCTTGCTTGTATCTAAGAACACGTCAAATACACATTATTTTAACTTCAAATCGTTTCCGGTCCTAAGGCGAATAATTGAATTTACGCAAAAATCCGCCAGTTTTTATAATGTTAGTTACCCGCTTCTCCCACTTATGTTTTCATATAAGGTCGAATTTCGACCACAGGGCGTCTCGTCGGCTTTAAAATAATATAAACGTTCATTAACATATACTCGTTCTGAGGAGTAGTCTAGGCCCGCACTTGACAGCACAATTACATAATACACCGACAACAACATCCTGCATTATCGATATGTATTTGTTCGGTTGTGTAACATTTACGATCGCGTATAATATAGCTGTCTATTCCTTTTAATAAAGTAAAAAAAGTATCCTATGTCCCTTCTCGCTACTTAATCGACCTGCATTTTTATTCAAATAAGATTTTAATTAAGGGACATTGACACCGGGATTTTAATTAAGGGACTATCCATTAAGTAGGTTATTTTTGTAGACCCCTCCCCTTCTTTGTCGCAGGTCTTCCTTTGCGTGACGTCACTTTGCTATTTTACATCTAAGAATGAAAGCCACCTCAAAATTTCAAGTTTCTCAGATTAAATCAAGCGCGATTCAGACTCGCGTACGAAGGTTTCTGCACCAGAGCAAACATTTTTTTGTATGAGAGCTCACCTTCATTTTTTTTTGTTATAATTTTCTCGCCTTGGTGGCCTTAGCGAGACGTACCTCAATATAGATGTTGAGTAGCGGGAAGCCGTTTTTCCTGTCACGCGTGTTTCATTAAGAAAATCGTACAGGGACCAAAACCTGCAAAAACTAGGTGGCAGCACTTGTCTGGTAAATAATAATAAACGTTGGGTTTCCGGTTGTGTGATGCTGGTTTGTGTATTATGTGCTTTGTATAAGAAAACGTGAAAGTTTTATAATTTAAGGTGATTTTATATTAATTAAAGGTTCTATTTGTCGACAATCGATAGCGACTACGTAAATTTTTAGTATGGCAAAAATTACAACGGCTCTATCGGTCACATGCGGAACTAAAAATGCAATACTAAAAAAAAATTACGTTACACTATCGCATATCAAGTACAAATACTTCAAACTTATGGTAGAGCTACAGAAGCATAATACCGTCAGTCGCAAGCGGACCATCCACTCGCGAATGACAAGGTTGGCGCCCTTATACAAAACATTGTGTTATGACCGTTTTAGCATGCGCAAGTCTCTTATGCACATTTCAAACGAACACAGCTAATGCCTTTTATAAGTTTCCGTGCCCACAGGGTAAAAACGGGACCCTATTAATAAGACTTCGATGTCTGTCCGTCCGTCTGTCTCCAGGCTGTATCTCAAGAACGGTAATAGCTAAAGAGTTGAAACTTTTACAGAATATTCATTTCTGCTGCCACTGTAACAACAAATACTAAAAACAAAATAAATGAAATATAATAAGAGTAGCTCTAGTATAAAAAACACGTTTTTTGTTATATTGCAAATGAAATAATAGATTTATAAAATACGTTTTTCTAATTTTTGCTTTGTACTAGTACGGAACCCTTCGTGTGCGAGTCCAACTCGCACTTGGCCGGTTTTTTTTTAATAAGAGAACGTGTATTTTGTTCGTCAGCCCTGGGCACCGAAGGCATATTCCGTCGGTCGGCCAACATCTCGGTGATTAAGGAGTTGCAGCGAGCCTGCAACAGGGGCGAGCCGATATCATTCAGGAACGATCCCCATATCGCGGCAGTTCTACTCAAGACCTTCCTTAGAGACCTCGAAGAACCACTCATGACATTTGACCTGTATGAGGAGATTGTAAAGTTCCAAAGTAAGTGATACTGCTTTTTGTATGTACAGCATTGTTTTTTTTTATATCAATAATTATTATAACAGCTTAATATTGATTGTCGTGTTTCGCGGAGGGTTATCACTTTAATTTCTTTTATATCATTATTCAATATTGATGCTTTTGCTAGATCAGAATGGCGGCCTGCTTTGTATGCTTGCTCAAGGAAAAAGTCTAACTTAATTATTTGCAAAATTGGTAAAGAAATAGCCCTTGTGGTCATTTTGTTGTAAGCGCAGCCATGCTTTCTGACTACATTAGTCGAATTATTTCCTATTCCAAAAATCTAAATTTATTTGTTTTTGTAATTTCGAATTGACTTATTTATTTAGTGTTTGATAAAGGTTTATTGTATTGGCCGAAATTCGAAACAAACTATACATGCCTTACACCTTAAGTCGGACACCAAAACACTTTCATACCATGGTTTAGGAGGTCTAAGAACAGTTCTCTTGATAGTTTGTCCACAGCATCGATTAATAGGAGAAGCTTTGGCGTGACTTTTTATATTTCTAAACAATAAATTAATTTTCATTAACTTTACAAGGAAAGAAAAATGTAATTATGTGATAGGGAACTCTTCTTTGGCCTCACAAGCTATAACTAATAGCCTTGTTTTTAGCGTGGACTAATCGCGACAAGCCCCGTCAGGTGAAAATATTGATCCTTGAACGACTCCCGTTGGACAATTACAAGCTACTCAAATACATCATACAATTTTTGTGGGAGGTAAGTCAACCACATAATCGTTGGATAATTTATTTTCAGTTTTTTTTTCTTAGAAACAAAAAAATATTTTAAAGGAGCACCGGACAAATTGGTCTAAGAAACAATAACGACGTAACATATATCATTAGAAAGGTTTTTCATTATACTACAATAGTTACTGTGGGAACTCATTTAAAATAACGGTTAAAACAGACATCGTCGTCTAAAACCTGCCTGTTTTTTTGCGTAAATGGATGCTTTAAGACCGATTTCAAGTAAAAATAATATGGATTTCATGTGTAGCTAGATATACTAGCTAGATAATAAAGTAGGTAAGTAACAAGATTTAGGAAAAGTGAGAAATTACGCGAAGGTTGCAAAATGTTAGTTATCCGCTTCTTCCATTTATGTATTCATTAATTTATTAAAAAAATCAATCGCTTTACTCAGATTTTTTATTAACCTCGCATCTTTAGTATTCATGAACAAGTTTTGTCTGGCACTATTTTATAGTCTGGCCACTAATTCAAAAATTCTGTATATGGTATCACACAATTGTAGAAACGAAAAAGATTTTGAAAATTTATCAGATCATGAAACCTAAGTTTAAAAAGTGTTTGAAAAAAGTAAAGTGTAATTATTATTGAGATTATTCGAACAAAGTGCTGTTTGTTATAAATAAAATACAATGTATGTATTTCGAAGTATAATTTTTTGCTATAATCAAAATAAGACTCAGCAGGATACTCGATGGAAGGACAAAATTCTATTTCTCATATTTGCTTTTTATATGGTAGTTTCATACATTTTTTGTAAAGATATCATTTATTTAGATAAATACGATGTCAAGTCTTACATTAAAAAAACCAAAGATAATAAAATACTCATTATCAAGTATCAAAATTATGAAATCCAAAATCGTCTATTAAAATATTTCTTTCATAGCTTTTTATCCAGTGATTTCAAGTAACTATTGTAACTATTTTAGTGCATTGAAATATTTATATAATGACATATCCTCCATAATATTTTTTTGCCGATGGTAAAAAAAAGATCACCTGAGTAAAGGTCCCTCGAAATCTGATAAATGTTTCAAAAACACTTTTATTTTTACAGGTGCAAGACATGAGCTGCCTCAACAAGATGACTAGCTCGAACTTGGCCGTTGTTTTTGGACCGAACCTGTCTTGGCCACCAAACGGAATGATGTCCCTTCAAGCCATCGCTCCGATCAACGCGTTCACTGATTATATTCTCGAGCACCAAGAGTCTATCTTTATCATCTAAGCTAATGATAAAGAGCTAATTAAAAAAACGAAAATCTCCTTTCCAAGCTTTATTAAAAAATCAGCTTATTTTATTTTGTTGTTCATGAACTTCTCATGGTTTTAGCGATTTTTTTCATCTATGCCTATCTACAGGACCGGCGTTGGCCGTCACAGCGCCCTGGACGAGATTCCTTCGGCGCCCCTTATCTCTAATTCAAAAACTCGTCCAGGCGCCGCCCCTATATTTGGCGTGCGGCGCCCTATTTTACTCAGCGCCCCGGGCTGTCGCCCAGCGCCCTCTTCTACCCTAACGTCGCTACTGTCTGCATTTTATATATAACGGACACATACGGTACTAAATGATACAATTCTATTCTATTATTCGTTTCTTATTAATTTTCATATCCTAGTCTCTATACAAGAAATGCGGTCAATTCACAATATATTTTACGCGTCTTAGTTTCATAGAATACTACTCGTAAGAATTGTAATGAAATGTGTTGAGCTATGTATGTTCATGAAATTATATGCCAAATAAATTTAATGGGAAAATAAATTTTCCTGCGTCGTAGTTCAAATATGAAATGTATGGTAGAAATGTATTACATGTAAGTATAGTTATTAAGTTAGTCACTACCAAGCGTATTTTAAGTTTTATTGTTTATATTCTGACATCTTATGTAATTTTATTCCCTATCGTTTTAAAAAGAATTAATATATTATAACATTGCATGTTTGTCTAGTTGGAGAAGGATTAAATAATATAGGGTTCTTTTGATAGTCTGTGTTTCGCACAATCTATATTTTAGTTTTTTAAGACCCTAAGGGCCAGATTCACCTCATACAGATAGTCTATCCACAACTATGTGGGTTGTGGATAGCCTAACAGAAACTTTGTAAGCTGTGAAACAGGCTCTTAGCTTACTTGTTTTATATGTAACATAATCTCATTTTTATGGTTTCGTACCCAAAGGGTAAAAATGGGCCCTATTAATAAGACTTCGATGTCTGTCTGTCCGTCCGTCTGTCTCCAGGCTGTATCTCATGAAAAGTAATAGCTAGAGAGTTGAAATTTTCGCAGAATATTGTTGCCGCTATAACAACAAATACTAAAAACTAATAAATATTTAAAGGTGGTTCTAATACATCAAATATGTTTTTCGCGTTTTAGCTCCTTAATAATATCGATATTATGTTTTTCTTTTATAAAGTTTAAACTTTTTATAAATTTTTGTTTTTCATAAATTTAAAACTTATAGAAATGCTTTTTCCCAGTTTTTTGCTCTGTAAACTGGTACGGAACCCTTCGTGCGCAAGTCTGTGTTTATACATATCTATATGAAAATTATTAATGGGTGCAAAATTAAAGGACACTGAAATATCAGCGGTCGTCAATGCTTATTTTGTGTAGAAGTTACGTCAAATGGATGATATAATATGCCCCATTATGCTAGCTGCACGACGATAGCTAGCTAATATTTTTAGAAAGCACATAAAATTATTCTAACAACTGTCTTACGAATTTTCTAAACTATAACCTAAGTTTTTTTATAAAAAGTTTATAAAATAGTCTAAGAGTTTCACGCCTATAAATTTTATATCTATTGTTATATTTCCTAATGACATACTTAGTATGGAAAATTTGTGCTTGTATTCAATTCCTATCTGCCTGACTTATATGAACATCATCACATGAATCTATTACTACTTTTCGAGAAAAACATTTAAATTTGGATGTAAAACCGTAAATGAAATAAATTAAATTATAGTGTTGGTATTGTTTATGCTCTAATTTTAAAGTTTTTTTTGTAATCATTCCAGCGTAGTATTAATAAAAAATAAGATAAAAATCGCACACAGGTGGTAACTTAGGAAAAATAATACTTAATCTTTTGAGGGTTTACTGTTTACCTAACTTTTATATATTATATATCTACTTTTTACCGGGCTGTCAAAGAAGTAAGGGCTTATTAAATGTAGCATCACTATTCTTAAAGATTTATTACAAGGTAAAATATATTTCTTAACATGTAATCTTAATGTCTTTGGAGTTTAGGCTTAACATTAACTTGCAGAAATTACATATTTCGTCACAATATATTGTCTCCTTTTCATCTTAAAGTTATTTTATAAAAATATGCAAAGCACTAAAAGCATAAAATGTAAAACTTTATATTTTATTATGTCTGCATACATGTGTCTTGAACAAAGAACTTTCACGAATTTTAAGATCTAGAACCATCATAAATAGTTTAATGCCTAAAAAGAGTTAATTTTTATGCATAGTATATTTTCTAGTCTTTGTTTAAAAAAAAACTACAGAATGCTATCAAGGATTTAGAATTGGCCATCTAAGGTTAACTTGATTTTTTAAAACATCTTCCAAGTAAAATATAAAGGAATATCCATTTCTATTTGTTAGATTTTAATAAATTGCTCCCCATGTTTTGTTGATGCCATAGAAAAAAAGTTTAAATGTATGTCAATGTATTTATCACACTTTAAGGGGTGCCTTCAGACAAATAAAATATCTTCTTTCTACTCCTACAACGATTCTGATTGTAGCTTTAATTTAGATTTTAGTTACACATAAGTTAATAATTATTATTTTTACAAAATATTAACCACCAAATTTAATATATAGTTATATGAGTTATTATTTTTATTAAGGTATAAATGTAATATGACTTTAGTCACTTAAATCACTGACACTAAAAAGTAATAACTTTTTACATATTTCACATTACCATATTTTTCAAATGTGGGTTGCACATTACCATATTTTTCAAATGTTTTTTAGATTTACAAAAATTAGATTAGGATAATATTATATGTTCAATCCTTTTTTTAATGTATCAAAACACATTATTATAACTACTAACTGATTTTAACTAGTTACGGCTGTAATTCTGCTTATTTTTATTTAAACTAAAAGTAAAAAAAAAATAGTTGGAAGATTATGTTGTTGACAGAAATAAAATATCATAATAATTAAAGATTTTTTGTATAATACCAACTGCTATTGCCCCTTACACATAAGCCCCTTTACTTATGAAGTAGATCATCATCCTTAATGATCTCCTTTTCCAGGAAATATTATAATTTTGCCTATTTAATTCTCGGTCAACTACAAAGTTATCAAAGTTATCTATTAAATAGTCATTACTCTTTCGGGGGCACTTATAAGATACACTTATGATATGACATGACAATAATAATATGTAATATAAATTAATTAGAATTAAATGGAGTTTAGCACTGGACGGTGATAAGCTGATGAAGATAAATACTAGAAGGATAGCCAGTTCACAGTTTAACATGTTAAATTTTTCGTTTGGAAGTTCAGATTAAGAATTACTTTATAATTTTGAAGTATTTTAAACCTTGTGGATAAACCTTATCTTACAAGATTCAACTTTTTATGATGGTATAAATTGAAAATTGTTTCAAAAACGGCCATTGTAATTTTATTAAATTTATTATCCATCAAACCCTAAAACCTATTAAAAATGTCGATATTCGCCATCTTGGATTTGTTTTTTTTTGTAAGATTTTATGGCCTGGTAACGAGACCTTTAAGCCAATCTTGGATTTGTAAATTCGTGTCATTGACAAGTCATTGACTTACCAGTTTACCACAGAAAGATGGGTGTCATTACTCATTGTCCATTGACCTCTTTTGGATGTCATTGTAGGTCATTAAAGGCCTGTTTCACCGCTTACAGATGGTCTATTTATTTGACAGATACAACTTTATTTGTTAGATTTTGTATGGAGAATCTGTCAAAAAAGCTATGGATACACTCTCGGCGGGAGCTCTCGGGCGAAAGTATCGTGGCAAAACTGTCACAAGCGGCTGACTGGCGAGACGAGGTGAGTGTAACCATTTACACACTCGCACACGGGCGGTCTCGCCCTGGTGTATCAGCGAGAATGTATAACCTGCATTAACAGTAAGCGGTAAAACAGACCCTAAATAAAACTCCCACCACTTAAAGTGTTATATACATTATCAGTAGACTCCCTACGCACATGGTTCACAGCGTCGGTGAACTAAAGCCGTTACTTTTACTTCACAGACGACGCTAGGAACCGCGAAACATTGACTAAAAAGGAAATTAGCGGGCATTAGGGGGGAGCGCCCTGAAATCGTTCCTGATGGTGGCTGTACACTCTTGCCGAGATCTCTCGGGTGAAAATCTCGTGGCTAGACTTATTCGAGGCTGACAGGCGAGTGTACTCATTTACATTCTTGCACTCGGGCGTTATCGCTGTGTCTCTGATGTCTAGATGTCTAGATTTTAGGTATATACCATGAAATATATATTTACAACGATCTCAAAAATTGAGCCGGGCGAGCTCACGATCTAGGAGTAAAAAGTTATGTTGTGTCATATGCCTTCATGCAGCGCGCCGGTCCCCTCCGCTCCGCACCTCGTATGTGCGTTTCGACTTTCGACCTTAAGAAATAGTGAGGACTGAGGTTTATATATATGACGCCCGAACTTTACGAAGCTCTCATCATGTCCCGTACATTGAATGTGGACATGGCGAATACAAACGGAACAACATGGTTATTGACGAATATGGCCTCTACACTCATACTCACGCTCTACATGGGATTGTAGAGCGTGCTTTATACTTGAAGCTGTATAATAATATGATCTTTACTTAATAGTGTTCAAATAAAAAAATGTACATCTTTTTTATCTAATGGCAGCACTAAACTGTTGCTTTTTTTTCAGTGCAGCGCCAACTAGCGGCAAAATTTTGTAACATGTTATTGATATCTCTCACTTTGAGTTCATGCTGTATTGTATTCCGATAATTTGTGTTATTTCTAACAGTCCTGATGTTTATTAAATGTGTGTTTGTGTTTTGCCTAACCAGGTTTTAACTAACGCGGAATCTGGTCTCAATGTATATGTTAAGTGGAAAGTTCTTCTCCAAACTAATGACATTATATGAACTCGATGTGCGTTTTAGCCATTTTATTTGGCTTGCGTTGGTGATTCGTATGTAGTCACGTGACCTGGGAGATTTCGGATCAATGGCGCCAAATGACTGTTATAGAAAATGTATGTAAAATAATGCTTATTTAATCATTCTTAAATCAATATAAATCAATGCGAAATCAAGTAAAGCTATAGTGCACATATATAGCTACCTATATTTCATATTGAAATGTAGAGAAAGAAAATGATGCGTAGCTCACGTCAGTCTCTCAACAAAACAGTGCTGCTATCTATGTTGTCAATTTTGTTTTGTAGTTCAATGGAGACTGTTCGTGTGATAAATATTTACGGAATAGTCTATATAAAATGTGTTTAATGGAAATTACTCGTGTATTATGTGAGTTTCTATTATTTTTGGCGTATGCCCCCTTTATTTTAACTGAAAATACCGTGCATACGCTGTTGATGTACTTTAAACGATTGAATCGTCTTGGAGTAATCCCCAGGCCCGCCATATATTTTACCCGTGCAATTGTGAAACGTCAAATTGTATTTTTACTAAATTATTTCGGTTTGTAATTAGATATTTGTATTTTGTGAACACGAATTCGTACAATTTCATCTATGCCGAGGTAAACACATTTAACTTAGATACTAGAAAGCAATTGCTGTTTAATGTTTCAGTTGACATATTTGTTCAATACGTCAAAATACTTTTTACTTTTTGGGCCCAATTTATGTGATAAGAGAATTTTATTTGTGATTTCTAATGAAGAGGAATGAGTAACTTTAAAAGTAACTTACATTAGATATTTGCAATACTTCAACAGTAAGGGGTTTGCAGTGGAACAAATGGTGCACTTACTTTTGTTTAGAAGCCCCAGTCGTTTTATATTTTTAGGAATTACAATATTCTATAGTCATATGTCGGGTAACTAAGTTATTTAATTCAATTTCAGGTATAACCTGCTGCTGTTTTGTAGTTTCAAACTGAAGTTACATCATGTAGTGAATGATGTGACATTTTACACGATGCTGTTGCCACGATCCAAGAGTAAATCTTCAAAGGGTTCGTGAACATGTAGGTTGGAGATAAAGCATACAAAATGTCGCTGCGTGGCACAAAACGGGCCACTGGGGTGCGTGGGGATGAAGCGGGTTCATCCAAAAGACGCCGGACAGAGCCCGAGGACGCACTCTGGCAGCTCCGGCCTGTCAGTGACCTCAAGATGTCATCTATATATAACAGGAGTGCCTCAGAGGCACCCGCAGAACTTTTCAGGTTTGTGTACATTGGGTTATTACAAATTCTAATTATATTTGTTTGCAATGAAAGTGGAGTGTTAAAATATAACATCAATTACCAATAGATGAAGGATATAAAGTGAAGTGTTTATTTTCTAATGCGATTGTTTATGTGTAAAAACTGGCAAAAGTTAAACAAGTAGTGATCACAGGCAGCTGATTAATTTCTTTCTATTTTTATTATTTATTAAAATGATTATATTTAATACAATATTCTTGCTTGTTAATGAATAAAAAATAAATAATTCCGTTACTTGCTGAGCAAACTTTTAAGAATTATCACTTAATTTAATAAAAATGTAGTGTTTCACCTTGGTTTTGTTTAAATCTAGATGTCATTTTAAAATAAAATTTGTCCACTATATTTTATGAAGTGGTATATTTCATCTTTAAGTCCACATAAGTAAAAATAAGTTTACAGTTTATTTAGTTTTAGGTTACATTAGAAAACATGTTAAGTTGTAGTAGGAAGTGAAAATTTATATTGCTAATGCGAATTATTATTTTTATTTATTTGTATACACATATTGTGTCTTACTTAAGACGCTCTGCAAGAAATTACTTTAAATGTAAATTTTAAAAAGTAACTTTCTGTATGGAAATTCTATAAGGAACTTTTGACTTCTTATAACAATTTGAAATAAATTGAGGAGGCCTATGTTTACAGACTAAAAAAAAATAATCATACAATAAAAATAGTGCTTGTCTATAATATTTCTGTCTGACTGTATAATAGTCTGACAATGTTGTTATGTATTATTAAAGGTTTAATTTTATATGCTTATGCGATCTGTTAACAAAAAACAATAATTTTTAATGCATTTATCAGAGCTATATAATATATATGGCAGCAAAATTAAAATATATTATTCCTTAAATTTAAATGCTCTGTGGACCCTCACTGCATCAAGCTTTAAGCCATTATGTATTCATAAGAAACTTAATGTAAATAATTTCTTTAATGATATGTTTTCCTTCCAATATTACCAGAATATACACATTTCTATAATATATATATATATAAGAATGAAAATGAGGTTTCTCAATTAAACAGTATATAGGTATGTTCTTTTTATACAACTTAATATTTAAATGTGTATACTAAGCTTTCATAAATTTGTGAAAATATAATTTCAATATTAACATTGTTATTATCTATGCTAAGCAAATGTTTTTGTGTAATATATAATGTTTTAATTTTAAATTTAATAATTTCTTAACAATTTTAACAATAATTTAGTATTATTTAATGTTTTATTTACAAGATGGAACAGTAACATCATCAATGTTATTATAGTAATATACTTGCAACTACTTAATTAGTACAACACAATTGCATACATACTATTAAATTGTATACTTAATTATATAAGGTAACATTATTTTTTTTATTTTAATCTATGTTAGAGGTCTTTAATTTCTTTTACTATAAGCTACAAGTTTTGGTATAAAACTTCATGGTAAACATGGTACTGACAAAGAGATGTCAGTATGATATGTAACTTAAAGCCTAGACTTTTGCATTTTAGTATTTTACCATAAAAAGCAATCTTATATTGATTATTAGATTAGGAGAACCTAAATCTATATACATTAATAAATGTAACATAAGCCATATGATGCATATGATCCTGTTCTATTCTAACTTACTGATTTTCAATTCTTGATGATGAATTCTTATAGAATAATGTAAATTAAACTTACACACTGTAAAATGTTTGATATTTATATGTTGTAAAATTCTGTTATGTTTATTTACTAATGTGTAATGCATAACATTTCAGAAAAGATCTCATCAGTGCAATGAAATTGCCTGACTCAGAGCCACTCACTTCGAGTGAGTATTGGATTATAACCGATACGTGGAAGCAGGATTGGGAGCGTGGTGTCCAAGTACCTGTCAATCCCGATTCGCTGCCAGCACCCAAAGTTAAAATCATTGAAAATCCTTTACCTCCAGATTTTCAACCGTTTAAATTGTAAGCTATTTCTTTATAGTTAATAAACTTCTTTAGACTGCTAGACATGTAGCAATAAAGCTGCACAGTTTCGCCATATTTTACCTGTAATGAACTAACAAAGAGCACCATACATCCATTCTTATTTGTAAAACTTGCATTACATTTGCTGCTATGTCAAAGCCATTTGTGTGTAGGTGGTATATCCATGTCTGGTGTGAGTGTGTCGAACTGTGCAATTTTAGCATTGTCTATAGCAGGCATTGCCTCCCAAATTTAAAGAATACATTTTTTCTTAGACCTAAAGACAAGTACATACATCTGACAAGAGATGCACACTATCAAGCGGACAAGCATGTACTCAGCTCAACACCGGCCAGGGCAGAAGCCGCTTGCAGCTACGACTTGGATGCCACAGATACAGCATGGCTCAAATTGCTGAATGCAGAGCGTGCTAGAGCTGGGGCACCGTCAGTTTCAGAAGACCAGCTTGAGAAGGTCATAGAAGAATTAGAGGTAAGCATAGGTTAAATTTTTAAAATTTCTGTAAGACAAGGTGTGGCATGAATTTTTTTGTGGCAAGTGGGAGTCGACATCTCACATGGACTGTTTTGTATTTATATTTTAAAAAATAAAGCTAAAACTGTTTTAAAGGCCTATAATACTAAAAGCATGATCAAAACGATTTCAGATGCTGTTTTCATTAATAAAGAGACTTATGAATCAAAACAGCATCTTAAATATTTTTTATCATGCTCTTAAGTATTAAGCCCTGACAATAAAAAGCGGGCTGTAATATGGAGGTCTCCTATCAAATAATAATTTTTAAAATTTTATTACAAATTATTATTAAAGTACAAATATATTGTATTTAAAAAAAATCGACCAAGTACGAGTAGGACTTTCGACAATAATGAGTTCTGTACTATTTTTTGACATAGAGGAAAAAGTAGGAAATTATATTTTTATGATAGTATGCATTAGCGTTGAATGAATAAAAAGTTTGTTACTGATCTTTTTTAATAAATGATTTAATTATATAAAAAATCGTACTAGTGCGAGTTGGTCTCGCTCACGAAGGGTTACAGCAAAAAATGTCAAAAAATTCAATAAATTATTGTCTTAGCATCTTCATCTTAGACCGCTGTCAATGAAAAGAGCGTCGAACCGTTCAATCTATTATTAAGGAAAGATACAGCAAAAAACATATTAGTTGTACTAGAAAGAAAATTAAATATTTAAAAGTCCTTAAATGTTTTATTTATTTTATTTTTAGTATTTGTTGTCATAGCGGTTGCAGAAATATATATTTTGCGAAAATGTTAACTCTCTAGCTGTTATCATTCTTAAGATACAGCCTGGACACAGAAAGAAAGACAGGCAGACAACAAAGTCTTAGTAATAGGGTACTTACCCTTTGGGTACGGAACCCTAAAAATAACTTACTGGATCTTCCTTAAACAGTTTTTTATGAAAATTTTGATCTTATTATAGGTATTTCTTTTAGTACAATCAAAATCTCTTAGTTTTATAGTAAAAGTTGGGGGAAGACAACACATGTTGTCAGTTTGGAAGTGTCTCTTGCACAAACTTATTCAGTTGTAAAAAATATTGGAACTTCAATAACATTTTTTTAAAAATTATGTATATAGATACCAAACAAGTAGGGGTTTAATGAATTAGAATTTGGTATAAAATATTCCCATTTTTGTGTGAAAATTTTAATGTTTACGGCTTGCAACAGGAAAATACAGTATAAGTTTTGCAGTTTAGGAGAAAAGTGGCTGTCACATAGATGTGATGAATCTACGTAAGGGTTTAGTTTTTTTGCCAGTTGGCTATGGAATTCTAAAAAGAATAGTTTCTTTGTTTCGTTCTTTACCATATTATCTAATATTATATTGTTAAGAAATCAAACAATATTTGTTGAACATTCATTAGTCTAGACTACATTATTTTCTATAAGCCCTGTAGTAAACAGAGCACTTAATGTTGAAGATGCCTTAATAAGAGCACTAAGTTAATAGCTATTACTATAAAATATCTTTTCTTTAAAATATTTTTTCGATGAATATCTCTTAAGTAGTATCAAGAGTGTATCATAATTTGTAAAAAGTATTCGCTTAGAGCAATGTAGCTGCGCACAGGGCGCATGGTGGCAAATAAAGATCACTATAGCTTGACCACAAACTCTCTACCGCGCCCTAGGAACGTGGGAAGGGACGAGGGACAGGTAAAAAAAAAGTTTCAGATCAATATAACTTAGATCTCTATTCTTTTCGTGTCGAAGTCCACTACCAGGATAGCAGGTTTTGTATTGAACTTGGCTTTCCTTTTTTACATTTATGTTTTTGGTGGGATAATTTTTTTAGGGGACAAGCGAAGAGACGGGCTGCCTGATAGAAAGCAACTGCCGTCATGGACACTTGTGACATCCGAAAAGTAGAAAGTGCGTTGGAAATGGGAATAGCGATAGGGGATTAGAGAAGTTGGGCCACCAGTAAAGTCACTCACTAAACGAAACACAGCACCACGCCGTTTCAAGCCAGTTTTCTGTGAGGCCGTGGTATCACTTCGGTTTGCTCGCTTGCCAACTAAATATATGAAAAAATATATTTTTTATAAAAACAAATAGTCTAGGATCCAACCACTGAAAAAACATAATTTTTTGGTTTTTATTCAGTAAATTTTAATCAAAAATTCTACTTTACGTGCTATTAAATATAACCTACTTCTGTGACGTAGCTATGTGAAGAGTCAAAATATATACAACTTCTTTGTCTTCACCATTACATGGCATAATAACATGCGTAATGAAGGATTTGTGCGATAGAAACATGAAACGAATAAAACTTTTTATTCACTTTCTCTGTCGTAAGTACAACAATTCGCGCGCGTGTTACCACTAGCATGTGATATGACGCCTTACTTATTTGCTCCTCGAGATAAATGTTAAAATATTTATTTTAATATTAAAAAAATTAAAAAATTTAAAATAATTTTTAAAATAAAAAAAAATCGCATTTGAGGCACATCACTAGAGGCACATCTCAAAGGGGTACTTACAGCTTAATACTGTCACACGCGAGTGCGACATGCCTGCTCATACTTACGTCACTTACACCACCGGCATTCACAATAAAATTAAAATATTATCATTTTTTTATTTCTTTATATTTATATAATACTAGTTGTTTCCTGCAACTACTATTGCGCCTAAATTTGTATATTACGCAGGAATCGCACATTTTCTCAGAATAAAAAGTTTCCTTTATGTTTCCTACACTTAATAGCTAATAAACAAAAAAGACTTATTAAAATCCATCCAAAAGTTCTGGAGACTAGCGCGTACAAACAGACGTTTTTTATCAATTTGTGTTCTATTACTGTTTGTAAAATATTAAATGTACATACGGGGCAATTTTATTGTTTTATTATTATATAAATAGATTGTTATTATTATAACGCTACCAGACGCTACTACCCATAAAGATGTTTAAAATCGATACACTAGATTCCATTCCATCGTAACTTCGACATATTTCAATAGAACCTAGTAAAACAATTTTAATTCCATTATCAGCCCTCGCTCAAAACAATAATTAAACACAAAAGTTATTATAATCATATTTTCAAACAGATGACAATCCTGATATCGTCAGGGAAGGTACGCGTTATGCGTAAGAAAGAGAGCGCGCTCGAGTGCAGTTATCAACATAAAGAATTGTAGGCATTCAGCGTGACGCGGTCGGAATTTGAACTTAATAGTCGAACGTAACGTGATTGACATTAACTTTAGCAGAAATTTGGAGTAAGTCTTCTGTACTAGTTCTATTAACTATTCTGTGATACTACCGCGATGACGGCCGAGTGCCGACTGAATAGTAAGGCGGCAGGTAACCTTGGTGCTTACCCAAGGCGAGGTTGTAGTCAATTTTTTACATGATTTCTAGGAAGGACTATCTGATTTTTTTTGCTGGTACCGACTTCTAAATAATAAAGTTGGTGTACAGAAATGAGCAGCCTCAGCCTCAGCCTGAGTTTCGCACATATTCTGAAAGATACACTTTTAAAGAATAAATATTATTGAATATTTTTTAGATTCACTCTTATTTTTTTTTCGTTTTTCCCTTGGAGGTCAGTTCTAATTTTTTGTTAAAAATAATATCACAGTAATTTGCTAAAATAAAACAATAATAGTACTTAAAAAGAACATTATACAGTGTTAATGCACATCTAAAGCTATACTAGCGCAATATATATCATGTTTAATAAAAAACTTTCCCAAAAATATCGTAATTAAATGTTCTTCTTATTTGACTTCAATACGAAAAGTTTTTGTCGTCACGGCGCATAACTGCAGCCCTAACATAGTGAACAAGAAAATGCTTCTTTCTACAGCAAGGTAGACAAAGTGACGGATGCACAAAGGAAATCTGTCAGTTTATCCCAACCATCTGTCAGTTTGTCTATACTTTCGTATGTCTACTGCTGCTATGCTAGCCCTGCTGAAAACAAAATAAAATAACATTTCATATTTAGGGGTTACAATATTTATAAGATTTTAAATGTTTATAATTACAAATATGATTATACTAGCTGTTGACTATAAAAATATTGTCTTGTGAAATTCTGTGTGAGTGTGATCACTTTAAGCAAAGTTTTATTATCAATTAATAAAGTTGTGTCGTAATGGATAATTTAAACATCTGGTTTTAAAGTTAGGTAACTCATTGTTGAGCTACAAAAAGGGTATAAAAAAATAATCATTTAGTGGTCACAAATAAATTCAAAAAGATTGTGAAAATTAATAACAATAACATTTGCACCTAGCAAATTGTTACAGAATTAATCACACATATCCATGAATAGGTTTTTTAAAATTTAATTGAGATTTTGCGGAACCCTGTGTATCCAGGGCGCGCCCGACTCAAACTAATTCGCTTTTTAAAATGACACAAAATAAACTAGAATGAGACAAAAATTGCCAATTGTATATAGTAGTAATAGTTGTCAAATTTTTACTAAGGTGACCATGCATTGTGGTTGATGTAAGGTATGGTTCAAATGTTGGATTTACTCAAAAGTTTCCTTTGTTCAGTCAACACTCTCAACCAAAAACTTGAGATGGCCCTTATAAATTGTAAAAGTAAATTTTATTACTAACTTATTTTTACGCGAATTGTTTATTACATACCTGAATAAAAAACACTTTTACTGTATGCACTTGTGTCTTTGTCTTTTACATATATTAACTATTCGTCTTTGTTATTTCACAGGTTCGGACCTGGGATAAAATTCAAGCAATCATGAAGTCTGAAGAGGGTCTAGGCATTGAGTATGACGAAAATGTTATTTGTGACGTTTGCCGGTCCCCAGATTCCGAAGACGGGAATGAAATGGTCTTTTGTGATTCATGTAATATTTGTGTGCATCAAGCCTGCTATGGCATAACTGTCATTCCAGATGGTAAGTGATGATTGAAGTATTTTAAACACCAAACATCAAAAATCTATTTTTTGTATGTATTTTTTTATCTTTTGAATATGTAATACAATAAACTTCAATATTTTAGGTCAATGGCTATGTCGACCGTGCGGAGCTGGCGTAAGGCCTACTTGCGTGCTGTGCCCCAACCTTGGAGGAGCTATGAAGTGCACTCCTTCGGGACATAAATGGGCACACGTGAGTTGTGTCTTATGGATACCCGAGGTATCAATTGGTTGTGCAGAAAAGATGGAACCCATCACAAAAATAACTTCAATACCTCCTTCACGTTGGTCCCTAGTGTGTATACTTTGTCGAGAACGTAAAGGTGCCTGTATACAGTGTTCAGTAAAGACTTGCAAAATTGCATACCACGTAACATGTGCATTTAAACATGGACTAGAAATGCGTGCAATAATTGAAGATGAAAATGCTGATGATGGTGTTAAACTGCGCTCGTATTGTCAAAAACATAGTGTCAATTCTAAAAAAGAAAAATGTGCTGGATCTGGATCTGAAGAAGAGGAAGTTAAAAGAAAACGTCGTAAAGATATGACGTCGGAAGAAAAATCCCAAGCTCGTGCAGCGCGGCTCTCCGAAATTGAAGCAGAATTTGATAGGCATGTTAGTGTGAAAGATATTAGCACACACCTACTAGACGTCGACCAAGAAGCTATCAATTACATTTATAATTATTGGAAGTTAAAAAGGCGTGCTGGTCACAATCGTCCTTTACTACCACCAAAATCTGATGATAATGAGCTTCTGACTCATAGACAAGAACAAGCCGATCTTGACAAAATGAAAATGTTTGTACAGTTAAGGCAGGACCTTGAAAGAGTTCGTAACTTATGCTACATGGTGAGTAGAAGAGAGAAATTGTCACGTTCTTTCTTCCGCATGAGAGAGCAAACATTTCACAAACAAGTCGCAGTGCTTTCTTGTGATACTACTATATCTGGCCTGGATCTAGATGCAATCATTGAAGCCAATCATGGGCCTTCAATATATGATAGACTTTATTCCCATCCAGATGCTCCTGATCATAAAAATGACTTTGATGATTTATTAGCTCGAATAGCGCCCCAAGAATCTAGTGACGAGAAAAAGAAAGATCGAAATGGTCTTGTTCGTGGCTGTCGATCAGCAAATCCATATAAGAAACATTATGTAAATGGTTCACGAAGAAGTGGTAGCATGTACAGTGGGCTTTCAAGTGAAGAAAGTGGTGCTGAAATAAGCCGTAATACAAAATATCGCGGGCGAACCATCGGCTCTAGCACTGATGACGATGTTAAGAAAACTTCGTCATCACCAAAGAAAAAAGTTTCGCCAAAAGGGAGAGCTAAAAAGTCTCCAACTAAGATTGATAGGAAGAAAAAGAAAGTACCACAATCTAAAGCTCTTGTTGAAAGTAGCAGTGAAGAAGAAGCTTTTAAGCAAAGAACAAAGAAAGATCGTGCGCGTAGTAAAACACTGCAGCAAATGGAAAAGGAAATGGCTGCAGGCAAGACTGGTCAGTCTGGAACTGATAGTGATGATTTGATTCCGATGCGATCTACAAGAAATAATAAATTCACAGTTGATATTTATTCTGATAGCAGCGAAAATTCTGATAAAATAGAAAATGATAAGAGTCGGTTGGATAGAGTTAAGACTGAGAAATCTAAAATTGAAAAATCGCCCCACGAGAATGACTCACAACAGTCATTGCCAAGAACAAAAGCTGCAATGAAAGAATTTATTCCTACACAACCTGAAAAGAAAACTCCTGTTATAGAAGAAAAACCTGCTCTAAAGAAACGGGGAAGGAAACCTTCGAATAAGGAGAAAAAGTCAGTCATTAACAAACCAAAAGAAATTGATGAAGTGGCTAAAAATAAAGAAAACATAAAATTTTCTAAGAAAAAAGACCCAACAGATTTAATAGTTCCTCAAAGGCAAGCTGCTAAGAAAGCTTCTGAAAATATGAGATCTACGACTACGGCTAAAAAGGACGAACCAGAAAAACAGGTCAGTAGCGATGATGCTAAAAATAAGCCTAAAATAAAGGGTAAAGGCAAGGAGATTAAAGAAAGTCCTGAAAAGAAGAAGAAAATTTCAAAAGAGGTTGAGGAACCTATCGCATATGTGCCTCAAAGACAAGCAGCGAAAAAGGCGGCCGCCCATATTAAAAGTGGACTAGGCTCTAAAATTCCTGTTGGTGAAACTACTGAAACAGATAAAAAGAAGGAAATCGAAAAGCCTGATACTTTAAAAACGTCTCCGAAAAAAGAAGACATTAAAAGTAAGTCACCACAAAAAGAATCTTCCAGTTCATCATCTAATACAAGTAGCAGTAGCTATTCATCATCATCAAGTTCTGAAGATGAACAAGAGAAGCCTAGTATTAAACCAACAGCAAAAGCTCGCGAGATAAAGCCAGCTCAAAGGCCTCCATCCATGTTTTCTCCACCTGGCTCTAGACCAACAGTGGACTTGCCCTTTCTTGACAAGGTGTCAAGACCACTGTCTTCAACTAGTGCCTCAAGCGATTCTGACAGTTCAAAAGGATCTAGATCCGGATCTGGAAGTCCTTCTCCGAAGCGACCCCGTAGACGCCGAAAGGGCAAAAGCCTCTCAACTGATGCTTCCCCACGCAAGGCCCCAGACAAGAAGCTTAAAACTTCCGAACGGGCGCCCGAGCCTGGGGTATCATCATCGTCTATTGAAGGAGAGGAATCAACCCGATCCAACGATACGCGTGCTGCCACACGTGCTCGGACCAGAAGCACTACTTCAAGCGGAAATATGCTTAATAAGTCTGATACCCGACAGAGAAAACCATCTAAAGACGAGTCCGCAAGCACCACTTCACAAATTAAGAATTCCAAAGAGAGCAGCAAGTCCGCTGAACTTACAGTTGCGAAACGGAAAGCGGACGAGGAGGTAATGAATGAATCGAAGAATGAAGTTACGGATTTAGAAACAAATAAGATTGAGGAAAAGACTGTTACAAAATCCATTACAAGTAAAGGACGCAGCAAGTCTATCGAAGACAAAGACAAGATAAAGGGTATAGATATAGAAAACAACGCATCTACAAGAACTAGCCCAAGAAAGAGTACTGATAAAAAACAAAAAGTTGCGTGTAACAGGAGAATGAGTACTAGAGAGTCGACTGAAAAGAAAATATTGTCATCGCCAAAAGATGCTCCCGTTCCTATCAGAGAAAGACGTCAAAGCAGACGAGATTCCCAAATAGTTGAGACCAAAATCTTGTCACCAACCGTCAAAGTCGCATCTGCAGCTGATAAGAATTTTACTGCTCCTCTAGATATTCTGGATGAAAGGTTACAACCGGGAATCACTGAAGATTTTAATGATACCGACAAAAATTGGCTACCCAAAGCTTCCAGTCCTAAACTGCAACCACCACCTGTTGAGAAACCTGGAGATCATGAAAAGTATATGACAGAAGATAAATGTTTAGATTCTGATTTTGCTGACAAGAGTAGTTTAAAAATGATTGCAAAAATTCAAGCTAATCTCAATGAAAATACTATGATTAAGTCACCTAAAACACCTATGGATGCCAGAACCATGGATCCTATGGATGTGGACAGTTCAATTACTCGAAACATTAGAAAACGTTCTATAATTGATCCTGATAAGAAATTTATAACTCAAGACGCTAGTAATGTTCAAGCAGTAGAAATCTCTAAAAGTGCTAAAATTCCATCAACTGTTAATCCATTTCAAAACCGACCTATGTTTTCACCGCAATCAAAAGATAGCGAACTGTTTGAGTTTGACATGCTGTCGGTTGAAGATAGTTTTAATCATGAAGAAATTTTAAAACCGTTTGCGCCTTATCCCGAACTCTTGTTTAAAGAAGATTCTAAAGAACAGGGTGTTCAAGAAACCTTTAACCTTGTTGACAGATTGAGAGTGCAATTAATTAACAAGAAAGCTCCGGCTGACATTCCAGCTGCTGACGACATCAACACTCATGCTGATAAAACTGCTTTGGAGGATGAAAGAATCGGTACTCACAGTGACCATGATCTGGACGACAAAAAGAGTTTTGAACCAGAACCAATGAAAGATGTCCAAATGCTCTCTAAACAAGATGATTCTGTAAGATCTATAGACGAGTCTACTAACTTAATGCACGATGACACTGCAGTTGAAACTAAAGAAAAAATGAAGTTACCGCAGGATCAGAGTGGAAAATGGGTTGAAATATCTGGACCACCTGGGCATGAATCACACATTGAAAATATTAACGAGGAAAAGTATGACACTGTATCATATAGTGAAGATGTGAAAGAACCCAAAACGGTACTCTCTATAAATTCGGCATCAGAAATTGGAGACACTATATCGCTATCGAAACAAAGTGACGATTCTCAATCTTTATCAGTTGTTGATAATTCCATTGTAAGCAATGAGCAAGATCTTACTCAAGACAACCAAACCTATGACAATAACAATTCAGTGATCCATTCTGACTGTGCAACAATATCGTCACCTTATGTAAGCAGCGACTCTAAATGGAGGGAAAGCAAAATAACAACTCGGCGTTCATCAGCTTCTAGTACTAATTCAGATGTATCTCTATGTTCACAAAAAACAGAAACCAAGTCTCATATTGAAACAGACACACGCCGAGGGCCAATATTGCCAGAAATCGACCATTATCCACCGATGCCTGCGTATTCGTGCCGCGTGGAGCCACCTATGTCCTTGAACCAATACACGAGCTGTCCTCCGGACGCTTCTCCATTTTTGAATCCAATAAGTTCACTACCGTTTTTCGCGCCTGGCGCTTGTGCTTCGTCACAGTTGCCACTACCATCTCCAGGTCCAAGCATTTATGGTACTGGCTTACCTTTCACTACCCCTCTTATGCAGGCACTGCCCAAACCATCTTTTCCATTATGTGCTGCAGCTTTTACGTCTTCGTCCCAAAATATTGCTCTAACTACGGCTATGATAGCTTCGCCGACTCCGAAAATGATGGATTCGCCAAGGGATGATATCGATGTTACTGGAAGCGACAAGATGTCAATTCATGTTGTATCAAGTCCCAGTATAGATTCTTTTAATGATTCGAGTAACGCGAGAGCTCCAACCAAAATGTCAAGTGATAGTAGTGAGGCTGTGATGATAATTCAACCACAAGATTCGAAATCACCTGCCAAACCTCAAAAATCACTTACGAAGTTTCCTGGAAAATCACCTGGCAAAAGCCCTGGTATTTCACCAAAACAATCCGATCCTCCGAAAGGTACCAAGCGATCAAATAATAGAAGTAATCGAAGTCAAAGAGGTCGCGGTCGGTCTAAAAGTAGAGGACAAGCTATGCACAATTATTCCAATGTCGACTATATGGGTAATTCGATTGCAAGTAAATTAGTGGGAACAGTTTATGACTTTGAAGAAGAAATAGCTAATGATGGTGTTGGCATTAAAGCTCTGAGAGAAAGGCGGAAATCTATCGATGTCAAAGACGACCGAAAATCAGAAAACTCATACAAAGATTCCTCCCAATCGCCACGAACTACAAGTCCTCTACCTGTTAACAAGCGATCAACTGCTGAACTAAAGCAAGAGAAATTAAATAGTCCCGAGAACATAGACTCGTCGGAACCTACACCAAACAAGAATAATTCTGGTGCTGGACTTCAGCCAGTATTACCAGGCCCGGTTGATATGAGAACTTACAATCCTTTCGATAATCCTGCCCCAGTTGCCAACGACGCATACAATAGCCACTTACTCGCTTTCGCTAGTGGAACAGCCGATCAACAACTCATAGACATAGATGAAGATGCGGAAAAACAATTGCACAGCGCCCTTATGGCCAGCAACCCGAGACCGGGCTCTCCGACGGCCCACGGAAAAGAGGAAACTGTCGAGCCCGCTAAAGAGATATTCACACCACAACTACCTAAAGTTTCTTTGAGCGATTCACGCAATCAATTGAAGGTAAAGATCAAAGGCCCGTTTTTAGACGCAAATTACTCAACAAGCTCCGTTCAACCCGTGGCCCCGCAGCCGCCGGCACCTATTCACGAGCCGTCTACGAATATATTGAACGCCTCGGGCAGCTCCGCCAATACTATGATGTCCGGGTCGACTAATTTGCGGCGTATGCGTAAAAAAGAATTGCTACGTCAATATTGGACTCAAGACATGAACATGGACGACCCGGGAAATACCTCGACCGTCGGAAGTATACCACCGCCTGCCGCACCGCAGCCTCTAGCGCGCGCCGTCATAACTATACCTAAAGCCGTAGCGTCCATGACCAGCATACCGACCAGAGAAGACTATAAAGTCTGCGACACGCCCATCGAGAAGAAAAAGCGGAAGACCACGAGCGGTCTGTCCCGTGAGCTCCGGCACTTGGAAGTCAGAATGAACGACGACGTAGATCCGGCCGAAGAAGTTAAGCTACCGACGTTCACCGCCAGCTCGAACCAAGCGCACAAACGCCGCGGCCGTGTCAACACGAAACCCAGTCGTTCCAGTGCCACGTCACCCGTCGCACCGAAATTAAAAATAAAGTTCGGTTCGAACGTGTTCCCGTCCGTCAACGAGGACACCACGACGTGTTCTACCAAAAAGTCGCAGTTCCGACCCCCTAAGAAACGTCTCCAGACAGTGCCCACGCCGGGTTTCGACGTTATAAAGCGCGAAAGTATGAAGTTTAGAAAAATGGTGATGGCAGACTTCGAGGACGAGGAGGAGTCGGGAAACGAGTCCGGTAAGAAGACGAGCAAGCACAAGCCCGACAAGAGCGAAAAGAAAAAGAAGAAGAAAGATAAAAAGACTGAAAAAGAGAAACTCCAAGTGATAAATAGTGAAAGTGAAAGTGCTACTAGATTGGTGATCAAGATAAAGCGCACTAAAGACGAGGACGGTAAAGAGGAGTCAGGCGAGGGTGCGGCCGCAATCGACCCGTTCGATTACGACCCCACCGCGCGCGACCCGCTAGCTATAGACCCGCCCTTTAGCTCCGACAACTCGTCGCTGCGCAAGGTCCGGACCGATAAAGTGACTCCTATACGTTTAAAACTCGCGCGAAGTTCGCAAGGTTCCGGATACGTGATGAAGGAGGCCGAGACGGGGAATGTACCGGCGGAGGGGACTTCCGCGGACGCGACCGCCCCCCCCACTCCGTCCGCCTCCACGATGCCCGTCACCGTCAATAAACACTGTGAAGTGAGGTGATACAAACCACGTTCTAGGAGGTAAATTGGACGATACTATAAATCTCTAATGTACAGTAATTAATTTAATGATATTTGTAAATATAGAGTACAGTTTAATAATGATAATTTCCCATTAAAAGTAATGTATTTTATCATATTATTTATTTGTATAAATGGAAAGCTCAATGATTAACTTAAAGTTATTAGAGGTGTATTTAAGTTTTGTGCATTGATTGTGCACAAATGAATATTAATATAACATAAAATTTTATATTTTTGTTAATGTTACTGTGTTACTTTGTGCCTCACATGGAATCTCATTATTACATAATATGGTTGACATTAGGGAAATTATTTTTTAACACCTATCACAATTCACAGATGACATCACAGGTTGGTAGCTTATTGGCACATACAAAAACAACACACCTTGAAATTTAGACTTAAAACAGAATTCGAATATTAGTAATCCTGGACTATTCTGAGTTATTATTTCAATTTGGTTTTTTGTCTTCAAAAATCCATGACTAAGGAAAATATAAGGAAGGAAAATATCTTGAAACAAAAAAGGAATAAAATCTACCGAAAGATTTCATGCAATCAATTATTGTTTTGCTGCGTCTGATGTATTTTATATACGTCTTTGTATACTATTAATTTTACAACTTATTTTTATCAGTATATTTGTGTATATTATGAATTTTAGCAGGTCTAAAATTGAATTTATGCATATATTTTACTCTATACTCAAATGTATCGAAAGAGTTTGAATGCAACTAGAATTTATCAGAATCCATCCATTTTGATCCAAATTTCAATGGTTGTGGAAGTTTCTTAAGATTTTGCCAATTCTTTACCAGCTACATATTTATTTTTTAACTGTATTGAACATTCATATCATTTGGTTACATTGCATACATGCCTTCAATTAAAGTGTAATAATATGGGCATTCAGAAAACATTGTAAACTCACAGTTTGCAATATTGTAACTAAAACAGCTTAAGAAATTATTGTAACCAAAAAAGTTATTAAATAAGTTATTTTTAACAGAAACTGTACAAATCCAAATAAAACTTTTTTCAAATTTGTTGTTATGCAATCAACAAACTCAAAAAGTATTCGCTCTTATAAGAAAGAGACAAATGCTTTGGATTTGTTGATGTGTATATTTCTATATATTTAAAGTGATTTGTTGTAATTATTGATGAGTTTTCATAATATTTTTGATTACAATAATCTCTCATTTTTTTCAATCATCAGAACAATCTTAGGGTATATGAAAATAAAATAAGTTTTAAAACTAATTATTTGATTTGTCAGCATATCATAAAAAAAAAAATTGAATAACAACTATTCAATCAGACAAACTTCAATGGCGTATGTTTTCATATGTTATGTGCAATATTTGGCAATACTCATCGCATAGTCAAGGTCATTGACCTAGATGAGGTGTGTTAGCTTTAAGTATATATTCCTTAGGGATTTGTAAAAATATATTCATCACTGTATATAATTGTTTATAAGACGAATTTGTTGTATATTATAATGCTACAAGAAATTTCAGATGACTATGAAGGCGGTTGCATATTAATCAAATGAAATCTGACAAAACGCATAGAAGTCGTGGATGCATATTGTGCAGCGATTTTTAAAAGTTATAATTTCGATGCCATTATTTTGGACAGCTGAATCGTTGATCGTGATCGTATTATTATTTACATTTTTTATGAATTTATGAGTGAAGGAATTTTATGAAGTATTGTAGTGTCAACTCTTAAAGTGCAAATAATTGGGTACTTCATGATGGTTTGCTTACAATATAACTATGATTTCCATTGAATTTTTAAATCTAAATATTAATTAACTAAAACAGTAAATTTATTACGTCAATACAAAAAGTTTGGTTAAAAAGTACAAACATTACAAATTTTTTACCAAGCTTGCTGTACCGTGTGCATCTCATTTTACATAAGAGTTAATTTGTTGACTAAATAACTGTAAACTTCATCTTTAGTTTTCACTGGCAAGAAGCTTGATTGGCACTGAGAAATTATTGTGCATTTCTAATAATTTATGTGTAATTACTATTAATTTTAATATTGTTTTTTTTTTACTTTTCTATGTTTAATAATATTCTAATTTTTTTAAGTCTTGAAATTAATCAATAAGACATTGAAAAGAGACGAGCGTATACTAATAGATTCATCTGAAAAATAAAAAATTGATTGAGATTTTTATATTATAATGAGACATTTCATTAGGTCTCTAACCGACCTCGGAAAAAGCAGAGGTTTCTCAATTTGACCGTATACACGTTATTTTTTTATGTTCATGTATTTGATAAAATCCATTTATACGAGATTATTTTGTACATTTATTTAAAAGTGATTTTTCTTGCAAAACACAATCTATTTAACATTTTTTTATTTGTATGTTTGTAAAAAATAATTTAAAAAATAAAGTAGTTATCGTTAATTACAAAATATGTATAATTTTTTACACATTAGGCATGACATTAAATAAATATATAAAATTATGTTCTTACATAATATTGTATGTAATTTTTACACGTAATTTTATAGTTGTTTTTATTAGTATGCGCTCATAAACTTAATTCGAGAATATTAATTACTTAACGACAATTGATTACTTAGCTTTTAAATGCATTTACTATTACGCTAAGACTAATATCAGTAGCAATAAATTTATTATAAAATGGTTTGGTTATTGCAACCGCCTACAGGCTAATAGGTAGTGACGTTAGGTCTACATTATTTTATAATGTGAATTCGATATTAAATAACTACAATACCATTAATAAAGTTTGTGAGCTCTTCTGGACCTTGCGACCGGCTAAAAACGCTGTTTAAACTCGGAACACCAATGTCTGTTAGAGTAAGTCTCTTGTCAAATATCACACCTTCTCTTCACATCAATGAGAGATAATAATAATAATCGATAAACGATTAATACTAATAAGTTGGTCAAGTAGACTCTAACACTCGCTGTAATTAATCACAGTACACCGTACGATCGCGAGATAAGTAAGGTATCGTTAAATAAAACATCAAACATGAACGCTGTTGCCAATTTCATAGGTCCCCTAAATTCACGTGACTGTCAAGAAATCAAAACAGTTTAAATCTAGTCGCATCTATGTGTGTGGTTGTACAATTCTATTTTTGTTACCATTTTACACAGTTATGGGTTGATACGTACTTCAATAAATGCCAATGCGAAAGCCAAGACTCGGGGAACGTAGAAAATCGCACATTAACCGCACCGCACATGTATACACGGTCGGTTAGCCATACCATTGCCTTGGGCGAAATCCTTACGGCGCCCGTAACTTCAACTCAAAAAGTAGTCCAGGCATCCTTTTATATAGCGTGCGGAGCCGCTACTTTTTTTGGTTATTTTGCTCGGGGTGAACGAGACTAGTTCTTCTAGCTACCATAACTAGCTAGTAGCTCTAGGCTAGTAGGCTATCTTAGTGTTTCTAACTTGCTTTCCTAGCTTGAGAGACTAGCCTCGTATATTCCGGCCAATACCTTTTCAATGTTAATCTATGGTCTCACAAACTTTGATTAACATAATAATGATATCTCTCGGTAATAATATGTTAATCCACGATCGAATTGGACTGGTAGCTATGTACAATTTTTTACGTATTCCGCGATCTGACTTTATTGAGTAACAAAAAGAGCTTTAAATCAAGCAAGCCTTAAAATTTAGTTGACCTTAACTATATATATCCAGGTATACTCTGAAAGTAGAAGGGAGGTAGCAAAACACCCGTGATACAGCTATATCAATTTGCATAGCGTCTGCTGATGTAATGTGTGCAACAACCCTTAACCGGCCAGATTTACTTTTTATTAAATCGTCAATTTTTATTTTTATCAATATTATTGTTATTTCTACATTTTTTATAGTAGGGGAGCCCGAGAGGGGAATTTCGGATTGACTCGAGCGCGTCAGATTAAAATAGGAGGTGTAGAAAATACTCCAAAGAACACTTCCATATAAAGCATGCAAGCAATGATTTTAATGTAAGGTAAGCCTCTAATAACATTTTCATAACCAAGCTTCCCAGATATTCTTTGCCACATCCAACTAAATGCTTCTGGCCTTCCGATCTAAAATTGTCCAAAGAAATTTCTTTTTTAAAACTTTGAAATCGCTGTAGCGTTTTATCCCGCTGCTTAAATAAAAAATGCCCTGATTATTTTTTTTGCGCTTTACCTAATCTACAAAACGTACTAGGTCTCCATGACGCTCGAGTTACTAGAAAAATAGTACTCTTACCTCCCCGGCTATTATATATTATCACATGTATTTACTACTTTATTTTGAGTCACCGAAAATCAGACATACTTACTAGATTAAGAAATCTAAATTATATTATTTAAATTTTCTGCAAGGTTCAGCCACAATGGAATCAATAACAGTGACCCGACTTAGAAAAACTTTTGAAATTGATAGGTTTGACGTAATGCCTTGCCGAATGCTCGAGCGGAAAACATACTGATCGGACGTGCCTTACGGACGCAACTGACAGCCGCGATCTTGATAATAATTGTATATTGAAGTGTGCAAACTATAAGGCTTAAGTCGCGGACGTTTTGTATGGGCTGTCAGGGCAGCTGACGTCAGCCGCGGACGTTTTTGTATGGGCTGTCAGCTGCATCCGATCACTTTGTTTTCTCTTTTAGACGGTATGCGTAGAGGCCTATCGAAGTTGTCAAAGTCGTAACCGCGCTGTTTTTATACTTTATTTGAAGTCGGCATACTCCTATGTCTATTCTGGCTCAGCTCATGTTTGATTACCTTTGGTAGGATGTTCGTTGAAATTTTAGAAACACTTGACAAAACTTTTAAGTTTAGAAATCTATTGTGGATTTGTAAAAACGAATTTGACAGGTTTCAATAAGTTTATCCATAATTGTTAAACCTGGGATTAGTTACTGCGTGTTACTTACACGATATTTACCCAGAGCACATGGATTTCGTTAAGGAATCGCCCCGCTGTATATGCTTAAATCAGTGTTTTGTAATTATTAAAAAAATAAACCCCGTTTTAGAGCTTAATCTTAATATAGTAGATATTTTGATTATATTAAACACTTGCGATGCTGTGCTATGACGACGAACAAGACATCAATTTTATTCGTACATCGCTTTTCAAATTCTCTGTGGTCAAAATGCGGGTTGTCATAAAATTTCATGCAAATTTTAACATAAACTCTATGACGAGCTCGTAATTTGAACGTAGAATCAGTGATAGAATAGGAAGGACAGTAGTCTGTTAATTCATGTTAGGCATAATTTGTATTGATATTAGTAGTGTATATAACCATACCGGGTACCATGACAGCTTCTAGTGTTAGGTGTATAATCTCACAATAATCGTTTCATTTCAAGTCGAATAACTTTAACGTAATCGTAAATGGAAAATCAACAAAATCACACTCAATTGTCTTCCGAATTGTGTGTAAATGATATTGATGTCGTACTTAAGTCGTCTATAATCCGGTCTATAGCATTTCAAATTCTAGCGTTGAAACCTCAAAATGGCGTTACAGTTGTTTATCTCGTTTTAAGGGTTCCGTACCCACAGCGTAAAAACGAGACCCTATTACTGAGACTTCGTTGTCTGCCTGTCTTGTCTGTGTGTTTCGTCATATTGATACTAGAAGGCGCCGTAGTACGTCTACATCGCGCTATCACTTAATATGCCGTTACCATTTAGAGCTGTTCAACTTTCAGAAAGACGTTATCTCAATTCTAGCTCTTAACTGGCACGGAACCCTTCGTACGTGAGTCCAACTCGCAATTTGCCGATTTTTGTGTCTAACAATGATCTGTGAATACAAAGTTTCTGAGACGGAGAATAATGTACATTATTACCAAACGCACTCTAACGCTTTATCCCCTAGCAGTTTAAAATCATACATATCTCTCGAAACAAGAAAATCTTACCATGCCCTGTTTAACTAAGTCCTTAGGGCCTAAGGATTTAGTTAATATAGACATCGGTAAATGTTTAAAAGATTGGTACCCGAAATGACCGCTAGAGGACAAAACGTAAGATGGCTGTTAATAACGGCCATTTTGAGGTGAAAGCGCCAGGAACCAACGCGTCTCATTTAGCGCACAAATATTCTCATGAACTGACATCACATTATTTAATTCGTCATTACCTTGTTACTGTGATTTGTTCTAGTTTAGACATTGAAATTTTAATATAGAATTTGATTTTGTATCGAGATTCCATTACGTGGAAATAAAAAAGGAAAATTATATTAATGTAAATACAATTTTCATAGTGAATTTCTTAATAGGATACTTTAACGATATTTGATGTACGTAATTTATTAAAATACTTTAACATGAATGTTGACCCGTATAATTTAAAACTAAACATACCCGCAATTCTGAACTAAGCTAAAAAAATCTTATTTATCTAATTTATATTTCTTTGTCAACTGTAGTTTTATAATGTACTTTACACCTTCAAAGTAATTGAAAAACAAACCAAATAATTCAGACAAATCATCGATTTTGATAAGGAATTAAGAATCTCCAGTTTCTATACCTTATGAGGAATGTCATCTTTAACGCATTTGGAACTTTTAACTGATGTAAGGGTATTTTCAGTTTTATTTTACACATCGATCAACAACTCAGTACTATAGGCGTGTTAATTAGATTCCGTGCTTTGAGCGCATGATTTTTTTGAGTATTTTAATTTACATGAGTGTTGATTATTGTAAGTGTTGTGTAGAAAATTATTTTACATTGACGGCCGATGTCGGCGTGTTATTACCTATTTTGTGTAGGTGTATGTTAGCCGACCAATCTGTCGCCGAGCGTCGCGACCGGCTACTCGTTGTGTAGTCGTGTTATTATAGTCACAAGTCATTAATGTTCTGGTATATATGTCAGTTGTGTTTTGTGTTACGTGATCTGGTACATGTAACTAGATGTAGACATAACTTATGTGCCACATACGCAGAAGTTATCAGTGTTAGTTGTAACATGGCTGAAATGTTTCCAGTCATTAGTTAAGCCGATTCGACACATATATTACTATTTATATTATAGAAATAAGTATTAAAATAAGAGATTAACATCTAATACCACTCTGTATAAGTATTATGATCGATAAATTTCCATTGTTTTAAACTATTTAGAGATGTTAGTTGTTATGTGTAAGTTGTACAAACTACTTATGTACAGACTGTATTCTTAGTGGATGATGGTGTGTGGTGAAGCAGGAGCGAGTATGACGCGGGTTTTGTAAATATTGTACAAGCGGTCTTGTAAAATATCAAGTGTTTTCAATGCACATAGTCGCCTCATTCATTAATAAATTTTTTAGATCAATTAAACTCTATTTTTTATTTGAGTTCATGTTCTTACTTTATAATCTCTTAGGAACTTATTGAAAATAAATATTTATAATAAACTTAAAAACATTTTGTTTGTATTTCCTAGTTCTAAGTTTTGACCTAGTAAGTTCTGACATCACCTAGTATCTACTTTGTCGAGGTGGTTACAGACTCAACATAGGAATATTAAGGACGGCAGCCATCGCTTACAATCAGACTCTCAAAGCCCGTTTTCCAATCCAAAAAATTGGTCAACTTACGTGTTATCATTACACTTACAACAAAAAAGACGTGAGGAATTCAATAATCAATCTTAATATAAATTTTAAACTAGCTCTGGCCCAAACAAACGATATATTTATATTCAGAAGACAGCTTTCTTTAAAGTTTTTTAATTACTAAGATTTTGATGGGCATTGGTATTTAAAATTATAAAGAGGATGTTACTGTTTGTTGCCCGCGACTCCGTCCGCGTGGTAACTTTTCTCTCGAAAAATTTCCTGATTTTTTATTTGATAAAAACGGAGCCCCTTTCCAACGAATGCAAAAACGTAGAAATCGGTTCGTGCGTTCTGGAGTTATATCGTCAGGAAGGGAAACCTGACTTATTTTTATATAATAGATTTTCGATGGCAGCTACTCCATGGATTATTTTAACAACGAATTGTAGTAAGTTAACTATGTATGATTATATCTCTACATCCATACTAATATTATAAATGGGAAAGTGTGTTTATTTGTCCTTTCTTCACGTAGCAACTGACGTGATTTGTGTGAATTTAGTTGGTGGGCTGGAGAACGACAGGGTATTTTTTATCCCGGAAAAATACACGGTTCCCGCGCAAAAAACTTATGCGGACATCAACTAGTAGTACATATAGCAATACACATTATGGATAATATGGTTTAACATCAACCAGATCTACCAAGGCCATAAATAACACTTCTGATTCGACCTCAGCTTCATGTAATTGCCTTATCAGTGTTATTAGGATATCAAAAACAAACATTATCAATATCAATTGATTCGTATTATTTCATTCCTTATCGCTCGTGTAGCGTGTTTGATTATTTTTATTACAAATGTATTAAAATATTTGCTTTTACTATAAGTGTATTATGGATTCAAAAAGACGCAGCTATTATGAACGAAAGTACGGCACAGTAAGGCGACCACCGAAAGTGTTGGTAAGTAAAAATTAAATAACAGTTTTCGTACGTTAATAAATCATTTATTGTACCAAGGGTTTGGTGTTATTTTTTTTTAATTTTATCTACATAATTCACCAATCAGCGACAAATTAAAATATAATATGGTATTGTATATTTTTAAATTATTGATTACAACAAAAGAAATTGCACCTAAAGGAAATTTAGCCTAGTGTGCTTAAACAAACCATGTTTAAGCACACTAGGCTGGTGGTCGTCACACTTTTCGGGTCAAGGTCCCACCACAGAATAGAAATGAAATTACAAAAAAAAATGCGTGAGGTTGAGTTCAGTCGATTGGTTCGATATTATCCTAGCGACATCTTTCGGCGAATAGATGAACGTCTTGTTTAATGTGGAAATGGTTATAAGCATGGACCAATTATTTTAATTATTTTAATTATTCCTCTATGTTATAAGTAATAAAAAACTCGGAAACGCGCTACAAGCATACCGCTAGAGGCCACTAAAATATTTGAAAACGTATAAATAACTTAAGAGGTACTTTAGGTAGCAGGTATCTATCGAAGATGGTATACATTTTTGAAGTCTCAACGAACATGTTTAACGACGGAGTTAATCTTCCGGGAAATGATAACACATTAATTTAGTACTGGCGTCACAGTTTTGAAATGTGTTACCGATTAATTAATTAAAGTTGGTTAGTATAAAATTGAAAGAGACTAGGTGCCTTCATTAGGCTGTGCCTTTAAAGTTTTAAATGATTTAAAAACGCGTCTTTCGCGTTTGTCTGTCCGTGGATTCGTAGCATTAAAACGTTTAGACCGACAAAGAAAAACGTCGTCCGACACTATCAACAGTTATTATATCTCCTTATCAGGTCCAAATAGGTCTACTGCTGATAATATATAGGGTTTTGGTTTCTGCAGTTGACTGCGGAACCCTAAAAAGGGAGTAATGTATTGTTCTAGTTACTCCAGAAAAGTGTAAATAGCACAATTAAGGTACTCCTGTACGGACGTATAGTTCGGAACTCTTTTAAATACAACCTCTAAGTATACAGGTGTAAAAGTAATTGATAAAACTCTAGGGATTGTTTGTCCCTGATAAAGAGTTCATTGTGAAAGTAGCAGCACTGAAAGCAAAAAAATCGAGATTTTTATGGCCAAGCGCCCCAAGTTATATGACTCATTAGTTTGGCCATATAAATCACAAGAAAATTATTTTTGCTTTCAGCGCTGTTTTTAAAATTCCGTACCCAAAGGGCAAAACGGGACACTATTACTAAGGCTTCGATGTCTGTCCGTCTGTCTGTCTCCAAGCTGTTTCTCAAGAACGGTAATAGATAGAGAGTTGAAATTTTCACAGAATATATATTTCTGTTGCCGCTATAATAACACATACTAAATTAAAAAAGTTTTTTGCTTTTTCCTTCCTTGATAGCTTTAGATTGATAAATTCGACAGGCTAGCTTGGCCGAGAGGTCAAAAGTGCCAGCTTAAGTTCGAAGAGGCGGGGATCAAATCCTGATGGGATTTTTTTTTCTTTTATACATTCTTAAACTTTTTATAAACTTAAAACTCGAAATCGGCCGGTGATAAATTTTCACAGTAACTCTGTATAAGGGACACATACTATCCCTAAAGTTTCATCACTTGCTTTTGTTACAGGATACACCTAGTTTCTAGATTGAGTTAATCTCATTGATAAACAGCAGTTGCTTGTTGAGAGAAATGCATCCACGCCGCTGTAATCCCCGTTTGATAGTTGTTTGCTATCAATACCTTCTGTTTTGATAGGGCTTATTTGTGAAATAGCACTGATTACAACGGAGAACTGATGAACAAGTACACAGTAAGCTTCAAAATGATTTCACTGTTCTATACAAATTTATCTGTTTCTTGTATTGTTAACAATATTTATATATAGACCTAAAGGTGAAAACTTGTAATTGGCTTTATGTTCACTAATCTACCCTGTCTAATGTCATCACTTAGCTGTATGTTTTCCGTTTTATTTAAACAAATGTAATATCTAATTATGAACGCTTAATGCGTATGTGGTCCCGTGGTATCTCGAAGGACTTGTGTTCCGGGGGCAACGGAAATTAATTACTTTTCAACTTTACAAATATTTAAGATTTGAATTATAAGACCCAAGAACAAAAACTTTGTTCCGTCGGTGGAATTCGAACCCGCGATCTTCAGCTTGAGTTACCAACGCGCTCACCAACTGAGCCACAGAGGTCGTGCAAGCATACTTTGTATAGTTAAATTTAATTAGGTCGCAGAATCTGCGAATCGTTATGCTGCTGAGGGATCATCCATTAATCACGTGATGTTTTTTGAGCATTTTTTACGCTCCCCTTTGGTAATACATAGATTTAGGACCATCCCCCCCCCAATATCAAGTGAATTTTTAAACCGTTTTCCAAAACCCTTATTTTTCCATACAGCATAGAACCTCTGGTTTTAAATATAATACGTATCTTTTTCGTATGTCAAAGTCAAATTCATATATTCAAAATATGTTTTACAACACTTTTGACATATACTTATTACATTACATTATTTACCTATTACAAATATAATTATGTTCAACAATGTAAATTATTGTGAACCGATTTTCGAAATTCTTTTTTTGTTGTATCAGGCTCGGTTGTCAGGCAACCGACCGAAAATGCGGTGTTAACTCATTAACATCGAATTTTAGGTTCAATATCCCGAAAAAATAAAAACACGTGATATATAACTATAACCCTCCTACTAGTGTTTTGTGATTTTTATAGACCCCCCTCTTTCGACCCTCACGTGATTAATGGACGGTCCCTTACCTAACCTAGGATAGGTTAGGTAGGAGAGTTGAGGTGCTTGTTGAGCTTGCAGTCTTTAGTCAGGATTCTGGTAAGGAAGAAGCTTAAGGGAGACTTTAATGTTTACTTGAGAGGCTGTTACTTGAAAAATTGTTTCTTGAGTGTGATCCCTATGTGAGTGCTCTCTTAGTACAATACTTGAAATATTTTTTGGCAAGATTGATATTAAAAACAAAAGAAATGAGTCACGAGCGTTACTAGACCATACGAGTATGAGATAGAGGGCTTAAGTTTCCTTGTCTATGCACTACATCCAAACTTAAGATGTCTGTGGTGCACTCTATGGCCGCGATGACGCATGCGCAAAGTCTCCTTCGGTTGTGCGGCGGAGTAACGCGGCAGAAGTGGTCCACGCGTGCGTGCCATCGATCGTCCTAGACAAGCCGACACCATGCAACCTCCGCCTAGAAAAGTGAGTACAACCAACATTGCTCACAATAGCCACACAATGCTGTGCAAAATGTCCCCCACGGTCGACCCATTGATCAGCTAACGCAGCGTCGCACGCTGGAAATGTGTTAATTTTGACCCGTCAAAATCAATACATTTAACATTTTACTCGGTTTTGTTGTCGCGGGCTCTATGTATCTCTATAGTATAAGTATTTTTTAAGTTATCGACGTTTTTTAACGTTTGCTTTAATCAATGTTTTATGTTTGATATTCGTAAATATATTGTATCAATACTATTTAAAACCGCTCGCGTGGGTTCTTTAAAAAGGGATTTTTTCATATTAACGATGAGACTTATTTTTGTTTTATACCAAGGTGAATAAATGATATTCCTATTTGAAAACATAACTTGTGTAATATTTTTATTGCAATGCAAAATTTACCTTAGGGTTAAAATGAAGAAGTGCTATTAAGAATGCACCCATGTACTATCTCATACCTACATAAGTACCTCCTGTATCTTACTACTTTTCGGTAGTTGGGGACCTATCCGTACTTGAGCACAATCGGGCACCATTATTTATCTGTTATTGATAGGACCCTGATATTTAATATAGCTCTGAACCTGAGATTAATAATCAATATATAATTATGTTGTTGTTATTATTATTAAAAGTAACATAGCAAAATGTGAGGTGTTTAATAACATACCTAAATTATAGTATTTAATGTACTTTAGTGTTTTATGTATATTGTATTGATGTACTTATCCTAAATTATTTAAATATATTTTTTAGTCAGTTAAAGCGAAAATTTAATAGTGATATCGTACGTAATTTTTACTAAATTTAAATAACTTTAAATAACGACAGCCTACTTAATAAAATATAGCAACCTTGTTTGCTACACCTAACTTAATTAAATACCTAACGAGCGACTGCATTTCATGATCCTAAACGTTAATGCTTTACACTAAATAATTATTTTTCTACTACCTTTTATATAAAATAATCGTTAGTTTAACAAAATAGACAAAATCAATATGATCCAAAAGATTATAATCTGCTTCAAATTAATATTATTATTTAAAAAAATGATAAATTTTAAACATTAAAAATAACTACGCTACGTAAATGGTTTAAAAAATTAGTAGCATTTAGGCCGTCGTAGCACGTAGACTGTCGTAGCACGTAGGTTGTCGTAGCGGAGTTACGGAAGTATCGTAAGCCGTAGCACGCTACGTGATGCTACCGCTACGGAGCTGCTACAAAGCTGGCTCTCCGATTCACGCGACACGCGACCGCGACCAAATCTAATAAAATGCAACTGTAACAACTGTGTAGATATGGAATTTCATTTTGTACATTCTAATAACCGATTACACCGTTGCTTTGCAAAGGCGTGGAGCATAATGAAACCGAAAGCCGTTTTCATAATATGGCATTTACAAAAAATGACTTTGAATGTTGGAAGTTGCGTGCCACAAGGATCGGTAGGCTTTATAGGCTAGTTTCATATGAGCCTGCGTAAACAAGCTGTTAGGCCGTAAAAAAATTATAAACAATAATACCTGTTTTGACGATCTAAGCTACAAATAATGTCACTATTTTGAATTTACACCTTAATGCTTATTTATCTACGTTATTGTATAGGAATTGCGATGTACTCTATCACTTTTCATCTAAATAATAGTTAGTTAATCTAATTGCATATACTTTATACTTAAAAAATATTTTTTCGATAAAATAAATATATATCTTATTCCTTTTTGAATGTAAGAATGCGAGAAAGAGACTTAAATTGGTAGTCATATGAGTACTGCTCGTAATCTGTTTAGTGTTTATTTATTTACAATTCTCTCAAGAATAATCTGAATACTTATGCTGAGATATGTATCTGACTTGAAAATTTTACCGAAAAATTTTCCACCGTTTATAACTTTTTTCTAATTCTTAGTGCTTTTTTGCCTGCGGCTACGCGTCTGCGTGAACATTATAAATTATCCCGTTCTTACAACATTTCTCGACTACTGTTCTGCTCCTATTGGTCGTAGCGTGATGTTAAATAGCATAAAGCCTTCCCCGATAAACAGCAAAAATATTTTTTGACTAAGCAACATAAAAATATTTTTTCAATTCCGGCCAGTAGTCGCCGAAATTAGCATTCAAACAAACAAACTCTTCAGCTTTATAATATTAGTACTTGTAGTATAATAGTATTATTTTTTATTATATAAAATTCCTCTTATAATAAAAAATAACACTCCTGGTGGTCTTACATGGGTTATATAAACACTTTATAGCACTTACATTAAGAAAAAAGTGAGAGAATATTCGAAACGTATACGTGCAAAATCGTCAATACGAAAAAATACAGGGAAAGAAAATTTTACCTGGAGGATTATCCCGATAGAGGTGTCCGACCCAACAAACACCAGCCGCGAGTCACGACAGAGAGAAACTTTTCACATTCGATAACCAGTTTTACCCGATATTGGAGAGGGCAAGGGATATTGCGTAACATTTTTCAAACTTCGCTAAATTCACATGTTGAATGTTTTTTGTTTGTTTGTCCGTTAATTTGATGCAGGTGAATGATAGATTTATTGGAATAATAATAGTAATGAATCTTGGTAATAAAAAAATTGTGTTATAAATAGGCAGGCTATAAATCTAAAATTTAAGATTACGAACAACATTTATAAAAATCAAGGTTTTAGATAACAAATAAAACAGAGCACTGAATTTTGCTTAGTACTTGGCGCTCAATTAGTTTTCCATTCTTTTTGCAATAAAACGGTATATTTTTTAACTTGGCTCTCCTATGCTGTTTGGTGGGATATATTTTACTTGAATACCTAACCAGCCCTGCGTAGCGTGACGCGATTGTGTTTATATGCAAAACAGCGTTTTCAAGCACCGCCGCGTCGCATCAGTGTGTACTGACTCTAATATAAATGTTAGCTGCTTTCAACAAGCTGTTTATATAATAAGCAGCATAAATAAACGTGGCTTGTATCTGTTTAACGTGGCACCTGTCTCCTTGTATTTGTTAAGGTGAAATTCCAATCTACATTACCGTAATAGAAAAATGTGTATGCGTTCAGATCAATATATTTTCTTTAACGAGCATTCCTCGACCTCGATTATCCAGATATTAAATTAATTTAATAAAGGCGACACGGTACTAACTGTAGTGATATTACATATCGAATATCTGTCGCATCGTGTCGTGTAGTTTTTGTGCGGTCGCACAAGACTTTTTTTCACAATTTTTCAAAACTTCGTCACCAAAATTGGTTGCCCAAGAGCTGAAAGAACTTTCCAACAATTCAATTGGCAATGAGCGCCGGTAATCGCTTGCCATTAAGCGATCAGTCTGACAGGTTTGAAATTGCCACTAAAGGTTATTTATGAGCACTGAGCGGAGTCGAAAACAATAAGAAATAGTTTTAATTTTTTTTCTTATGTGTTGAATTATAAATAGAATGTTTGTGCATATAGTCATAGGTTTAAAATTACGGCTTCGAGTATTAATGGAGGCATTAACAAAACAAAGCGACAGGGTAAAATGTAGGGTTGAAGGTGAACCCTACGTAAAGTTTACTGTGAAAATAGCAACGCTAAAAGAAGATAATTCTTTAAATTTTATATAGAAAAAAAATGTAACACTTAATCATCCGGACCAGTAATTTCCCAAACAAATGTTATTTATGTCTTGTTTACACGTATTAAGTAAATAAGTAGGTAATTAAATTTTAAATTTAGTTAAAAATTTTAACTAAATTTTAAATGACTTAATTTTAAGTGTAAGACTAATAATAAGATATATTGACTCAAGATGGACTATCAACAACGTACCTATAGAAGTCATAAATTCTGTCATTAAATTTGTTATTGATGAGGTTTTGGAGGAATAAATTATTGAAATAAAACAATAAAACTAAAAGGAGCACGACGAAAAGCTGTACCCGAATACGCCACTACGATTGTGAATTTAACTAAATTGTGTTGACATGTACCTGTCCAAATGTGTCAAGTGATAAGCCCCGCTAACCAACTTAACAGAAAAAATAGAAAAAATTCTAATTATCTGGGTAAGTAATAACTAAATGTTAACTTGTAACTAGCTACTAAATTTTGTGTTTATATACAATTAATAACTTAAAATTTAGTTACCTACTTACACGTATTAAGTAGATACTTAATACGTGTAAACAAGATATAAACGCTGCTACTTTAAAAGAGAATTGTATTTAAGGGACTTGTAAATTTTATTTCCATGTATATTTTGTAAGCGATAGAATCATTGTATTGATGTATTGTTTTATTTCATTTAGTCTTCTAAAAGGACCACGTCTGTGAGTATAGAGTAGCGTTACAGTTACAAAATGTTACTGCACCAAGATATAGGACATGTCTCAATTGTGTATCATTAGAACAATGTTACATACAGGTTTAATTCAGTTTTATTTCACATCATTGTAACTCCTAAGGGGCAGTATCTATCTACATAAGGTGCGACGTAGCAATTTTTTAACTGCAAGGTTTAAAATTCGCTGCACCTGAAAATACACTTTTTATTATTACCCGAACGGTAAAGCCCACTAGTGTTTTCACAACACAACGTGATACTTCAATGCCATAGACCTGGCGTTTTGCAAGTGTCGTGTCGTATAATGTCACACTAGTGAGGTCTCACCTTTAGATGTAGCGATATGTGGTACACCTAAAATACGGTTCGCAATGAAAAGTGTATCTAATATAATCTCGTTAAAAATGTCGTCGCACGCGACTCATGTTGAACTGACCCTAAAGGACGTACATAAACGCTGGCACCTACAAGCCCTCGCACTGGAAACTAGGTCACTTGTTTTAGGCAACGGTTTCAACGCAACAATGTTCGAAACATTTTGTTGATTTTAATTCTGTATTTTTCTGTTTAGTCGTCTAAAAAGACGCCGGCAGTGAGTACTGTAGCTAGCTGACACGATTCCGCACCAAAAGGGTTGCTTATCAGCGAGCTATATTTTCGTATGCTTGTGAAAGGCTCACGTAACAAAATAATGTTAACCATTATTACTTGAACCGACTCTACGCTAACACTCAATACAATTCGTCAATACACGCTCAGCTCTTTAGAATTAATTTTAGTTTTGGCTACATCTCTGGCTATTTTGTAAATAAAGCTCGGCTTGGTTTATTTTGGCGCTCATGATTATTCCTTAGTCCACGTGCACCAAAAGTGGTCCTGTGTTAAATATCTCAATTGATACGAATAATGAGGGATGCGATATATTTAACTAAGGATACATTGAGTGGTGCAAGTGAACCTAATCTGTACAAATTACGAACTCTAGCATATTATTTTGTTCCGCAGAGTAATTATACAAAGTTTCTGAAGAATCTGCATACAGAACAAATCGCCAAGCTCCATGCTAAGAACCAGCATGAGTGCGACCTGCTGGAAGATCTCCGCACATACACCATCAAGCGCTCGGCCATCGAAAAATCGTATTCCGAGGTAAGGTCATTATTTGTTTCATATCATTACTAAACTTTTAATACTCTGTGAGCAGTTGCGTTAAATATCACAGTATGTATAATGGGGGAAATTGAAAGAGAGTCAGTTGACGGACCTACGTCGTTTGGTGGGAAAATGTCAATTCCAGATCGCGACTAACATAGGATTAACATATTCCGACCAATTGTTCTTTCATTATTTCGTTGCGGGTCCCAAGACAGCTTTAGCACGTCCCTCGGGCTCCCTGAGATCACATCAAAGGATTTTCGTGGTTGGATACCGCTGGCGATCCTGGCGACACAGGAGATACAGTGGTGGGAATGTGTGGTGGGCCAAAGCCCGTTAAACAAAAAAAAATATACATCGCCGCATCCAAAAATGCACTGAATGTTCGACAGAATATCGCATAGGTAGTGTCAAACGATATTGTACTTGATAATGGTTAAGACGCTGTTGGTGCCAGTAATTATTTCAAACGCCCCCAAAAATCTTGTCCTCAAATATCAGGTGTTTGAGCTGCGAAGCCCCGGTGTAAACGAACTATTAATATGTTAGGTTTGTATTGACAAATGTCGTACGACTAATCGTATACTCTAAAGGCGGAGCGGCTAGACTTTGAATAATTAATATTCTATTAATAACTTCTTAATGTGTTAGCTAACAAATAACAATGTGACTTTTTTGTGTCAAGTAACTTACATAAAACATAAAAACCTGACAGCGTAAACGTTTTTTTGAGTATATCTCCAGTTGTCGCAGTAGGGGAGCCTAGGAGGGGATTTCACGACATGCTCGAGAGCGTCGTACGGATTAAGTTTATATAGGCTTTTCACGTGTCTCTACTAATCGAGGTATAAAATTCTGATTTACTAATCTATTTTCAAGCATTGAATTATCATTAGATCTGCCAGATTAACATGGAGGGTATTAAAAAATACGTCAAAAAAAGTCTCCACCACTGGTCACGTGGAATATCTTGTATAAAATGTTTTTCAGGGCACTTTCTTTTTCACAACTTTAAACTTAACCCACTGTTAAAAAACTACTTGCATTAATCTAATCTACTACTTGCATTAATCTAATCTACAAAATATACATCACCACAACCCGACGCGTTAGAAACTATACGATTAGCGCTATGGGCTCCCCTACCATAGATTTTTTGTTGGTAAGAAAAATAAAAAAAAATTAAAAAAATACCTACTGGTATTTTTTTTATTTTTTTTTTCTCAACTTACAGGATATTCCATTCAAATATTTCTATGCATACGTAACACGAATCTTGTAATTGAATATCCAGTGATAAAAGTAAAAAGTCACTATGGGACCGTCCATTAAGTACGTCTCATCAGAAATGTTACCTCGGCCAAAAACAATGAAATTTGTGTAAACTTTATGGATGATACCTGAGGATAATCTCAGAGTAATAATTGCAATAACACAAACAACAACAAATCTAATTGTTTTATTATAAAAGAGTATTAACAATAATACTTACATTTTATAAGCCGAAGTTGATATTATAATAATAAACTAAACACAGATGTTCGTTATACAGGATAACATATATTTATTCAAAAAAGTTGAAGGCACATAAGAGGAAGAAGCGGATAGCTAACATTTTTGCAACCTTCGAGTAAATACTATTTTGTCCCATAAAATTTTATAAAATCTTGTAACTTACATATTTCTTTATCTAGCTATACATGAAACCGACATTATTTTCATTTCAAATAATTTTTCGGGTCCAAAAGCGTCCATTAACGCAAAAATCCGAGAAATATTTAAAAATGTTAGTTATCTGCTTCTTCCACTTATGTCTTCAATTGAAACAGCAAGCGCATATAGGCCGCTTAAAACTTAAAGATCGCTAGCAAAAATATTGAAAATTCAATCTTAATCACCTAAGATACGTGTTAATTTTGATTGCACTGTCGTTAATTTTTATTTATATTTTTATATAATTATTTCTCTCACCAGCGGTCACAAACGGAACCTCCTTTAAAAAAATGTAATTTCTACTCAAACGGTCAATGACCACAAAGTGTTGTATTGTAACTTTAATAATATATCTATGGACGCTTCACACCACGTCAGTCTGGCCCTGTGCTAAGTACCCGAGGAACTTGTGTTACAGGTAGCAGACAACGGAAATGTATTTAATACTTTTATACTATACATAAGAGAGATATTTAAGATTTTTATTATATAATACACATATACTAAAAATCCAATTCAAATCCACACATCCAAGAACATTGTGAACCGTCAGGTTTTTTTTTTGTTGAACCAAAAAAAATGTCATCTTTATGTACTTCAAACTTTAACGGGAGTATAGTGTTTTCGCTCAACCTTGGCTGTAGCGGTCATTAACCCTCTGTCGAAACTTTGTCATTTCCATACAAACCGCTATTGACAATAACAATGTGACGACCTCTGTAGCTCAGTTGGTAAGCGGGTCGCGCCGGGGGTCACGGGTTCGAATCCCGCCGACGGAACAAAAAGTTTCTCAAAGTTCCTGAGTGATGGATGTATATAAAATATGTACATTATATAATAAAATCTTTTATATGTATATAGTATACAAGTATAAATTATATATTTCCGTTGTCCGGTACCTGTAACACAAGTCGGGTACTTAGCACGGGGCCAGACTGACGTGGTGTGAAGCATCCATAGATATTATTATTCAATTTGACATAATATTATACTACATGAGTGCAGTCAATGTAATTTTCAACACGGGAAGACGTTTTCATGAAAAAAATAAAACTTACATCAACAACACTTTCTAAATATTCACTTATTTAAGTAAGCTTTAGCAAAAACACATAAAGACATAAGTGGAAGAAGCGGTTAACTAACATTTTAAAAATCTGCCGGATTTTTCCGTAAATGGACGCTTTAGGACCGGAAAAATAATTTGAAATTAAAATAATGTAGTTTTAATGTATAGCTGGATGCACTAGCTGGATAATGAAACAGATAATTTACAAGTTTTTTTTTCCAAATTTTATAGTAAAAACTTAGTATTAACCTCTGAGTTGTAAAATATTATTCTCTTCCTCCGCTTATGTCTTCAAATATTCCTCCACACAATAGTATTTCATTTTTTGTGACAACTATTATATTTTGAATTGGATTTCTTACATTTTTGAACATATCAACAAAATTGGCATAAATAAAAAAGCAATACAATGATTTGTGTGGACGATCAAAGAAATGTATTTAAAGTCAGTTGATCAACCTTTATTCGGTTATGTTAATACAATTGAATTTACATTTAATTGAGAACATTTTATAGTTTTTATACTTTTATTTTTAGTTTGTATATTTTATTTTGTAATGTTTGGTTGATCATTTTAATTTAAATAATAAGTATAAAATAATTGAGAACATTTTTGATTTATTTTGCACACAATATATCCTGCGTCTACATTTAGTCAATATTGAACTATAGAAATATCTTTCTCTTATACAATGTCTCTTCAAACTGTCATTTACTACTCCAGTCCATTAAACCCAGCGCTGGATAACCTGGAAGAATGATAAATATGCACTGGAATACAATTTGAATAGCAATCCAGCACTGGTTGGGATTTCTGAGTAGTATAAGCCGGTCATAATATTCATTTGGATGCTACAACTCCATGCACGGACACAGACAGACAAACACACAGCCGCCCCTTTCTCTTCCACTCTTTCAGTTAATACAACCGTGTCTTTCCCACATTGTAACACACTCTAATACTAACGACACTTTTCAGCTAATCTCTCTTATTATATATTTGCTGTCTATACCCTTCACTATGTGTATATTAGCCATCTCTCCCAGTGTGGGAGAGATGGCTAGTATATTATCCGTCTCTTTCCCACACTTTAACACACATTATCTAACACTTTTCAGCTAATCTCTCTTACTATGTATTTGCTGTCTATACCCTTCACTATGTCTATATTAGCCACCTCTCCCAGTGTGGGAGAGATGGCTAATATATTATTCGTCTCTTTTCTATGTATTATCCGTCTCTCTCACACTTTCACACACATATGCTATCTCTTTCCCAAACTTTAGCGCTCACTATCCGACACTTCACATGAACTAATCTCTCTCTTTTCCACACTTTAATTCTAACAACTAATCTCTCTTCAACTTCTTAATTTCTACTTCTTCGTCCCCCGGGTTACTTCTCTTCCGTTCCACGTTCTTGGATAAATTGCTCAGGTATCTTATCTCGTCATTGGTACATCTGATCTTGGTAAGGGTTTTGGTTCTCGGTGTTGATGTGGAAGGCTCATCGTCTGAGAGTGAAGGTAATTTGATGAGGGGCTTCCGTGGTTTGATGTTTGGCAGCGCTGAAAATAAGAAAAATATTTTTATTGTAATAAAATGTGTTTTCAAATCACATTCATACAAAAATAAAAATATTTTAATAAAATGATGTTTGTCAATCTATTTGTGTGTGTTATTTTTTTTATGTTCAAACAGCTAAACCGACTTTAATAAAGTTCATACCAGAATATTCATTCCAAGCATTCCAATGCCGAGAAGATAATTTTAGTCTCGGAAAAATGTAAATAAATAAAAAAATAAAAATCACTTCATTAAGCACACACGGAACAAAACACAGTCAGATCTTGATTATGATATGAAAAAAAAAAAGTTTCTGGTTACATGAGTTCAGGTGTTATTTGTATTAGGATAGAACTTTTCACTTGATGGATATTAGTTTCTGGTTACATGAGTTCAGGTGTTATTTGTATTAGGATAGAACTTTTCACTTGATGGATATTAGTTTCGTAAGAAATTATGATGAAAATCCTTTTAAATAAAATTTTCATGGCGATTTTTAACCATACCATGTTTGTTTATGATAGGATATGATATTGATTTTTTGGCACGAACGGGCCGGCTTCACCGGAGTGATACCACGGCCTCATAGAAAACTGGCGTGCAAACTTCCCTAATCCCCGACTCTTCGGATATGACGAATGTCCATGGGCGACGGCAGTTGCTTTCCATCAGGTAACCCGTCTACTCGCTTACCCCCTAAATATCATTAAAAAAAATGAGAATAAAAAAACTTACATCTGCTATTCCTCTTCGAAGTGCCAATAGGCAGCACCGACAGGTCCAACTTGATCTGGCTGCCGAAGTGTCGAAGCGGCTGACCGCTGCCGTCCGTTGTGGGTGCACCTGTTGACATGTAAGGTGTTAAAACTGAAAGATACACAGATTCCGGCGTGATGAAAAAAAGAAATTTTTTTTAGAAGGTATAAATTCATATTCCCTTATTAAAGATTTCGATCATAACACGGTCACATTAACTATTTGCATAGAACAATTATTATTTTATAGACTTACAGATCCAAAAAAAAATCGTATACGAGAAAAATCTCTTAAGTCTAGATGGCGCTAGTCACGATGCTGGATAAATTCGGAAGTATTATTATGCTTAAGTAAGTATTAATATCTAGTTTTGTTGTATTATTATACAACAAAACTAGATATTCACATCAAACGGAGTAACCTTAAAACGCGAAAAGACATTTTTCTGACCAAAACTTAGATCTACAAAATCTCAATAAATACCATTCCCGGTAAAATTATTCAGCGACATCTAGCGGAGTAATTTTTAACTTATAATTTTTGTGTATCTTAGTAACCGTAGTCTACTAGATGGCACGTTTCACACTAAATTTTTATTTGATATGGCATATTTGATACCCTTAGTGACATCTATCGGTCAGATATGAACTAAAAACTACGAACACGCTGATTTGTATGGGATCCGCTACTCTAGTTATAATTCCTCTCTGCTAATAGTTGATCTCGATAAAAGTTCCACAAAACCAAACATTAAGCCACTGAGATATATAATAATGCATTTTCAGCTGCATTTGAGTAAATACTAACCAGCTATACCCTTGCTGTTCGTCGCCTGGTTTGTGTGTGTCAGTTCTTGTTCTATTCTCTTCTTGAGATCAGCTGCAATAAAAAAAAATTACATCCAGTTAATATTGGTAAAAATTTGTTCGGATGTCTGTAAGGTAGTTTTGATAAAATTTGATATACAAAAGATACTCATACCTTTTTAAGGACTTTTTCCTACAAGCAGTATATAATTAAACTAAACAGCCAGTAAAAGGACCATCCATAAAGTACGTCACACGAATTACATGTCATTTAGACCCCTTGTCATCGTTGATTACGTTACTGAGATCCTCCTTCTCCCTAGTGTGACGTCACGAATTGGAATTTCGCACCCAAAATGACCATCCACCACCAACCCCGATCTTTTAAATTTCGGAATTCATAAAAAATTTTACGTCACACAACTTAGCACCCTCCCCACCACTTGTCACACTTCGTAACCCCCTCCCCGCGTGTAACGTCTATATGGATGACCCCCAATAGAACGTATTTTTACCCTTACCTATAGTGGCGTCCTGGTCCTTCTGTCTCCTGGTCAGCTCTCGGATGGACCGGCTCTGCATCCACGCTATACGCTTGTAATCCACCATCTGGAAACATCCGTACATACATACATCATCTAATTGTCTCGACTAAATTCCAACACAGTTTATTGATTAACGGACCGTCTCTAAATGTGATTTTTCCAGCAGTAGGCAGTAGAGCAAATTTTTTTGACACGGGGCACAATGCAAAGTTCCGGGGGAATCCTGGAAATACCGGCCCGGTGGCTAGACAAGTATAGTTGATGCTACAGTGCCACAAATATCATTTTCTTATAAGATTTTTAAAATTATTTTTAGGGTGCAAGCGAGCAGATGGGTTAACTGACAGAAAGCAACTGCCGCCCGCCCCCATGGGCGTTGTGTCCATACACATCGCGGCATCTGAAGAGTCATTGCCGGCCTTTTTATGAGAGAACAGTGATAGAGGGGGGGGGGGGATAAGGGAAATTAGGCAACTGGTAAACTCACTCACCGAACGAAACACAGCACAACGCCGCGCCGTTTCACGTCAGTTTTCTGTGAGGCCGTAGTATCCTCCGTTCGTGCCGAAGCACGTCTCTCCCACGGCAAAACACTGCCATTAAGGTATCTTACTACCAAAGTACTGCCACTGTACTGTCACTCGACTCACCCGTTTGTACAGCGTCTTGTACTGCGCTCGGAGGTACAGCGACAGCTTGGCAGTGAGCAGCGACCTCTGGCGGAGCTGGAGCATCTCACTGTGGACTGCGAGGGGGGCTATGGCACCTGGGAAGAGGAAGAAAATTGAAAATTAATCAATAACACAAAGGAATAACCGATATCAATTTTTTTTCTTGGGACCCCCCCTTAGGGTTTCCTCTTTTTAATAAAAAAGGAAGAAACAAAATCGGTACAAAAATGGAAAAGTTATCCGTGAACACACATAAGGGCATTCTGAAGTTCAAATTGCAAAACTTAACTACACTGTTAAAAATTTCCATAGTAAATTTACTAAATTTGTGTAGGAACTTTTTACGCACCACATTTTTAGAAATGTGAAACTCAGTCATGCAATTTTACTACACAATTTATTACAGAATATTTGT